>CAUYUJ010021986.1:0-105000 GCA_963575745.1 Prorocentrum cordatum
TGGGCTGGGGGGGGGCAGGGGGCGGGGGACGACAAGGAGAAGAAGGAGGAGCCACTGGCGGAGGGCCCGGCGACGAGCCCCCGCGTGGCCCGCGGTTCTCCGCCGGGACATTGCAGCGGGAAAACCATATTCCACGCTGCTGCCTTTGATTGTAATAAGATTAATGCCGATGGTGCACGCAGGAAATAACATAGGTATGTTGGGCTCCTCTGTAGCGTAGTTGCATTAAGGTTTTAGCCACATGTTGGCCTCTTGGGGGGGACGCTAAGTAAGATGACTCCAAGAGCGCCTGGGGCAGCCCAAGCTGACCTCCAAGATGGCCCAATATCCCAAGATGTCTCATATAATGGCTCCCACGATGCTCCAAGATGCCCCAAGACCGCTCCAAGACGGCTCCCAGTGGACAAAGAGCCCCCCCAGGAGGCCCCGAAGAGGCCAACACCTTAGGAATTTCTATGTGTTTGGCTTGTTTTGCCTCCCGCTGAGCGGAGGTACGTCTCGGAACTCAATGGCAGCGTCTACGCGCAGCCGCTGCCAGTTGCCCCATGGTGAGTCAACGACGGTGGCGAACAGGGAAAACATAAAAGGATGTGGTGGGAGGGCCGAATGATCTGCAGAGCCAAAGGCTTTCGGCAAAGCGAGGGGGGAGCGACAAGATGCGCCAAACACAACATGTTCGTGCGTGCATCCCCATGTTCTGCCTTCCGCTGAGCGGAAATACGTCTCGAAACTCATTGGCAGCGTCTACGCGCAGCCGCTGCCAGTTGCCCCAAAACAGCCCAAATACGGATGTTCACTTGATGACAGAAAGCGAGCTCACTGGCGTTGGGTTGGGACAGCGTTGGCTGGGATAACTAGCGCGATTGCATTTGAGAGCGGACAGGGGAGAGGAGGGAGGGGGCCAACGCACGGGCAAGAGGCCTAGGGTATTCGGCCGCGATAGCAGCCCAGTGGACCCCAGCTCCGTTTCTACCTTGGAGATGCCAATGCGCTTTTCCAATACGAGAGCACAGGCCCCGTCTACAACGGCACTGTCTCTGAAGTCGCGACACTGGTCATGTGCGATTTCAAAACGCCAGCCGAGATCCAAGAGCTCTTGAAAGGCAGGCGTCTTCAAGACACAAGAGCTTCCAGGATTTTCCAACATCCACGGGCCCCCTTGCGCTACGCACGCTCCAATCAACTGCAAGCTAGCTTGTAACAGAGCGTTCCCGTGATCGACCTTAGACTGCAGCTCGATAGTCAGACCTGGGAGCCCTAAGGGATACGCGTCCGAACGCAGCCTGCCATTCTGAGCGATTGAGAAGCTAGTGCACGGCGAGGCTATCATCGCGCCGGCCGCTCTTCCCGACCTAACGTCGGTTAGAAGTCTCAGACGTGACGTGTTCTCCAAGACATCAAAAGCCTTCTTGGGCTCTAGCTCTTTGCACAGGTCTCCTTCATTCCAGAGGCTCTTGGCGACGCCGCCAGTCCCCGAGAAAAGGTCAACGAACCACCGGCTTCCCATCACCTTCAGGCGCAGCGAGTTACCGCCTTGCCCCGCAGGATAGTGTCCTCTAAGTGTCGCTCACATGCCTGGAGATGCTCGCTGAGGTCTCTGTTATGGCGCAGCTCGCTGTGGCGAAATCGCGCGTGTTTCTCGCATCTCATCACGCTGCCGTCTGCTTTCCAGCCCCCTCTCTGTTTTACTTCGCCCAACGCTCTCGCTCGAGACCCCCGATCGATTGAAGCCCCTGAGTGCCCGGTCTGGCACGGTGCCACGCTGGCGCCCAGGGACTTCGCACACTCCGTGAACACCTTCAGATAGTCGTAGTACGCGAACCCTCAGACCGCCTTCCCCTCCGCCTGCTTTGACAAGGTACGCAGGAGAAGGGATGTGAACTGGAGCCAACTGCAGTCCAGCAGCATCGAGTGGTCGCACTCCCCGATCTTGTCGGGCACCCCGCGCTCCGCGGGGTGCGCCAGCAGGCTCCAGCGCCCGTCGGGCCGCTTCGGCGCCAAGAAGCTCTCTGGCCCCAGGGCCAGCAGACTGCTCGGCCTCAGGTAAGTTGGGCGCCCGAATTATCCAGGGCAACTCGGGCCCGGGGCAACCCGGGTTTGGATTCCCGAAAAAGGAATCCGAGTTATAACCCTGGCCCGAATTACCCCTGATGATTCGGGGCTCTGGACGCCCGAATTATCCGGGGCAACTCGGGCCCGGGGTAAGTCGGGTTCGGATTCCCGAAAAAGGAACCCGAGTTAGCTCTGACCCGACTTACCCCTGATGATTCAGGGCTCTGAGTAGGTTCTCACATAGAGCAAGAGGAACAGCGCCATGCGGGGCTCGCCTCGTGACGCCATCTCGTTGGCCGTCCCCGCCACGAGACAGAGCGGCTCTGGCCGGCGTGACCGCCCAGGCGCCAGCCGCCTCCACCCCTTCAGGGCGCGCCAGGCCCGCGGCGCCCGGCGGCTGCCGCACCGGCCAAACCCCGGCTCCGCATGCATCAGCGCGGCGAGCAACTTGGCCCCACGCCCCACGCACTAGCATCTCGTCCACCTTCTCGTCGCTCACGAGCTTGAGGTCTGCGAGATTTGCGCGCTCCCGCCAGCGATCCAGTTCGTCCTGGCACTGCTTGCGGGTCTGGTGCTGCGCCGCCTCCTGCTCGAGGAGACTCGTGTCTGCGCTCAGCATGTCCCAGGCCTCTGGCCTCTTCCACATAGACCAGCACCCGCCGCTTGCGCCGCCCCCAGGGCACCCTCTCGCGGCCTCCTGCCGGCGGCGCGGCGCCCTCGGATGCGGTGCCAGTGCTGCTCGAGCGGCTCGACGCTGCAGTGCCCGAGCGCGACCGCCCGGCGGCTCGGGTGGCGCGGAGCGTCTGCCCGTGCCCCACGAGCGCCTCCCACGCTGCCGGCAAGGCCCGCGCGGCCGTCGTCGCCCAACCTCCCGGCAGAGGGGCGCCAGGCAACAGCCGACGCCGCCTTGGCTTCTGCTCCTCGCCCGCCTTCACAGGGGACTCCGGCGCGCGCTTGCGGGCGACGGCCGCCGCGTCCACGGGGCGCTCGCCCGCCGACGGCGCCGTCAGCAACCTGCACCTCATCAGGCGTTTGGGCGCCCGCCAGCGGCCATCGAACTGCTCGAGGGGACTCGGAGTGGGTCGAAACGGGGCCGCGCAAGAAGCCAGAAGGGGCTGGGGCCCCGCTGACTCGAGCCAAGATAGCTGCGCGACCTGGCGGTGACGGACGATTCGGTGGCAAAGCGGGAGGGGCGGCCTCAGCCTCTTTCGGACGCAACTCTTGAGAGTCGGTCCTGGCTCGATCAACCTTGAAACTGCCCTGCCCCCACGACTTGCATTCCACCCCCTGCTTCGGGACGTGAATTCGGGAAGGGCCATCAACGCTGTTTAGCTCCGACATAAATCCAGCGTACCACTGCATACATATTCTTGGCAAGCCAGTAACTAATAACTACAAGGCCGGCGCACTTGGTTCAGAAGGGGAAGATCACGGGCGCGGCATCTGTCGAAAGCAAGACACACAGCCGCGTTGTCCACTAGGAGAAGCCGTCGCAAGTTACTGCTGAAAGACACCAAATCGATCCTACGGATGTTCATCACGAGGGCCCGAGCCTCGAGACGCACGACCCCCTGCGTCCAACGCCAGGGGCCCCAAAAGGACGGGCGCCAGAGCTTAGGATCCATGCCGATCCAGGACACCCCCAAAAACTCGGGGCCCACGCCCTGCCCGGCAGGGGGAGCGCCGCTCGGAGCCCCGTGGCCCCATCACTACCTAGCAGGTCCCTAGACAACTTCTCGCAGACTTCCTCGAGCCCCAAGGCCGGCGCACGGGCAATCGCGGCCGCAGGACTAGAAACCGATCTCTCTCGCGACTCCGACCTGTCTGTTGCGCGAGCTTCAACGGCCACCATGCCTCAGTCCCTCCGCATCCAATCTCGGAGGCATCCGAAGCGACGACAAGCAGATTCCATGGTCGAGCCCAGTCGCTGCACAGAAGACTATTTAGCCGGCAATCACCTGGAGCTCTTCGACCACGCTTGGCCACAGTCGAGCACTGATGAAGTAGTTTTCTGCGCGAAAGCATAGCAGGAGTGAAAGCAGGAGAGAACAGGGCACCGAGCCATCGCCAGGAACGTTGGGTGGCCCAGCAGGACCTCCAGCCCGAACGCTGGCCGCGCTGCAGCAGCCCTGCAATGGCTTGCCGCGCCCGCAGCCGCCGCTTCCCCGAGGCTCGGGTCGGCGTCAGCTGCCCGTCGATCTCGACGCCCAGCACCTCGGACACGCCTGACGTCGCGGCCTGCTCGTGCACCCAGCAGCCCCTTCTGCATGAAGGCCTCGGTCACCCCGTCAAGCGTCGACCTATCGCGCTCCGACTCCGCCCCCACGATCCCCATGTTGCCCACGTAAATGTAGTGGCGAAGAGCCCCCCCGCGCTCGCGCCCCAGCACCAACGGCCGCCCGCGGTCTCGCGGGAGGCTGTCGGGGCTTAGCGGCGGCTCAGCGCAGGCCAGCCCCCCCCCCCCCCCCCTGACACCTGGCAGAAGAACAGGCTCCAGGAGAAAGCCCATGGGGAGAGCGACGGGACAAGGCCAGGCCTGCTCGTTTCCCATCAGCACAACGCCCTCCGCGGCTTGGCCAGCCAGGCCGACCGCACCGCCGCGCACCGAGGGGAAGCAGAAGTAGCGCCGCAAGAAGAGCGGCATCCTCAGCCAGAGGAACGCGCCCTTCACGTCGGCGACGCCTACCGTCACCGAGAGCCGCTCAGCCAAGGACGTCGCCAGTTCGTCGTCGAGCTCTTCGCCTGGGCCCACATCGAACTCGATGCTGCTGAGGCCCTCCGCGGTGATCAGGCCCACGCCAGGTGGCCGCCTGAACCGCTGATTGGATCGCCTCGCGTCTAGAAAAAGTCGCTGTCGTTCGCGGCCTTTCTTCCATGCGCAGAAGATGCCACCGTCCTCGAGCGGCTCGAGCGTGAGATCGAGCAGCCTGCGGCGCATCAGGCCCTTCAAAAAGATCACGCGCAGTGTCTTGTGCTTCGCCGAGGCGGGGTCGCAGTAGCAGCGAGCGCCGTCGCGCTCGAGATCGGCCATGACCTCGACAACGGGCCCAAGCATGCGCTCGCCCTCCCGCCCCAGGAAGTAGCGGCCGCGCCTGCCGCAGACATCCCCAATATGAGGGGAGCCCTCCACCGACTCTGGCAACGACAGTCGGCCTTGCTGGAAGGGCGCCAGTGAGTCATTGGTCGCCCCCGCACCGTGCAGGGATCGACCTCGCAGCAACTCCCGCAGGGCCACTTGCGTAGAAGGTGCGTCAAGATGTCTGCGCGCGCGCCGCTCGCCCTGGGCTAGCCCATGCACGTGCTCAAGCACACCCTGCTGCATGTCATCGGGCCCCCCCTGGGCGACATGTCCAAGGGCGGAGCCGTGCGTCCAATTAGGCGCCGACGCGGCGCTTTCAACCAGTTCACTCTCTCGGCGGCAGCGACGCCACCTCTGCAGCCCACGCCCTCCACGGCCAACGGGGCGCTCGGGCTTCTCCTCGCGTGGCAAGGGGAAGAGATCCCTGGCGCCTCTCGACGCAGCGGCGCGGCCTGCCCCCACGCGTGGGGGGGCTGGGTCGGGAGCGATCTCCCGGCCACCGTGAGCCGTCATGGCTTCGGGACGGAGCCGCGGCCGCGGCCCTTCGGGTTCTTGCCGCCGCCGCCGCCCTCCGCCCTGTCTCCTTCGCCGCCGCCAGCTCCATCGTCTTCATCATCGGCCCCGCCCTTCAGGTTGCGCGTGCGGGCCGTGTTCAGCTCATTCTCGTCTCTCGCCTTCCTGATGCCCCACTGCCGGAGCGCGGGGGACACGCTGTCCAGTACCCCGCGACACCCTCATAGTGTCGAGCCATCCGCCACGAAGGAGTGCCTGAACCACTGCAGGCGTCCACGATGGCTAATGCGCTCGAAGCTTTGCAACGCCGGCATATTCAGCTGGTCGTAGGTACCCCCAATATACACCACCTCAATCAGGTTGTGCAACACGTGGAACACCCTGTCATTCTTCTCGATCCGACGATCCCGACAGAACTCTGCAAGCCAGATCTTGGGATTGCCGCCGTTGCGGGAGGTCTGGTTCATCCAGTGCAGCAGCGAGGCTAGCTGGCCCCTCCACGGACCCGTCGCCCAACTTCTCTGAGCGGGACTCCAGACACACCTGCCTCCACTCTTTGAACCGCTCACATCGGGGATCGAAGTCTACCCACAAGGTACGACAGTCCTCGGCGACCGCGGCGGGTGGCTCAGCGATGGGAGAGTCTGTGCCCTTCCCGCCGCCGGCGTCGCTCTCATGGACCGCGGGCTTCACCGCCGCAGCCGTCAAATCGAGGAGCTCGCGGACGCGGCCATCCGCCTCATACCTCTCCACCAGCATGCACTTGACGTACAGGTCGCCGGCGTGCTGCTTCAGCATCGTGCAGGAGCCCGCAGGGACGTCCACGCCGTCGGTTGGCTCCACCACCACCCCGACGGCGCCCGGCCCCTCGAACCCGAACACGATCCAGCACCAGCCGGGCGGCGCCCGACCAAGGGGCCGCGGGACCCCCGCGCCCCCCCCGACGCCGCCGCCGTCATGAGGCACCACTGCCGCCTCCATCTCCCGGCGGGCCTCGTCGGGCCACGGCGCCACCTCCCCAACGCTGGTCGCGTAGTCCTCGGGCAGGCGCTGGGGAGTCCCGGCCAGGGCGTGCATGCGGTAGTGCTCCATTGCCTTCCGCACCAGCTGCTCGTCAGTCCGGTACTCTTTGAACCTATAAAACTTTCCGCGCAGCACTCTCGGCGGACTCCCGTCGAGCGAAAGCATCGCGAGCCGATGCGGTCCAGGCTGGCTACCATCCAGCGCCTCGTCATACTCATCTCCGTCAGGCGTGACGATGCGCCAGTTCCAGCCTGGAGACGTCCCCAGCTCCTCAACACTCGTGCCGACCAGAAGCCGTTCGTGCCACAGAGCGTCCTCGCCATACTTCACCGCCGCAGTCTGCCCAGGCCGTAGCCCAGGCGATATAGCCTCTTCGGTGCCGACGAGCCCCGTCTCCAGCACCAGCCTCGCGCCGCTCGAGCCTCTCGGCAGCAGCGCCATCTTGACGACTCTGTAGCCAGGCGCGTGCCTGGAGTCCGAACGTCAACAAGCCCAGCAGGACGCCGGCCCAGCCCCCCGAGGGCGCCTCGGAATCACCGCGCTCGCAGCGACACTCGGGGGCGGCCTGGCCTTGGCTGCCCTCCTGGCCTTCGGCCTGTGTCACGGCCCGCGGCGGTGGGGGCGGGGGGCCTTGGTCCCTCGGCTGTTCGAGCGTCGAAGAAGACGAGGGGGGGGGGAGGGGAGGAGGAGGAGGAGGAGGAGGAGGAGGAGGAGGAGGAGGAGGAGGAGGAGGAGGAAGAGGAGGAGGAGACTGAAGACTGTAAAAAGACGATGTCTTCCCAACAAGCAGACCAAGGAACGGTGAGAAGACCACGTCGGCCGTGACTCGCTGCCCGCACGAGACGGTTCGGTGCGTAGGGTGGCATGGTCCCCTGAAGCCTTCACCGTTATTTCAGGTTCCTCGGCCAGGAAAACCACGACCAACCCTGCCGAATCGAGCGGCATGCGCAACCGGACTGTACGAATACGACAAGTCCAGGGCGGGTGGACACAAGGTCCCATGGGGTTCACGGGCCACACGACCCCACCTCCCGACCAAATGCGCAATCCCCGTGCCTGGTACCCACCTCCAGGCCACGGGCGCAGCTAAGGCGCCACATGCGGACAAACAAACTGCTTGCCGCTGGCTCCGAAAATTGGACCCGGTTGCTTCTCTCCTTGCCTGCTGCAGCGAGCAGCCCTGATAGTATGCCCTGTACGTGAAGACTGAGTACCAGGATACGGTACCCAGTGCCCACGCGTAGGGCGGAGGAGGAGGAGGAGGAGGAGGAGGAGGAGGAGGAGGAGGAGGAGGAGGAGGAGGAGGAGGAGGAGGGGGGGAGGAGGAGGAGGAGGAGGAGGTTGGGACCGACCGCTGCGGGCTCGTTCGCCTCAGGCGTGAGCCGACGCCGACGCAGCTCGGGCAGCGAAGCGAGCGCGGCCAGGGTCGCCCACTGCCAGTGAGCGAGCCCGGCGGCCACCGTGCGCGCCGCCAACTCTCCGGTTGATCTGCGGAGCCAAAGGCTTTCGGCAAAGCGAGGGGGGGGAGCGACAAGACGCGACAGGCACAACATTTTCGTGCGCGAACCCCCATTCTCACCTTTTCGCTTCCGATGGCCATCCGAGGCTTCAAGATGGCCCCAAGATGGCCCAAGAGGGCTCCAAGAGAGGCTCCAGAGAGCCCCAAGACGGCCCCAAGAGCGCCTAAGAGCGCTCCAAGAGCGCCCCAAGAGCGCCCCAAGAGGCGATTGTTGGGGCTCCCGAGGGGCAGCGCTGACTAATGCTCGCTTCTTGCTTGATCGATGTCCCCCAAGATGGCCCCAAGAGCGCTCCCAAGGCTCCCAAGAGCGCTTCAAGAGGGGCCAAAGAGGCGCCCAGGAGGCCCCAACAGGCGCCCAAGAGGCCTCCAAGCTGCTCCCAAGAGACCCGCAAGAAGCCCCCAGAAGCTCTTTCCGAGGCACCCAAGACGCTCCAAGAGGCCTCCACTGGGGGACCCTTCCTCTGTGTGCTGCCCACTTCCCTGATCCTCCGTGCATCGTTTCTGGATGGGCTGGTGGGGTTACTTTTTAATATTATTATTATTATTATTGTCATTAGTATTATTATTACTATTATTATTATTATTATTATTAGTAGTAGTAGTAGTAGTAGTAGTAGTAGTAGTAGTAGTAGTAGTAGTAGTAGTAGTAATAGTAATAGTAGTAGTAGTAGTAGTAGTAGTAGTAGTAGTAGTAGTAGTAGTAGTAGTAGTAGTAGTAGTAGTAGTAGTAGTAGTAGTAGTAGTAGTAGTAGTAGTAGTAGTAGTAGTAGTAGTAGTAGTAGTACTCTTAGTATTATCATCATTATTACCACTATTTTTATTATTATTATTATTATTATTATTACAGCCGCGGGCGGAAGCGCCTGCGGCGGCGAATAACGGTCGGGCTGCGGCCGATACTAATTGGCCGAACGCGCGCGCGGGCCGCGGCCGGCGCCGGGGCGGCGGGTGCAAGGGGGCTGCAACCCAGGGTGTCTGACGCCCAGGACCAGCACCCAGGGAGTCTGCAACTACGCTGCCAAAATGGCGCGATGCAAATAACCCCAATAGGCTGGTGGGGTTACGAGAAGCGTCTAGAATTCCAGAAATGCATGCTTTCCGTGGGAATGGGGACGATTTGTCCTTGTTCAGGCTCTCCGGGGGCTCTCTCTGGAGCCCACTTGGAGCATTTTGGGGGCCTCTTGGGCCGTCGGGCAGCTGTCTTGGGCGTCTTCGAGCGCTCGGGAACCGTCTCGGAGGCCCTCTTGAACACTTCGGCCGTCCTTGGGGGGCCTCCGGGGGCGGCTCGGAGCGCTCTGAAGCCATCTTGGAAGCGCGCCGGGGCCCCTGGGGCCCCTCGGGAGCGCTCCCACCCTGTCCTGGCCCCCTCTTGGGGCCGCCATGGGCTTCTGTGGAGCCGTCCTGGCGCAATGTTGGGCCGTCTTGAAGCCCTCCTGGCAGCCTCCTGAGGCGTCTTGGGGCGATCTTGAGGGCCTGTGTGGCCGTCTTGGACGCTTCGAAGACGAGAAACACGGGAACTCCCGAAATGCACGCTTTCCCTAGGGCTTGGGACGAGTTTTCCTTGTTCAGGCTCTCCGGGGGCTTTCTCTGGAGCCCACCACGTCTCGGAGGCCCTCTTGGACCGCTTTCGGCATTCTTCGGGCTCTCTTGGGGGCCTCCGGGGACGGCTCGGAGCGCTCTGAAGCCATCTTGGAAACGCGCCGGGGCCCCTGGGGCCCCTCGGGAGCGCTCCCACCTTCCTGGCCCCCTCTTGGGGCCCCCATGGGCTTCTGTGGAGCCGTCCTGGCGCAGTGTTGGGCCGTCTTGGGGGCCTCCTGAGGCGTCTTGGGACGATCTTGAGGGCCAGTGTGGCCGTCTTGGTTGCTTCGAAGACGAGAAACACGGGAACTCCCGAAATGCACGATTTCCGTAAGGATGGGGACGATTTGTCCTTGTTCAGGCTCTCCGGGGGCTTTCTCTGGAGCCCACTTGGAGCATTATGGGGGCCTCTTGGGCCGTCGGGCAGCTGTCTTGGGCGTCTTCGAGCGCTCGGGAACCGTCTCGGAGGCCCTCTTGAACACTTCGGCCGTCCTCGGGGGGCCTCCGGGGGCGGCTCGGAGCGCTCTTGGGGCCGCCATGGGCTTCTGTGGAGCCGTCCTGGCGCAGTGTTGGGCCGTCTTGGGGCCCTCCTGGCAGCCTCCTGAGGCGTCTTGGGACGATCTTGAGGGCCTGTGTGGCCGTCTTGGACGCTTCGAAGACGAGAAACACGGGAACTCCCGAAATGCACGCTTTCCCTGGGGCTTGGGGACGAGTTTTCCTTGTTCAGGCTCTCTGGGGGCTTTCTCTGGAGCCCACTTGGAGCATTTTGGGGGCCTCTTGGGCCGTCGGGCGGCTGACTTGGGCGTCTTCGAGCGCTCGGGGCCCGTCTCGGAGGCCCTCTTGGACCGTCTTCGGCCGTCTTCGGGCTCTCTTGGGGGCCTCCGGGGACGGCTCGAAGCGCTCTGAAGCCATCTTGGAAGCGCGTCGGGGCCCCCGGGCCGCGCCTGTGGCCCACGGCGACCGCTCGCCCATTTGGCTAGCGGTGAACGCTGCATTATAGTAGAGGTAACGTCGGGCTTCAGTTTTGCTTCCCACGTCGCGCAGAGAAGCGACAAGGCCTGCTGCGACTGCTTGCCCTGCTCGCAGGTGCTGATTTCGTAGCGGTAATAAAACTGCCGCTGGGCTCTCCACAGCATCGCGAAATTCGCTGCCTTCGCTAACGACATTCTTTACCTGCAACACGGGCCTGGCAATAGAATACGGATTACGCTATTCCGCTGCGATCAGGCCGCACATCTCCCTCGTCAACGACTGCACCAGTTTCTTGTGTCCGCCATGCTCGCACATGCTGGCTACAATCCCATACACGAACAAGTCCGAGTACAAGTTCATCTGGCGGATGTCTCTTAGCAGAAACAGAGCCCTCTGCCACTGCTTGCCGTTCTGGCACGCGCTGATCGCAGCGTTGTAGCTGACTAAAGCCGACCCGTGGACTACGCCCACGACATCTGCTCGAGGTGGCGAACGGTGTCTGGGCAAGCGTGCTTGCTTCTGCCTGGTGCTTTTACAGCCGTTTGGGTGCTTCTTGGGAGTCTTTTCGGCCTCTTTGGGGCCTCTGGGGCCACTTTGGGCGCCTCGTGGGCCGTCTTAGGGCAGTCTCGGGTGGCTCTCGGGCCGTCTTGGGGTCCCCGGGAGCTGTCGGGCCGTCTTGGGCACCTCCTGAGCCGTCTTGGAACCGTCCTGGGGCGTCTTGGGCTCCCTGGGGGGCCTTCGGGCCTGTTGTCCTCGGGCAACCTTGGAGGGTAGGGTAGGAGGGCCGTCGTGGGCGTCGTGGGAACGAGAAACGCGAGAACGGCAAAATACACGTTGTCCGAAAATTGATTGGGACGATCTGTGCTTCTTGGGGCCCTCTTGGAAGCCTTCTTCGAAGCATCTGGGAGCGTCGAGGAGGCCTCTTGGGCGGCCTTGGGGCCTCCCGAGCGTCTAGAAGCCGTCTTGGGGTCGCCCTGCGGCCCTCTGGAGGCGTCCTGAGGCCTCCCGGGGGCCGCCCAAGAGCGCGCCCAAGCCGACCGGCGCGATCTTGAGCCAGCGGGTCCCCCGCCCTTCCCGCACGCGGCGCCGCCGGCGCTGTCTTGCCCCGAGAAAGAGCATCCGACGGATGCCAAAGAGCAGGGGGTGCGTTGCAGCATCTGTTTGGGAGTTTGGGAGCCTCTTCGGGCTCTCTGGGAGCTCTTCTGGGCCGTCTTGGGAGGCACCCGGGGCTCTCCTGGGCCATCTCTGGGCCATCTTGGGTCGTCTTGGGCGCCTCGTGGGCCGCTCTTGGGGCTTTCCCTGAGCTGTATTGCAGCTCTCTTGGGCCGTCTTGCAGACTTGCAGGAGGTTCTGGGAGCACCTGGAGGACCTCAAAATTGCCCCAGCACGGGCTCCAGAGGGCCCGAAGGCGGCCCCAAGAGGGCCTTCGGAAAGCACCCAACGGGTGCTGCAACAGGGGGGTGCGTTGTAGGATCCTTTGGGGCTCCTCTTTCGGGCTCTCTGGGAGCGCTCATGGGGCCGTCTTGGGATGCACATGGGGCACGAGTGGGCAATCTCTGAGCCATATTGGGTCGTCTTGGACTCTCTTGTCCGTCTTGGGCCTCTCTTGGGCCGTCTTGGGCTGTCTTGGGGTTCTCTCGAACCGCCTTGGGATTCTCTTTGGATGCCTCTTGGGCCAGCTTGGGGCGATCTGGGGGGCTGTTGGGCCGTCATGGACGCTGCAAAGGCCCAAACATCGCATATGCTGAAAGCGTTGGAAAACATATAGACATAGAACATCTTCTATTGTTGGAGGCCTCTTGGACTCGCTGGGGCCGTCTGGAAGGCGCAGACATTCCCAGCGCCCCCTATGCACCCCGTTGCTGCGGTTGGCTTCGAACTTCGCCTCCCACATGTGGCTGAGCAACGCAAAAGCCCACTGCCATTGCCTGCCTTTCTCGCAGGCGCCGATCCCAGCGGTGTAGCTGATGACGTCGGGCTCCAGCTTCGCCTCCCGCATCTCGATCAGCAGCGCCAGGGCCCGCTGCCACTGCTCGCCCTTCTCGCACGCGCTGATCCCAGCATTGTAGCTGACTAGTGTGCACCCGTGGATTAAATCCACGGTGTGCTGAACCTGAGACGCGCACGCCGTGTGTGTGAGCCGGCGAAGGCGTAGCAGAACATAGCATCGGAGCCGAACAGCTCCTCGAAGATCTGGTCCGTAAAGCTCCTTGGGGGGTGGGATGGCAAGGATGGAGGTGGAGGCGGGAGGAGAGCAGATAACGGGATTAGGGGCGCTTGACTGCGGCGTTCTCGTGCCGCAGGCCACGCTCTGGGTCGGATCGTGGAACAATCACAACGGGTCTGAAATTCGTCCTCGTGGCTTGAGGGCTGAAGGGTTTTGGCCAGTACGGTCACTCCTTGTGTCCACGTCCGGACGAAGCTCGGAAACCCTGTGGGTTGGGGCCCTGGGAGAAAGAAGGGCGCGTGTTTGTATGGATAGTGGCAGAGCTGCGACTTCGTGAAGAGATGCTGGAGAAACTGGACCCTCGAGGTTGCCCATATCCGTGGATGGAGGGCGTTCGTGCTACACCCCGTGGAAAAGCAATGCAACTCATCTCTAAATGCGTCCCAGGACCCCTCCCTGTGTCCATCCGGCGCAATTGTCCGCCCCGGGTCTGTGCCTCAGGGGCCCTGGGCCCGGAAAAAGCCCCGAGAGGCCGAAGTCTGCGGAAAACAAAAACGGGTGAAAAAAATCCACCAAAAAAGGTGCAGTGTTTTTTCGGCCGTCAGTCCATGTCTTCAACAGCGGCTCTCCGAGCAGGTGAGGACGTCACCGGCGGAGGCGAAGAGGGCGCAGAGGGGACGGGAAGGGTCAGATCGGGGATGACGGCGAAGGAATGGAGAGAGGAACGGCATGTCGGACGATGCGGCGGCAAAGGAGATGGCGCCAGTGGTTCAACCACCAATGTCCCCGACGTTATCGGGCGTTCCTGCGCGGTTCGGCGTGTCTCGCATAGTCTCTGGGACGGCTGCACGTCCCCAGACGTGCCGGGGACTTTCGCGGGGCTCCTCACCAAGCGCCGAAGACGGTCAAAGAGCGCCTCAAGACTCTGAAGATGGCCCCCAGACAGCTCTAGAGGCTTCCAAGATGACCCAAGAGGCCTCCAAGAGACTTCCCAAGTGGGCCTCACGAGGCAAGAGTAAGAGCTTGTCCATACGTTGGTACAGCTATTTGGGGTTCGAGCTTTTTGGGTCCCATCGCTCTAAGACGGCCAGGACCGCTCCAATATTGGTCCAAGACCGCCCAAGGCCCGCAAGACGGCCCACGATGGCCTCATGACAGGCAAACATTGCCAGAAGACGTGACGCAGAGGCCCCAAGAGGGATCGATGGAGAGAGTCCCAGGGAAGCTGCGGCCCGAAAAAAATTATGTGCTTCGAGCGATCCCCACCATCCTCTTCTTCCTGCTCTTCCTCCCGCGGAGTATGTGATCACCTGCTGCTCGTCGGGCGAGAAGGCGGCGTCGTGCAGCCGGTCCTGGTGGCCCGACAGCGTGGCCGGTCCCAGGGAGCACTGGGACAACTTGGGGTCTGGCGGCCGCGGTATGCAATGTGGGGGTGTGGCCGGGGGGTCTGTTCTGAGAAATCTAACGACCCCAACCTGTCGGGTGGGGAAGAAGGCGGATGTCTTCTGTCATGCTCTGTTCTGGTATGTGCTGTTCTGTCATGTTCTGTCATGCTCTGTTCTGTTCTGTGATGTTGTGTTCTGTCGTGTTCGTCATGTTCTGCGCTGTCATGTTGTATTCTGTCGTGTTCGTCGAGGGCGCGAGGCGGGATGGGGCGGGAGCCCCAGGGAGCACTGGGACCACTCGGGGTCTGGCGGCCGCGGTATGCAGGGTGGGGGTGTGGCCGGGAGGTCTGTTCTGAGAAATCTAACGACCCCAACCTGTCGGGTGGAGAAAAACGTTGGATTCACGATGCGCTGTCCCGTGTGTCCCTTGCAATCGCCTGAAACGCATGGTGTTTTCGAGAATTGCCATAACCTGTCGTATTTGCAAAGTGCTTTGGACGATGCGGTCGGCACGGCGCCAGCAGCGAAATGCGCATTTTCCTAATGTGTTTGGGCCGATTTGAAAGGACACACGGGGAAAACGTTGGGTTTCGGAGGTATGTGCGGCGACGTCATGGACGGGCCCATGTGGAAGCTTTCAAAGCGAGCGGCGGTCCATGTGGGAATGTCGCGGGGCTCTAGGGAAAGTCGTGGCGGGCCCAAAGATCGCCCGCCCTGGTAGAACGCACTCGAAATGTTCCAAGAGAACTCGGAAATGATCTCCGGAGAGCTCCAAAAGTCAGAAGAAACCCCGAAAAGCATGTGGGAGAAAGTGCTCCACCGCCAAGGCACGTTGGCGGGGTGCGCCGAAGGCCAGTGTTTTCAGGACATGCGATTTGTCAACGTCGTTCAGGCTCTACGTGCGCGGCCGGATGTCGAGCAGTGGGCACGCGGTGGGATGTCTGCGCAGGAGCTTCTGGAAGTCGCTAAGCTCACAGAGTACAGGCTCCGCAACACTACGTCCATCACCTGGTGCGCTGTCCAACTTCCAGATTCGGCCGGACACAGCCTTCACCGCAATCCAATGTGCGTTGTTCTGGTTTACCACGACCCCGACCACGTTAGGCGCAAAAATGTTCATCGCGTCCTGTGGTAGAACGGGAGCATTGAGGTTCAAGGAGAAACTGTTTCCGCATCGTTGAAGCACAAACGCCAGCACCGCCTCGGAATAATCTCCAGAGGGGCTCATGTGGTCGCGCAGGCGCTGTGGGAGGCCGTCTAAAGCGGCATGCTCGATGAATGCATGGGCGGATGCCTCCATGGTCCCCTCGTCGAGCAGCGCGAAGCCCAGGGCGTTGTTGAGCGCGTGCATGCCGCAATGGGCGCCGCGCTGCCGCTCGAAGAATCCGGTGAATCGCTCCCTCTGCTTCGATGAGCTGGCGGCCTCGCATCGTAGCTGTGTTGAGGGCATGGGGTCGGCGGAATCTGCACTGGGATTGTCGTTCTCTGTGGCTGCGCATGTTTGGAACAGCGTCTCAGGAGGCGCTGGGGCGTCCACGACTGCTCCGCGCTGGCGCAGCGGTGCGAGGACGACGTTAGCAGAAGCATCGTCTGGGGGCGCCGGCCCGAACTCATCGATGTCGTCTGGCCCGTGGTCCCGCGCGAAGCGTCGCGGCCGAGCAGCGGGGCTCGGCGGCGCCTCGGAGCCCTCGTCCAGGAACGCCGGTGCGTCGTCACTGCTGGAAGCGGCGCCCGCGAGCGGCATCTCTGTATCTGCGCGCGCGGCGGGGTGGGCAGGCGATGGCGCTGGGCGGGGGTGGCTCAGGGGCGCTTCTGGCCAGACGACGTTCTTCGTGTACGTGCCAGTGGGATATGTATCCGAAGCTTCCCGCGCTCCGTGTTCGTCAGTGGTGGGGACCAGTGCGAGGATGCGGTTGGACGCCCCGACCCGGCTGAAGGCCACGTATAGCTGGCCGTGGGAGAACACGGGGTCTGGCAAGTACAACCCGACGTGCTGCAACGTCTGTCCCTGCGCTTTGTTTATTGTCATGCACCATGCCAGCCGCGCGGGAAATTGGAAGCGACGCAAGATGAACGGCAAGTCCGGGTTCCGAGGCGCAAGGGCGATCTTGGGAATGTATGCTCTGGTGCCCGCTTGTGTGCCAGACACGAGGAGCACGTCGAGGACCCGGGGCTGCGCGCGGACGACGATGGCGCGAACTCCGTTGACCAGGCCCGCGTCGGCGTCTAAATTTCTGAGCAACATGACCAGGGCCCCCGGCGCGAGCGCGAGCTCGTGGGGCGGCAGTCCAGACGGCGTGAGGCTGTTCAAGAAGTCCGTCGGCCAGAGGTCCCGCTCCGCCGGCGACGCGGCGTCCACGTCGTCCACGCTGTAGTACGTGACGGTCGTGTCCGGGAAAGCTTCGCGCAATATAGCGACGTTCACTGAGTCGGCCGTCGCGTTCTTCGGAGTGAGAATCGCCCTATCGCAGAAGTACTGCAAGTCTTCGGCGGCCACGTCGCCCCCGACGCACCTCGCCGCTGACGCAGCGATGTCGGCGTAGATGGCGCGCGCGAGGTCCTCCGGCCCCCAATGGCTGGGGGCGACGATGTTGTCGGGCAGGCGCACGGCCTCGGGGTGGATGTCCGGAAAGGTCGGTGCGCGGCCGTCTCCGATGTCCAAGAGGAAACGCTGCCAATCGGCGTCGCCCCTGGCCCGCATGTTCTCCGTCAGGGCGTGGACCTCCACAACGCCCGCGCGCCACAAAGGGTGGTTCAGCAGCGAATGCTGAACGAGGTCTTCGCGGGCAACCCGTGGGATGACGGGGAGCACCTGGCGGAAGTCGCCGCCGAGGATCACCACCTTGCCGCCGAATGGC
The DNA here is from genome assembly GCA_963575745.1 of Prorocentrum cordatum. Lineage (NCBI taxonomy): Eukaryota > Dinophyceae > Prorocentrales > Prorocentraceae > Prorocentrum > Prorocentrum cordatum. The sequence goes on from CAUYUJ010021986.1 coordinate 17,147, forward strand.
GCGTCCGTCTGGGTAACGTCTCGCAGCAGTGCATCGACGCATTGCAGTGCTCCCCGAGGGGCCATCGGCGCCTCGCCCCAGAGGATGACTCTAGCTCGTCGCAGGATTTCGGCGCGGCTCGTCTGGAACCCGATGTTCGAAGCGACGTCGTCCAAGGGCAGCGGCACTGGTAGTCCGAAGCGGGAATGGCATGTGCGTCCCCCTGGCAGGAGGACAGCAGCGATCCCGCTCCAAGCGCACGGCAGGGCGATCTCTCCCATGCCACGCACGTGGTGGAGGATGGCCTTGTACACAAAGGTCTTGCCCGTGCCGCCGGGGCCGTCGATGAACACGGCGAGCGGACGGGCTCCGATGACGGCGTCGGCGACCTGGTCAAACACGATCGCTTGCGCGTCGTTCATCATAGACCGATGGGACCGCGCAGATGTCCATTCCTCTTCTGCGTCGTAGGCGGTTTCCCTACGAACATCTCGGGGCTGCAGGCCCGCGACGTCGTGGTCCGTGGGCGTTGGCAATCCGAAGTCCGTCAGCGTCTTCCCAGCCTGGCTGAGTGCCTCTTGAACGTGCAGAAGCGCTGCGTTCTCCGAGTCGGTCTCGCTGAGGTGCCGCTGGAAGTCCTCGCAGAGGTCATTCGCGAATCGCTGCCACAAGGTCACGGGGGAGGCGAGCTCGCAATGGAGGAGCAACATGGCGAAGAGACGGCGCAGCGCTGGGGCGCTCCGTAGGCGAGCGGCCTCCTCCATGCAGCGGGCGTACTCGTCGCTGGAGTTCGCAAAGCCTTGCTCCTCGCATGCTCGCCGGTAATCTGGCACGTCCGAGTTCTCCCACGTGGAGGTGTCGTCGTTCCATCGCCGCTGGTAGAATGTTTGGCGATTGCCGTCCGAATGGACGACGGTGGCGAGGTCCGAGAAACTGGTGGGCCCAGTCACGTGCAAGAGTAGTCCGCGAGCCCGAGGCGCGGGGCCCCGGGCGGCGAGAGTGGGATCCCAGATTGCGCCGAGGGGGATGGGGGTGGGTCGGGTACGGGGATCGTGGACCTTTGAAGGCAGAAGAAAGCGTGCGTCGCGTGCCTGGCGCAGTCGCGAAGCGAGCTGCATAGATACAAATACCATCTGGGACCTTCTGTCGGCGTGGCAGTGGCCAGACGCCCGAGTACTCGTCCAGCTGAACCAGCGCCCCGCCTGCGTTGCCAGAGTTTCCTGCTGCGGTTCCAGGAGAAGAACTGCGGCACCTCGGCGTAATGCAGCGAGCGAGCCGGAGGCGTAAATCCGTCGGGCGGCTCTGCGTTCAAGCGGAACCACGCCGTCAAGGTGGTCTCGCTGCCCGCGGCCACAGCGGCCGCCTCGGACCCGTCCTGGAAGTATATCGTCTCGCCGCCGCGCAGGTGCACGGCCAGGCGTTCGACGGTGTGCGATTTCCCATGCAAGGGGAACGCCAGCAAGCGCCAACAAGCTTCTGGAGGCCCCACGTACCGAGCGTCGAGGAAGTGCTTGATTTCGTCGCCGTCGAATTCCAGGGCGGCCCGGTCGTGCCCTTTGTGCACGTACTTGAAAAGGTACTTGACGCAACGGATGCTGCCACAGTACTCCACGTTGAGGTGGCACCCCAATTTTCTGGACAAGTACGGGTTGTACGGCACAACGTCTCGGGCGTCGACCTGCATTCCATTCTTCATCGCCGTCGGCGACGACTTCCGTCGTCGGTACACTGGGTACCCGTCTCTGTGCATGTCTGTGGTCTCGGTGAACTCCCGCGGGCACCGCTTGGTGCACGCCCCCTCCTGCATGCACGGAGCGCGCGGATTGCGGCAGCCGCGCGGACCGTGGATTTGGGAAGCCAGTATGATTCTCAATAACTCTGACTGCTCCGGGTCCGCTGGATCAGGCAATTCGGCGCTGATGCGCTCATCGATGTCTAGGGCCGACCTGGGCTTGTCGGAAGCTTGCATTATGATGAGGAGGTGCACGTGCGGGAGCCCCCGTTTTTGGAACTCCACGACAAAGCAGTTGGCAACTACACCGCCTAGCACCCTCTCTCGCAACAGGAGATCCAGCAGATGCTGCATCTTGGTTCGGAAGACGCGAGCCACGAGATCCGGGCGCCCTGCAGCACTTTCCCCCTCGCGCAGGGCCGCCTGAATCTCGGCCCAGTTCGGGTTCGCAGTCATGGTGATGAAGAAGTCGGGTTTCCCGAAAGCCCTCACTATGGACATGGCGTCGAGGTAATGCTGGTGAAGAGCGCGGGGTCCTCCCGGAAAGGTCGGAGGCAGGATGACCTTCCTGCCGACTCTCGTGTGGCCTTGTTGAAAAGCGTCGCTGTGGACGGCGTCGTGGAGGCCCTGGTACGTTTCCGCCCTAATGTCGCCCTGGTGCTGCGCGTACCACGCCAGACGGTTGCTTTCTGCTCGGCTCCAAGCGTCGCAGAGCCATGTCTGGAAAAGCAAGCCTGCAGAATGCGGCAGTGACGGCTGTGTCGTCGGCCAACGACCTTGCGCGGCATCGTCAGTGTCGGGCACGTAAACGCGGAGCATCAAGCGGTACGCGTAGAACTGGGCACACGTCAATGTCGTTTGAGAAGCTGTTTGGCGGCCTGCGCGTTGCAGTCCGTGGCGCCATCCCGGGTCCCCGCAAGGGAACAGCAAGGGGTACGCCATGGGGTCGAGGTTTTCGTTTTCGGGCCATATTCTGATGACTTCTGTATCATCTAGTCGAGGCCACACAGCTAAATCCCGGGTGCCGTGAAGCACGCCGTCGGAGCTGCGGAACACCACGGCTGGCTCGTAAGTTTGGGGCTTGTTGTAGCGGCGCATGTCCTGGCCCTCCGTCTGGGAAATGCACAATTGCACGTTGGTGGGGTTGTGGTTGCGAACGATGTCCCGCATGTGTCGGAACTGGTGCACGTACGGGTTGACCCGGTCGAGCATGCGCTGCAAGTGCTCCACGATGTCGGCGTTGATCCCGGAATGATAAGGGTTGTCCGTGCGCGCCTTCACGGCCTCGTTGTGGTCGTACAGGTACACCTGGGCAAACGTGGGGGCGTCGCCGTCCCGGGGGAACAGGTAGCCCGAGTTGTGGTATACGGTGCCGTGGCAGATCACAACAGGTGGGCCGCGCCCTGGAGCCTGGTCTGCAAAGCAAGACGCCCCGTAGGACACGAAGGCGAAAGCGTGGTTGTACATCTTGAGGGCGGCTCGCGCTGCTTGGTGCGTTCGCGAAGTGCCCCGCAGAATGTCGAGTAGCTCTGGCGGGGGGCATGGCAGCGTCCGGATCTGGGCAGGAGTAATCTTGCCGTTCTGGCAGCAAATGCTGAAGTGCCCGAGCATGCTTGTCCGAGCGTTTGCTCGTTGCACCCGCTCTTCCTCGAAGTTGTGGGAGCCGCATTGGTCACAGACGCTCGCGAGGGCGCTCCCCTGGTGCGGGACGAAGAAGCTGTCCCTGTAGTCCGCAATAGATGCGACAGCGGGGCGTTCAGCACGAAGTATGCGGTCATGGGTCAAGCAATATCGAAGACCCGCGAAGCTCGCAACGGGAGGCGCAGCGCACCCCGAGGCCCAGGCGCACTTGGAGGGCGCCGCCGGGGAGGAGGCCCCGCCGGCCGGGCCATGGTCCACCGTGGTTCTGGGTATGGGTGGACGCTTGTAGGAGAAGCGTCGTCGCACGTGGTCGTGTGCACATGCGGCTGGGGGCGGCGGAACCAGGGTCGGCGCTCCGGGCGGCTGCTGTGGAGGAGGCCGCTGCGGGGCTGTCGCGGAGACCACCCGCGCGTGCAGGGGACAATAGAAAATGCCGGTCGCATGCGGCCTGGTCGTTGCGTCGGCGCCGCAGGGGCGCGGGGGAGTCGACGGGAGGATGAAAGTGCACCGTCGTCTGTGTTGGTTGTGCCACGACCACCTGGGTAAAGATTCCAGTCTGTTTTGCAGGTCGGCAGGCAAGAGCCGGACAACGTTAACGCCTTGTTGATCGTCGTGAAGCCCAGCGGCGCGGCGCGGAACAGAGTGGTACGCAGCGCGCTGCCTCTGGATCCACCCAGCAAGGCGCAGTTCTTCTGGCGATGTCGAGGACGTGCCCATGCTGTCCGGGAATGCGCCGCAGTGCGTGCGCAGCCACTCCTGAAGTCTCTGGAAATTGCTATCCCAAGACGTCTGCTCCGCGAACGTGTCCCATCCCGGCAGAGCGCGCAGGAGCTCGCACCGACGAACGGCAATGCCTGCATCGGAGGCCGGTGATCGGTTGTACAAACGGCGGCAGTTGTCTGCGAAGGTACGCAGAGACTTCTCTGTCTTGGAAGCGTTGTTCGCTCTCGTCGGGTACCGGTTGGCGTGCGCACGGAGCCAGTTACGCAAGCTGTCGTAAGACTGGTTCCAAACACTGTCCTTCTGACCGGCGCCCCACGGGATCCACCTCTGGAGCGCCTGCGCGCGCCCCTCAGTCAGCCGGCGCGAGCGCAGGAGGTGTTCCTGTTGTCGCGCCCACTTGTTCAGGCTCCTCTCCTCGAAATCTGCAGCAGCAGCTCCTTGTCGGGGCATCCGGCCGTGCTTTGCGCGCCATCGTTGCAGTGCATCGAAACGGGCGTCCCAATCGGCATCCCATGACCAGTGAGGGCACGCATCCAACGCGCGCACGTACTCAGGGCGCAGATGGCCCGAGGCGCGCCGGGCCCGTTGAAGCCTGGCCCAGTGCGCGAAGCGGGCCTCCTCGGGATCTCGCGCCCCCACTTCCGCGGGGGGTCGTGAGTGCGCTGTTATCCAGCGCTGGTACGCCCGGAAAGTTCCCTGCCATCGTTGCCCCGCAAATGCGGGTCCGCTGCCGGCCGCGCACGGGCGTTTGCGGGCGCGCGCGGGCATCCCAGCGCGGAGAAAGCGTTTGAGCCGAAGTGACTACGGACGACGCGCTGGTTGCCCGCGGGGGGCTGGCCACATGCGGGAATAGTACAGGGAGATGGGGGCGGCGCATGGAGTAAGGGCACTGAGGCCCCGGGCGAGGCGATGAAATGTTTGGGTCTTCTTCGGGGGACCATCGAGCCTACAAAAGAACATGACTGCTGCTGGGTTCATATGCTCGTCAGCGTCGAAGTCGCAAGCCGACAAGAACGCAGGACGGACAACGGAGTCAATGGAGAACACACCGGGATTCATGGAGTCAAGTCCCAAGGGTTTCCTGGGGGCCTGAGAGAACCGTCGGATTCACTAAGGTTTTTCTCGTGTGTCCCTTGGAATGGGATGAAACACGCTGTGTTTTCGAGAACTGCCCGAATGTGCCGTCTTGGAAAGGCCCTATGGACGATGCAAACGTGGCGGCGCCAATCACAAAATGTGTAATTTCCTAAGGCTTTTGGGCCGAGTACCGAGGACACACGGGAAGAACGCTAGCTTTTCTAGGTGTGCGCGGGGGCCGACAGTATGTGTTTTCAACGGTACGTTGCCACGAGGCTGGTGCGCTGAAACAAAAACACGTCGCTGGCTTCAGAAGTCCTGGGTGCTCAGCTGGCGCGCTAAGGCTGGGCAACAATCAAGCGGCCGTGGACTCGCTCTGCACGTACTTCCGCACGCAGAACGGTGAGAGCGCCGATTGCGATGGGCGAGGTAATGGATGCGCGCCAGGGTGCCTGGCGCCAGCCACGCCTCGCGCAAAGCACGGCCGCGCTGAAATGCCGATGAGGACGTTGCGGAGAAGGCAGCGAACAAAGAATAGCAGTGAACCTAAGGCGGGGTGCCGGCGCGCGAGTCGCAGAGGTGCCCCCTTGCAAGCAGGGGCCTCCGAGCGCTCGGGCATCGGGCTGACCAAAAAAGAGCGCGCGAGGTTCGCGCGGCCGTCACATTTTAGAAGGCGTTGAAATAAATCTGCGGGTTTCCGCGAAACTCGTCCAGCAGTTCCTTGACGGGCCCGTCGGCGGGAACCGAGCTCTCCTCCAGCACGAGGTGCACCGACAGATCGCGGAGAACGCCCTGCTTGAAAACGTCGCGAATGAAGGCTGCGTTGTCGGCAATGCTCACGTCCGTGCGGGCCTGGGGCAATATGCGAACGTTGTCCTCCCGGCCAATGCGCTTCAAGTCGAAGCGCTCGCGGTAGGGGAAGGTGCGGCCCTCCCAAGCGAAGAAGACGGTCTTCTGGTCGATCACCTGGACACGGACCTCAACCATTTTAGAGGAACCAGGTGGGGAGCTCTCGAATATGGAGCACTGCAAGGTGGTGCTCGGTTCGTTCACCGTCATGGGCATGGTGATGTTGTCCGTGTTGAAGCCGTCCATTGACACGTTGACGAATGGGTTCACCACCATCTTGAGAGTGCTCAGGTCCGGCCAGGGGCTCTTGTCCGCGGGGCGGCGGTGCTGGGCCCTCCACCGCGAGAAGTCCGCGATGAGACGCATGCAGTGGAAGGGCTCGTCGGTCCAGAACATGACGCTCCACTCCTGACAGGATAGCAAGACGGAGGGGGGGGGATTGGGTTGCGTTATTGAGGCGGGTCGGTTGCGTTCCTCCGAGGGTCGCTATAAGGCGAGGTGTGGGGACAAAGACACCGATGGCCGTCGACCAGCTGACGGCCTCGGGCGGACTTGTCATTCCGGAGTCCTGTGGAAGCCGGGGACTTTACATATGATGGCCTATTCGTACTGGTATCGGTTGTCCCCGAATATTCAGGACAACGCGAGTCAGGAGGCGAAAGGGTGAAGTTTGCGGGCGGCGGTGTCCTTGAGCGGCATGTTGGTCTGGACGCGGCGGCCCTCGACGTCCTTGGGCGTCTGGGTCAGGGAGATGATGATGCGCTCGTAGTCCTTCAGCTCCTTCAGGTCGGCCGGGTAATCGTCGTTCTCCGCATTCTTTTCGCCCAGGAACATTTTGAAGGAAGCGAGGATGTCCGAATCCACCGCGGGGAAAGCCTCGTGCCGCAGACGCAAGCCGAAGAGATCCGTCTGCGGGAACCCGGGAAACACGTCCGACCCGCACTTGGTGTAGAGCCAGACGAAGACCTCGATCGGCGCGCTGTTGGGCTTCTTCGCTGGCGCCTTCGGGGACATGCCGACTGCGGCGCGCTGGCTCAGCGCCTGGGAGGGGCCGGGGAGGGGGGGTGCAACAGCAAGAAGCTGGAGGGCCCTGCGAGGTAAAGATTCGTGCGACGGGAGGCGGCGCAGGACGAAGGAACACCTGGCGAGTGAAAAGGTTGGTTGGGGGCCTGGGCGCGAACATCGTCCGAAGGAAACGTTCGGATTGTCCGGGAGGGTGGGCCTGCAAATCGAGAGGGCCGCGCACTTGGGCGCCACTCTGCGCGGACGCTGCGCCGGGGCTGCCGACGACGCTGGCCGCGTTGTCGCCCTTGCGCTTCTTCGCTGCCGGCGAGAAAGCCATGGTCGTGAGCGGGCGCGAGAACGCGCAGAGGATGCTGGAGCCAATTGGGAGGCTACCGAATGCACAAGCGTGGCGAGGAAACGACGCCCCATGCGTCGCTTCCGATGTGATCCTGTATTTGGAACTCCCTCTGGAATCACGATTTGTGCGAGGAAAGCATGGTCCTGCACCTTGCGACGGGTGTCATGGTGATCATGAAAGGCACGGATAGGGTCGTCTTAGCGATGACGGCAATGATGTTCATGATAATGGTGGTGATGACGAGGGCGATGATGAAGATGGCGGTGATATTTATGATGATGATGGTGATGACGATGATGATGATGATGACAACGATCAGGGCGGAATGGCGGGAGCCTGTATGGTAAGCTGCGAGTGAAAGGCCCCGCCCGGTGGTTGTCGGACAATCCATTGAAAACTCGAGCGGTTTCTCCGTGTGTCCCTTGGAATGGCCTCAAACACACTATGTTTTCGGAAATTCTCAGAAAACGCTGTCCTGGGAGGTTCGCGAAAACGGCCCTGCATGGGCGGCGGCGTCGACGGCATATAGCCATTCCTACTGGTTTCGGCGCCAGTCCAAGGGACACACGGGGAAAACGTTCGTTTTTGAGTATTTTTTAAGGGAACGCACGGGAACGGCACAGCGATGTGCAAGCAGCACATGCAGCATTGCAGGATGTGCAGCATTGCAGGATGAAATGCTCAGGGCCATTTTTTTGTACCCTGCCCGTTCCCCCGGGCGAAGGCGCGCGTGTCTCGGTGCCGTCGGCGCCGCGTGCTCGACTCTCGGAAAAAGCGGGCGCGAAGCGCAGTCTCCCAGGGCTCTGGCCCGACCCTGCGCACGGAGGAGGAGACGGACCGCGGGGAGGAGCGGAGAGGGGGGAGAGAGGGGGGGGGAGACAGAGGGGCGACAAAGGGAGAGGGAGAAGAAGGGAAAGAGAGAGAGAGCGAGAGACAAAGAGAGAGGGAGAGAGAGAGAGAGAGAGAGAGAGAGAGAGAGAGAGAGAGAGAGAGAGAGAGAGAGAGAGAGAGAGAGAGAGAGAGAGAGAGAGAGAGAGAGAGAGAGAGAGAGAGAGAGAGAGAGAGAGAGAGAGAGAGAGAGAGAGAGAGAGAGAGAGAGAGAGAGAGAGAGAGAGAGAGAGAGAGAGAGACAGACAGAGGGCAGCGCCAGTGGTCCCCCGCCGACGGAGGAGGCCGCGGTCACCAGCATTTGGCGCGGCTGGTGCCTGAGAGCATGAGAGCGGCGCCCGTCCAATCAAGGCCGGGGCGGGGCGAAAGAGAGAAAATGAGAGACAGAGATACAGAGAGAGAGAGAGAGAGAGAGGACGCGGTGCAGAGAAGGAGGGAAAGCGAGGAGTGGCAATAGGGCGAGGCAAAGAAGAGGCAGGGGAAAGGAGGGAGGAAGCGCTGGTCGCCAAGCGCAGGCGAGGCGTTTCACCGGAGGTCCAACGCCCTCGCCCTCACCACGCCGGCGTTGGCGAGGTAGTCGGGCGGGCTGGGCTTCTTCTTGAACCCAAGCGCCCGCCAGTGCTTGCGAAGGCGGCCGCGCCGGGTGAGCTGCGCGTCGACGACGCGCGCCCCGCCCTTGCGCAAGCGGCCGCGCTTCTTCTGCTCCCGGGTCTCCCACCTTCGTGGGCCCACGAAGCGACAGAGCCATTCAGACCGCGCCCGAAGGCCGGAGCCAGGGCTCCGGCCTTCGGCACCAGGAAAAAGACAACCCCACGGAAGCGGGCAGAGCACGCTCCCGAGGACGGGGAGAGGACTGGGCCCGCGGGGAAGAAAAAGGAACCCGCCGTCGGAAAAACGGGCCCGGGAGGGAAAGATTTAGTTGTCATGTGGGATAACGGCCCTGTGGCTTCGAGGGCCCGCTACGGGCGCACCGGCGGAGCTCGCACAGCTGGTCCTCGGTCTGGCTGACGGTGCGCCGTGGGCAGTACAAGTCTACGCCGAACAGCAGGGGCGTGAGGCTCTCGTGGACCGCGACGAGCCGGGCGGACCAGTCAGTGCCTGGGGCCGTGCAGCGCTCGAGGACCTCTTTGGCGCCGCCCCCGACGAAGGTGTTGGTGGTCAAAGAGAAGCCGCCGCGGGCGGCTGCCTCGGGGTTGACGGCCGTCACATCGCGCCCTATGAGCATCCGGTGCCACTCCGTGTTAACGAACAACTTCGTCCGGAGCGCTTTGTCCAAGGAGGTGCCGCCCATGACGGCGGCCGCCGTCTTGCTGAAGGCTCGAGACCGGAGCAGCTCGTCGAGCCACCCCGCCAACACGCGCAACTGGAAGCCGTACTTCTTCGTGTCGTGCGTGTCGGCGACGGTGCCGTTGGAGAGCTGTCGGTTGCGTTCGTTGTTGTACAGCTGCAGCTTGTAGTGCGGGTAGTGGCTTGGGATGTTGTGGGAAAGGGCAGCCTCCAGGAAGGTGGCTCGACTGAACGTCTTGCCCTCGGCCAGAGGCTGTCCAAACATCCGCTCGTAGTCGGAGAAAAGGGTCTTGCTGGCTCCGTCCGCGTTGAAGTGTAGCCGTGTGACGAACAGGTGCAAGAGTTGTTCAGAGAACTGGGTGTGGTGGAGGAAGTCCCTGAGGTACAAGTCCGTGGCGTTCAAAGCGAAGTTCGCCTCGCCACGAGCGTGCTCTGTCCACTCGTCGTGTTGTAAAAACTTCAGGACCTGGGGGTCCGAAGCCACCTTCTGGAAGAGTGCGTTCGCTGTTTGCTGGCCGTGGACTTTTTCCACTGTGCTTACCGCCGAAGCGTTCACGAACGCAGCCAACACGGCGACCTGGTGAAGCTGTTCTTCGTGGACGTTGCGGGCCCCTTGCCGAAGGCCCACGAGCCTCGCCGACGCGTCCGCGTCTTCGCCGCCATGCTCCTTGCACAGCGGGCGCGTGTGGTCCGCTGGGTCGAGGCTCCGCGTGCGAGAGCCACAGTGCTTGACCGAGCAGACATGACGTTTCGTCACACCTACCATGCCGGGCTGGCGGCGAACCCCGTGCTAAAAGGAGCCGAAAAGGCTCCGGAGTGCAAGTGCAAAACTGAGACCTAGCCAGGTCGGGCACGCGGCCAGGCGACAGCACCGGGATGCAAGAGTACCCTGAGTCCCAGTGGGAGGTCCCGTGCCCGTAGTCTCTGCTACTCCACGCATGGATCCAGGGTCGCGGCGGTCTCGTGCCCGTAGTCCCAGCAGCTCCCCGTGTGGATCCAGGGTCGTGGCGAACGCCGCCGCTCTTGTAGACAGCACCGGGATGCAAGAGAACCCTGAGCCCCCGTGGGAGGTCACGTGCCCGTAGTCTCTGCTACTCCCCGCAGCCGCTCTGGGTTGAGTGAAGACGGAGCGTGCACGAGGGGTGGCGGCAGACGGCCCATGGCCGACAGCACCGGGATGCAAGAGTACCTTGAGCTCCCGCGGGAGGCTTCGTGACCATGGACTCTGCTGCTCCCCGCGTGGACCTGGCCAGGGCAAACGGCCGCCGTTTCCCGAGGGGCATCCAGGGTCGCAGCTAACCGCCGCTATGACGTCGGGCTCGCCCGCGAAGAGCGGCAGGTGAACGAGAATGGGAAAGGGAAGGAGGGAGGTGAGATGAAGGAAAAAGGGGAGGAGGGACTCGGCGATGAGGACGACGACGATCGCCCGCGAAGACGACGGACGGCGACGGCGACGACGGCTCCTGGAGTCAGTGTTCGCCGCGTTGGCAACGGGGAGGAACAGCGCCACGGCAGGATGCCACAGCTCGCCCTCCCCGAACGTGCTGGTATGGGCTCTGTACCTCCAGGAGCTGGCGCCGACATCTGCGGGGCCGTCGTGGCAGCTCCTGTGACTGCATTGGGTCTCTCTTGAGAGCCGTCGGGGGCCTCTTCGGGCCGCCTTAGGTCGGCTTGGGTCCGTCTTGAGCAGTCTAGCCGTTTTGGGATTTCCTGGGGGTGTCTGGGGACCCTCTTGGGGCCGTCTTGGGCTGGCTTGGAACGTCGTGGGCAGTCTTGGGGCACTCTGGTGCCGTCCTGGGGCCTTCCTGGGGGCCTCATAGGAGGTCTCGGGGACCTCTTGGGGCTCTCTTGGGGCGGCTTGGGGCCGTCTCGGGGCCCTCCTGGGCCGGCTTGGGGCCGTCTTGGGCAGTCTCGGGGCACTCTTGGGCCGTCCTGGGGCTCTCTTGGGGGCCTCACGGGAGGTCTCGGGGACCTCTTGGGGCTCTCTTGGGGCGGCTTGGGGCCGCCTTGGGCAGTCTTGGAACACTCTTGGGCCGTTCTGGGGCTCTCTTGGGGGCCTCATGGGCGGTCTTGAAACGAGTCGCGGCGCCTCTGGGGCCGTTCCGGCTGGAAAGAGCCCGAACCGGAAATATCGTCAAAAATCAATGGAAAATTAATGTTTTTTGCCTCGTGAGGCTTTCTCGGGGTCGTCAAGAGAGCCTCTGGGGCCGCTCGGGCCTGTAGGGGACCTAGGGGGATTGTTTCGGAGCTCGCTCGAGGCTCTCGTGGATCCGTGACGAGCGGGCGAGGGCCCTTCGGGGAGCGCCGGCGACGGACCAAGGCCGTTCCGGGAGCGCCGGCGACGGACCAGGGCCCCAGGAGCGCCCCAGGAGCGCCGGGGGCCGGGCCGAGTCCACTCGAGGGGCTGTTGCACGCACTGATCCCGGTATTGTAGTATAGACTAGGGCTGACCCGTGGACTCCGTCCACGACATCTTTCTGGAATGGTTCTCGGAGGAACGGCGCAGATTGTACCGAAAATCTACAAACACGGCGGCGGCTCGGGCGGCGGCAGCGAGACCACGCCTTCGTGTCCGAGCTCTTGCAGCGCTGCAGCAGCTTGGCCCAGCGCACTGCTCGTTCACCCCCCTCCTATTGAGGACAGTTTCGAAGTCTCTCGGGGATGTGCGTCGAAGTCGAAGCCCATCTGAGGCGTCTCAGGAGCGCTCGGGGAAGGGCTCGGGAGGCCATCGGGGAAAGCCACCGAAAGCGCCGGGGAGGCTCGCAAGGATCTACAGGGAGGGCCCAAGAGAGCTTCAAGAAAATTTGAAATCCAGTGAACTCTTAAGAGAAACCGCTGTTGGGTCGGCCATCACCTCCGGGCGCGCCTTGATGGTGCGATCCAGTCGCATCACCGCCAACGGGAGGGTTTGTTCGCCATGTCCCATTCTGTTCGCCCAGAGGGTCTGTGGAGGCCTTCGGGCGAACAGAACGGGACAGGGCAAGGAATGGGGAAGACATGTCCGAATCTCCTGGGCCCCCCAGATGCTCGTCCGAAGAATGCGGAGAGGTCCCAGGGTCATATCAATTGGCTGCTGTCCCAGGGGTCCGGTCTGCTTGGCCCGAAGAGTTTGCCAAGGCCCCTGGGGGAACAGAATGGCACAGCATATCGGGCAAAGGGGGGCGGTAGCTGGCCTGTCAGACCCGGCGTTCGTCTTCTGCCCAAGCGGCGCGGGGCCCACGGGCCCCAGGGTTGGCGTCCCGCTGGGATTCCTCTTGTTCGCCCACAGGGTTGGAGGAGGCCTCCAGGCGAACAGAATGGGGCAGGACAGTGAATGTGGGAGACTTGTCGCAAGCTCCCAGCCCCCCCAAGTGTGCGCCCGAAGGGTGTGGGGCCGCGTTGGCTCCCTCAAAGGGCCGTCTTAGAGCCGTCTAGGCCCGTCTTGAGGGCGCCGTTTGTCCTGATGGGGCCGTCTTGGTTCGTCGTGGGCCCCTCATGGGCGCGTCCGTAGGCCGTCCTGGGCCCATCGGGGTCCTCGTGGGGCTGTCTTGGAGCCGTCTGGGACCGTGAGGGGGCCGCCTTGGGGCCTTCCTTGGCGGTTCCTCGGGCCCTCCTGGGACTTTCTGGGGCCTCTTGGTGCATCGGACCGCCGAAACGGCGGGAAACGCAAAAAGTGTAACAGTAAACAATGGAAAATTAACGATTTTTGCCAGCTGGGACTCTCTTGCCATCTTGGCCCGTCTTGAGGCCCCGAACGGGCGCGTCCTTGGGCCGTCCTGGGCGCACCCTCCTGGGACCGTCTTGGAATCGTCTTGGGCCGTCTTGAGCGCGCCTTGGGCCGTCCTGGGCCGGTTTGGGGCCGTGTTGGCACCCTCGCGGCGAGGAAGCTCGGAGGTGGGCTCGAGGCCTCTTCGGGGCCATTTTGGAAGCTGTTGGGGCCTCTGTAGGGGCCTCGTTTGGGCTCCTTGGGAGCCTCCTGGGGCCTCTTCGGGGGATTCTTGGCGGCCCCTTGGGGCCTCTTGGGGGCCTGTTTGGGCCTCCTGGCGCCCTCTTGGGGCGGAAGGCTCGGATTTTCAGTCCGTGGTCCCCCTCTTGGCCCCCTCTTGGGCCTGTCTTCGGGCCCTCGTGGGCCGTCTTGAGCGTCTCTTGGGTCGTCTTGGGGCCCTCTTGGGCTGCCTTGGGGCGCTCTTGGAAACCTCTTGGGCCGTTCTGGGGCGCTCTTGGAGGCCTCTTGGGCCGTCTTCGAGCGTCGGAAAGCAGAAAAGGCGAGAAGGCCAAAGTCCTTTCAAAACCGTCGAAAAGCGGACGATTTTGAGGCCCAAAACCGTCCAAAACCTCCTGAGGCGGTCCCCTCGTCCGCCCCCCTCGCTTCGAAGCAGTTTTTAAGCCCCGTGGCACCTCTTGGGGATCTCTTTTGGGCTCCTGGGGGCCTCTTGGGCCTCCACTGGATTCGCTGCCCTCGGTCGGCAATCGTCGATCCTACGACGACTCTCCCCAACGGAGAAACATCGAAGGCCCTCGGAGCGTCCAACATTGTTCTTTTGTGCCTTCGATATGCCGGTCGCCTCTCGTCCGCTCCCCCCCTCCTGGAAGCAATTCTGAGGCCACTTAGGGCTTCGTGGGGGCCGTTTGGGGATCTCTTGGGGCGTTTTTGCCTGCGATATGCCTGTCGCCTCTCGTCCGCTCCCCCGCTCCTGGAGGGAATTCTGAAGGCACTGAAGGCTTCGTGGGGGCCGTTTCGGAGCCTCTTCGGCCTTCGTTTGGGCCTCCCGGGGGGGCTCTCAGGGCCCTCTTGGGCCGTCTTGGGTGCCTCCTGGGCAGTCTTGGGGCCGTCTGAAGCCGGCTTCGGCGCCTCTTGGGCTGTCTTGGGCCGTCTTGGGCCGCTCCTGGGGCCGTCTTGGGTGCCTCTTGGGCCGTCTTGGGCGCCTCCTGGGCCGTCCTGGGGCCGTCCTGGGCCGCCTTGGGGCCGTCTTGGGGCCCTCTTGGCCCGAAGAGGACCCGGACCTCTTGGGCCGTCGTGGAGCGTCGGGAAGCCGAAAAGGCGAGGAGGCCGAAACCATCGAAAAACACAATGGAAATCGACGGTTTCTGCTGCTCGGGGCCCTCTTGGGAGGCCTCTTGGGAAGCCTCTTGGCACGTCTTGGGGGCTTCTTGGGCCGTCTTGGGCCAATCTTGAGCGTCTTGGGCCCATCTTGGGGCGTGCCGGGGCCCTCCGGAGCCGTCTTGGGGGCCTCTTGGGGCCTCCTTGGCGCGTCTTGAGGCCTCCCGGGGCGGCCCCAGGCGGCCCGGGGCCAGCCCGGGGCGATTATGAGTTCATGGAGCCTGCGCCCTTCTGGCACGCACTGGGCTCTGCAATGTAGTAGAGACTAGGGCTGACCCGTGGACTCCGTCCACGACATCTTTCTGGAATGGTACTCGGAGGAACGGCGCAGATTGCACCGAAAATCTACAAACACGGCGGCGGCTCGGGCGGCGGCAGCGAGACCGCGCCTTCGTGTCCGAGCTCTTGCAGCGCTCCAGCAGCTTGGCCCAGCGCACTGCTCGTTCACCCCCCTCCTATTGAGGACAGTTTCGAAGTCTCTCGGGGATGTGCGTCGAAGTCGAAGCCCATCTGAGGCGTCTCAGGAGCGCTCGGGGAAGGGCTCGGGAGGCCATCGGGGAAAGCCACCGAAAGCGCCAGGGAGGCTCGCAAGGATCTACAGGGAGGGCACAAGAGAGCTTCAAGAAAATTTGAAATCCTGTAAAATCTTTACAGAAACCGCTGTTGGGTCGGCCATCACCTCCGGGCGCGCCTTGATGGTGCGATCCAGTCGCATCACCGCCAACGGGAGGGTTTGTTCGCCATGTCCCATTCTGTTCGCCCAGAGGGTCTGTGGAGGCCTTCAGGCGAACAGAACGGGACAGGGCAAGGAATGGGGAAGACTTGTCCGAATCTCCTGGGCCCCCCAGGTGCTCGTCCGAAGAATGCGGAGAGGTCCCAGGGTCATATCAATTGGCTGCTGTCCCAGGGGTCCGGTCTGCTTGGCCCGAAGAGTTCGCCAAGGCCCCTGGGGGAACAGAATGGCACAGCATATCGGGCAAAGGGGGGCGGTAGCTGGCCTGTCAGACCCGGCGTTCGTCTTCTGCCCAAGCGGCGCGGGGCCCACGGGCCCCAGGGTTGGCGGCCCGCTGGGTTTCCTCTTGTTCGCCCACAGGGTTGGAGGAGGCCTCCAGGTGAACAGAATGGGGCAGGACAATGAATGTGGGAGACTTGTCGCAAGCTCCCAGCCCCCCCAGCCCAAGTGTGCGCCCGCAGGGTGTGGGGCCGCGTTGGCTCCCTCAAAGGGCCGTCTTGGAGCCGTCCAGGCCCGTCTTGAGGGCACCGTGTGCCGTGATGGGGCCGTCTTGGTTCGTCGTGGGCCCCTCATGGGCCGTTCGCGGCATGGGCGACATGGGCGAGGCGGGCGGCATGGGCGACGTGGGCGACATGGGCGAGGCGGGCTCCATGGGCGACATGGGAGCCCACGTCGCGCCGAAGGCAGTAGGCCGTCCGGGGCCCATCGGGGTCCTCGTGGGGCTGTCTTGGAGCCGTCTGGGACCGTGAGGGGGCCGCCTTGGAGTCGTCTTGGGCCCCTCCTGTGCGCCTCCTTGGGCCGTCCTGGGCCCAGCAGGGGCCGTGCTGGCACCCTCTTGGGGCTGTCTTGGAGCCGTCTTGAGCCGTCGCAGCGCGCCTTGGGTTGTGCTGGGTCCGTCTGGGCCCGTCTTGGGGCCTTCCTGGGCGTTTCCTCGGACCCTCCTGGGACTTTCTGGGGCCTCTTGGTGCATCGGACTGCCGAAATGGCGGGAAACGCAAAGGGTGTAACAGTAAACAATGGAAAATTAACGATTTTTGCCAGCTGGGGCTCTCTTGCCAGAGGCGTGCTAAGATCTCCGGTAACTGGTTAACAATTGTATTGTACTAGTTCGCGCGCGCGGGGCGGCCCCTGGGGGTCCCCCGGCGAAAAGTACCCCGCCCGCCGCCTGGCCAGGTCCCGCCCGGTTCAACTCAGAGATGGTTTTCCTTCTGGGTGCGGCCTCTCAGGCCGCCCTGAGCGCGCCAAGAGTGCCCCAAGAGGCCCCCAAGATTGCTCAAGAGGCCCCCGAGACGTTCAAAGAGCGCTCCAAGGCGCCGAAGATGACCCCAAGACGGCCCAAGAGACCCCCAAGACAGCCGAAGAGGCCTTCAAGACGCCCCAAGAGCCTTCCAAGAGGCCTCCGAAGAGGGCCCCAAGAGGCCAAAATCGTTGATTTTTCATTGGTTTTTCCGATGTTTTTTGCGTTCTGGCTTTTTCGGCTTCCGGACGCTCCAAGACGACCCAAGAGGCGCCCAAGATCGCTCCAAGACGGCCCACGAAGCTCCCAAGACGGCCCCGAAACGGCCCAAGAGGGCCCCCAAGACGGCCCAAGTGCCGCCCAAGACGGACCAAGAGGCCCCAAGACGGGCCCAAGAGGGGCTCAAGAGGGATACAGAGAACTGAAAAATCGAGCCCTCCGCCCCAGAAGCCGCCCAGGAGGTCCAAAGAGGCCCCAAGAGACCCCCAAGAGGCCCCCAAGACGCCCCAAGAGGCGCCCAAGAGGCCCAAAAGAGGCCCCAAGAGGCCCCAAAACGGCCCTCAACAGGCCCCCGCTCCCTGCAGCTCCGCACTGCCGACGACCTCTCATCCAGTCGACCGCGGTGCGCAATACGGGCCGGCGGAATGAGCGAAGCGATTAAATTAACGATTTTTGCCAGCTGGGGCTCTCTTGCCATCTTGGCCCGTCTTGAGGCCCCGACCGGGCGCGTCCTTGGGCCGTCCTGGGCGCACCCTCCTGGGACCGTCTTGGAATCGTCTTGGGCCGTCTTGAGCGCGCCTTGGGCCGTCCTGGGCCGGTCTGGGGCCGTGTTGGCACCCTCGCGGCGAGGAAGCTCGGAGGCGGGCTCGAGGCCTCTTCGGGGCCATTTTGGAAGCTGTTGGGGCCTCTGTAGGGGCCTCGTTTGGGCTCCTTGGGAGCCTCCTGGGGCCTCTTCGGGGGATTCTTGGCGGCCCCTTGGGGCCTCTTGGGGGCCTGTTTGGGCCTCCTGGCGCCCTCTTGGGGCGGAAGGCTCGGATTTTCGGTCCGTGGTCCCCCTCTTGGCCCCCTCTTGGGCCTGTCTTCGGGCCCTCGTGGGCCGTCTTGAGCGTCTCTTGGGTCGTCTTGGGGCCCTCTTGGGCTGTCTTGGGGCGCTCTTGGAAACCTCTTGGGCCGTTCTGGGGCGCTCTTGGAGGCCTCTTGGGCCGTCTTCGAGCGTCGGAAAGCGGAAAAGGCGAGAAGGCCAAAATCCTTCCAAAACCGTCGTAAAGCGGACGATTTTGAGGCCCAAAACCGTCCAAAACCTCCTGAGGCGGTCCCCTCGTCCGCCCCCCTCGCTTCGAAGCAGTTTTTAAGCCCCGTGGCACCTCTTGGGGATCTCTTTTGGGCTCCTGGGGGCCTCTTGGGCCTCCACTGGATTCGCTGCCCTCGGTCGGCAATCGTCGATCCTACGACGACTCTCCCCAACGGAGAAACATCGAAGGCCCTCGGAGCGTCCAACATTGTTCTTTTGTGCCTTCGATATGCCGGTCGCCTCTCGTCCGCTCCCCCCCTCCTGGAAGCAATTCTGAAGCCACTTAGGGCTTCGTGGGGGCCGTTTGGGGATCTCTTGGGGCGTTTTTGCCTGCGATATGCCTGTCGCCTCTCGTCCGCTCCCCCGCTCCTGGAGGGAATTCTGAAGGCACTGAAGGCTTCGTGGGGGCCGTTTCGGAGCCTCTTCGGCCTTCTTTTGGGCCTCCCGGGGGGGCTCTTAGGGCCCTCTCGGGCCGTCTTGGGTGCCTCTTGGGCCGTCTTGGGGCCGTCTGAGACCCGCCTCGGCGCCTCTTGGGCTGTCGTGGGCCGTCTTGGGCCGCTCCTGGGGTCGTCTTGGGTGCCTCTTGGGCCGTCTTGGGCGCCTCCTGGGCCGTCCTGGGGCCGTCCTGGGGCGTCTTGGGACCGTCTGGGGGCCCTCCTGGCCCGTCTTGGGGCTCTCTTGGGGTCCTCTTCGGCCGTCTTGGAGCGGTCGGGGGGACTTCTTGGGCCGTCTTGGAGCGTCGGGAAGCCGAAGAGGCGAGGAGGCCGAAAACATCGAAACACACAGTAGAAATCGACGATTTCTGTCGCTCGGGGCCCTCTTGGGAGGCCTCTTCGGGCGTCTTGGACGCCTCTTGGGCCGCCTGGGGCGAATCTCGGGCGTCTTGGGCCCATCTTTAAGCGTGCCGGGGCTCCAGCCCGGGGCGGTTTTGAGACATTGGAGCCTGCGCCCTTCTGGCACGCACTGGGCCCTGCAATGTAGTAGAGACTAGGGCTGACCCGTGGACTCCGTCCACGACATCTTTCTGGAATTGTTCTCGGAGGAACGGCGCAGATTGTACCGAAAATCTACAAACACGGCGGCGGCTCGGGCGGCGGCAGCGAGACCGCGCCTTCGTGTCCGAGCTCTTGCAGCGCTGCAGCAGCTTGGCCCAGCGCACTGCTCGTTCACCCCCCTCCTATTGAGGACAGTTTCGAAGTCTCTCGGGGATGTGCGTCGAAGTCGAAGCCCATCTGAGGCGTCTCAGGAGCGCTCGGGGAAGGGCTCGGGAGGCCATCGGGGAAAGCCACCGAAAGCGCCGGGGAGGCTCGCAAGGATCTACAGGGAGGGCCCAAGAGAGCTTCAAGAAAATTTGAAATCCAGTGAAATCTTAAGAGAAACCGCTGTTGGGTCGGCCATCACCTCCGGGCGCGCCTTGATGGTGCGATCCAGTCGCATCACCGCCAACGGGAGGGTTTGTTCGCCATGTCCCATTCTGTTCGCCCAGAGGGTCTGTGGAGGCCTTCGGGCGAACAGAACGGGACAGGGCAAGGAATGGGGAAGACATGTCCGAATCTCCTGGGCCCCCCAGATGCTCGTCCGAAGAATGCGGAGAGGTCCCAGGGTCATATCAATTGGCTGCTGTCCCAGGGGTCCGGTCTGCTTGGCCCGAAGAGTTTGCCAAGGCCCCTGGGGGAACAGAATGGCACAGCATATCGGGCAAAGGGGGGCGGTAGCTGGCCTGTCAGACCCGGCGTTCGTCTTCTGCCCAAGCGGCGCGGGGCCCACGGGCCCCAGGGTTGGCGTCCCGCTGGGATTCCTCTTGTTCGCCCACAGGGTTGGAGGAGGCCTCCAGGCGAACAGAATGGGGCAGGACAATGAATGTGGGAGACTTGTCGCAAGCTCCCAGCCCCCCAAGTGTGCGCCCGAAGGGTGTGGGGCCGCGTTGGCTCCCTCAAAGGGCCGTCTTGGAGCCGTCTAGGCCCGTCTTGAGGGCGCCGTTTGCCCTGATGGGGCCGTCTTGGTTCGTCGTGGGCCCCTCATGGGCGCGTCCGTAGGCCGTCCTGGGCCCATCGGGGTCCTCGTGGGGCTGTCTTGGAGCCGTCTGGGACCGTGAGGAGGCCGCCTTGGAGTCGTCTTGGGCCCCTCCTGTGCGCCTCCTTGGGCCGTCCTGGGCCCAGCAGGGGCCGTGTTGGCACCCTCTTGGGGCTGTCTTGGAGCCGTCTTGAGCCGTCGCAGCGCGCCTTGGGTTGTGCTGGGTCCGTCTTGGCCCGTCTTGGGGCCTTCCTGGGCGGTTCCTCGGACCCTCCTGGGACTTTCTGGGGCCTCTTGGTGCATCGGACCGCCGAAACGGCGGGAAACGCAAAGGGTGTAACAGTAATTAATGGAAAATTAACGGTTTCTGCCAGCTGGGACTCTCTTGCCATCTTGGCCCGTCTTGAGGCCCCGAACGGGCGCGTCCTTAGGCCGTCCTGGGCGCACCCTCCTGGGACCGTCTTGGAATCGTCTTGGGCCGTCTTGAGCGCGCCTTGGGCCGTCCTGGGCCGGTCTGGGGCAGTGTTGGCACCCTCGCGGCGAGGAAGCTCGGAGGCGGGCTCGAGGCCTCTTCGGGGCCATTTTGGAAGCTGTTGGGGCCTCTGTAGGGGCCTCGTTTGGGCTCCTTGGGAGCCTCCTGGGGCCTCTTCGGGGGATTCTTGGCGGCCCCTTGGGGCCTCTTGGGGGCCTGTTTGGGCCTCTTGGCGCCCTATTGGGGCGGAAGGCTCGGATTTTCGGTCCGTGGTCCCCCTCTTGGCCCCCTCTTGGGCCTGTCTTCAGGCCCTCGTGGGCCGTCTTGAGCGTCTCTTGGGTCGTCGTGGGGCCCTCTTGGGCTGTCTTGGGGCGCTCTTGGAAACCTCTTGGGCCGTTCTGGGGCGCTCTTGAAGGCCTCTTGGGCCGTCTTCGAGCGTCGGAAAGCGGAAAAGGCGAGAAGGCCAAAATCCTTCCAAAACCGTCGTAAAGCGGACAATTTTGAGGCCCAAAACCGTCCAAAACCTTCTGAGGCGGTCCCCTCGTCCGCTCCCCTCGCTGCGAAGCAGTTTTTAAGCCCCGTGGCACCTCTTGGGATCTCTTTGGGGCTCCTGGGGGCCTCTTGGGCCTCCACTGGATTCGCTGCCCTCGGTCGGCAATCGTCGATCCTACGACGACTCTCCCCAACGGAGAAACATCGAAGGCCCTCGGAGCGTCCAACATTGTTCTTTTGTGCCTTCGATATGCTGGTCGCCTCTCGTCCGCTCCCCCCTCCTGGAAGCAATTCTGAGGCCACTTAGGGCTTCGTGGGGGCCGTTTGGGGATCTCTTGGGGCGTTTTTGCCTGCGATATGCCTGTCGCCTCTCGTCCGCTCCCCCGCTCCTGGAGGGAATTCTGAAGCCACTGAAGGCTTCTTGGGGGCCGTTTCGGAGCCTCTTCGGCCTCCGTTTGGGCCTCCCGGGGGGCTCTTAGGGCCCTCTCGGGCCGTTTTGGGTGCCTCTTGGGCCGTCTTGGGGCCGTCTGAGACCCGCCTCGGCGCCTCTTGGGCTGTCGTGGGCCATTTTGGGCCGCTCCTGGGGCCGTCTTGGGTGCCTCTTGGGCCGTCTTGGGCGCCTCCTGGGCCGTCCTGTGGCCGTCCTGGGGCGGTCCTGGGGCGTCTTGGGACCGTCTGGGGGCCCTCCTGGCCCGTCTTGGGGCTCTCTTGGGGTCCTCTTCGGCCGTCTTGGAGCGGTCGGGGGGGCTTCTTGGGCCGTCTTGGAGCGTCGGGAAGCCGACGAGGCGAGGAGGCCGAACACATAGAAAAACACAGTAGAAATCAACGATTTCTGTCGCTCGGGGCCCTCTTGGGAGGCCTCTTGGGAGGCCTCTTCGGGCGTCTTGGACGCCTCTTGGGCCGCCTGGGGCGAATCTCGGGCGTCTTGGGCCCATCTTTAAGCGTGCCGGGGCTCTCCGGGGCCGTCTTGGGGGCTTCTGGGGCCCTCTGGACATGTCCTGGGGCCTGCCTGGGCGGCCCGGGGCGGCCCGGGGCCAGCCCGGGGCGGTTTTGAGACATTTGAGCCTGCGCCCTTCTGGCACGCACGTGCCCCTGCAATGTAGTGGAGACTAGGGCAGACCTGTGGACTCCGTCCACAACATCAGCTCGACGTGGCGAGGGGTCTCTGGGCAAGCGCGGGGGGGTGCGGCTGCAGGGCCGAAAGGCAATCATGATGGCGTCGGGCTCCAGCTTGGCTTTCCACATCTCGCAGTGCAGCGCCAGGCCCCTCCTCCTCCTCCTCCTCCTCTCTCCTCCTCCTCTTCCACCTTCTCCTCCTCTTTCGCTCGATTCTCCATGCCCTCGGTCGGCAATCGTCGATCCTACGACGACTCTCCCCAACAGAGAAACATCGAAGGCCCTCGGAGCGTCCAACATTGTTCTTTTGTGCCTTCGATATGCCGGTCGCCTCTCGTCCGCTCCCCCCCTCCTGGAAGCAATTCTGAGGCCACATTCTGGCTTCGTGGGGGCCGTTTGGGGATACTTGGGGCGTTTTGCCTGCGATATGCCTGCCTCGCCTCTCGGCCGCTCCCCCGCTCCTGGAGGGAATTCTGAAGCCACTGAAGGCTTCGTGGGGGCCGTTTCGGAGCCTCTTCGGCCTTCTTTTGGGTGCCTCTTGGGCCGTCGTGGGGCCGTCTGAGGCCCGCCTCGGCGCCTCTTGGGCTGTCTTGGGCCGTCTTGGGCCGCTCCTGGGGCCGTCTTGGGTGCCTCTTGGGCCGTCTTGAGAGCCTCCTGGGCCGTCCTGGTGCCGTCCTGGGGCGTCTTGGGACCGTCTTGGGGCCCTCCTGGCCCGTCTTGGGGCTCTCTTGGGGTCCTCTTCGGCCGTCTTGGAGCGGTCTGGAAAACTTCTTGGGCCGTCTTGGAGCGTCGGGAAGCCGAAGAGGCGAGGAGGCCGAAAACATCGAAAACACACAACAGAAATCTACGATTTCTGTCGCTCGGGGCCCTCTTGGGAGGCCTCTTGGGAAGCCTCTTCGGGCGTCTTGGACGCCTCTTGGGCCGTCTGGGGCGAATCTCGGGCGTCTTGGGCCCATCTTTAAGCGTGCCGGGGCTCTCCGGGGCCGTCTTGGGGGCTTCGGGGGGCCCTCTCGGCGTGTCCTGGAGCCTGCCTGGGCGGCCCGGGGCGGCCCGGGGCCAGCCCGGGGCGGTTTTGACCCATTGGAGCCTGCGCCCTTCTGGCACGCACTGGGCCCTGCAATGTAGTAGAGACTAGGGCTGACCTGTGGACTCCGTCCACGACATCTTTCTGGAATGGTTCTCGGAGGAACGGCGGAGATTGCACCGAAAACCTATAAGCACGGCGGCTGCCGGGGCGGCGGCAGCGAAACCGCGCCTTCGTGTCCGAGCTCTAGCAGCGCTCCAGCAGTTTGGCCGTCGCGGGGCCGCCGTCGTCGCCGTCATCGTCGGCGTCGTTGTCGCCGCCGCCGCGAGGCCGCCGTCGTACCCGTCGTAGTCGACATCGTTGTCGTGGTGGTGGTGGTCACCGTCATCGTGGGTTGTAGGCACTGGAAGGAGGCTAGCGACGTTGGTAGGACTGGCCCGTGGACTCCGTCCACGAAATCTGCACGAAATGGCATCTGATTGTGGGGTCCAATCACATCCCGCGCATGCTACTGTGTGCTGCTGCTTGCTGCGGTTTTTGTGTACTTTTGGTAGTTCTTGAGGCCGCTGCTGCGTGTTCTTGCCGCTTGTGGCTGCAGGTTGTTGCTGATGGCCAGTTCCGCTTGGTGCGTGCTTCTACCCGCTGCCTGCCGCTGCTTGCTGCTGCTGTGTGCCGCCGCTGCTGCTGTCTGCTTCGTGCCCACGGGAGAGGTCGATGCTGCCCCAGGGCACTCGAAATGTCGCACGGTGGACTGCATGTGGGCTCGCTGTGGACACGCAGGAAAGCACGTCCTTTTGGGCGCCGTCTTTGGAGACTGCGCTCCCTGGAAGCCTCCGGTGTATCTTGCCTCACTTGGGCGGCAGCGGCGAAGGGCGCCCTGGAGCTGGGAGGCAATAGCAAAGGCAAGTAGCGCCCATGTTGCTTTGCATTATTCGGCGCTCTTTCGCTCGCGTCCGCACCCACGGAGGAGGGCAACGCTCCCTGTGCGGCCACTGATGGCGGGCGCTTCCTTCTCCTTGGGAACCGTTGGGGGCCTCTTGGTGTTTCTTTTCGGCTTGCTGGGGGCCTTTTGGGACCCCCTTGGACCGTCTTTCGGCCTCTTGGGGCCTCCTGGGGCCATCTTGGGCCGTCTTGGGTGCCCCTTGGGCCGTCTTGGGGCCGTCTGCGGCCGTCTTAGACCCCTCTGGGGCCAGCTTGGGGCCGTCTTGGGGCCGTCTTGGGCCGTCTTTGGCCGCTCTTGGGACAGCCTTGGGTGATTCTTGGGCCGTCGTGGGCGCCTCAGGAACGGTCCTGGGGCCGTCTTGGGCCGTCCTGGGACCGTCTTGGGCCGTCTGGGGGCCCTCATGGGGACCTCCTGAGACGTCTTGGGCCGATGTTGGGGACCCGCCTTGTCATCGTGGACGCTATTAAAACGAAAAGCAGGGGAGTTGCGAAAATGCGCGTGTCTCGAAGTTTTGGGAAGATCTTTGCTTGTGCGAGCTCTCTCGGGCGTCTTCTGGGAGCCCAGCTGTAGCGTTTTAGGGGGATATTGGGCCGTCAGGAAGCTATCCTGAGCGTCTTCGAGCGCTCGTGGACAGTCTCGCAGGCCCCCTTGGACTGTCTCGAGGCCGTCCGGGGCCCTAGCCTCCGTGGGGAGGCCCTCCGAGACCTTCGTGCAGCGCCTCGGGGCCGCCCGGGAGCGCACGGGGCCCCGCCGGAGGGCTCTACTGATATTTGGGTGTTTTCCCCTTCAAGCACGCGCTTCTGCTGGCCATGCAGGAGAGATGGCGTTGGGCTCCGGTTCGCCTCCCGCATCTCGCTCAGCAGCGCCAGCGCCGGCTGCCATTGCCCGCCCTTCTCGCACGCGCTGATCCCAGCGCTGTAGCTGACTAGGGCTGACCCGTGGACTCCGTCCACGACATCTTTCTGGAATGGTTCTCGGAGGAACGGCGCAGATTGTACCGAAAATCTACAAACACGGCGGCGGCTCGGGCGGCGGCAGCGAGACCGCGCCTTCGTGTCCGAGCTCTTGCAGCGCTGCAGCAGCTTGGCCCAGCGCACTGCTCGTTCACCCCCCTCCTATTGAGGACAGTTTCGAAGTCTCTCGGGGATGTGCGTCGAAGTCGAAGCCCATCTGAGGCGTCTCAGGAGCGCTCGGGGAAGGGCTCGGGAGGCCATCGGGGAAAGCCACCGAAAGCGCCGGGGAGGCTCGCAAGGATCTACAGGGAGGGCACAAGAGAGCTTCAAGAAAATTTGAAATTCTGTGAAATCTTTAGAGAAACCGCTGTTGGGTCGGCCATCACCTCCGGGCGCGCCTTGATGGTGCGATCCAGTCGCATCACCGCCAACGGGAGGGTTTGTTCGCCATGTCCCATTCTGTTCGCCCAGAGGGTCTGTGGAGGCCTTCGGGCGAACAGAACGGGACAGGGCAAGGAATGGGGAAGACTTGTCCGAATCTCCTGGGCCCCCCAGGTGCTCGTCCGAAGAATGCGGAGAGGTCCCAGGGTCATATCAATTGGCTGCTGTCCCAGGGGTCCGGTCTGCTTGGCCCGAAGAGTTTGCCAAGGCCCCTGGGGGAACAGAATGGCACAGCATATCGGGCAAAGGGGGGCGGTAGCTGGCCTGTCAGACCCGGCGTTCGTCTTCTGCCCAAGCGGCGCGGGGCCCACGGGCCCCAGGGTTGGCGGCCCGCTGGGTTTCCTCTTGTTCGCCCACAGGGTTGGAGGAGGCCTCCAGGCGAACAGAATGGGGCAGGACAATGAATGTGGGAGACTTGTCGCAAGCTCCCAGCCCCCCCAAGTGTGCGCCCGAAGGGTGTGGGGCCGCGTTGGCTCCCTCAAAGGGCCGTCTTGGAGCCGTCTAGGCCCGTCTTGAGGGCGCCGTTTGCCCTGATGGGGCCGTCTTGGTTCGTCGTGGGCCCCTCATGGGCGCGTCCGTAGGCCGTCCTGGGCCCATCGGGGTCCTCGTGGGGCTGTCTTGGAGCCGTCTGGGACCGTGAGGGGGCCGCCTTGGAGTCGTCTTGGGCCCCTCCTGTGCGCCTCCTTGGGCCGTCCTGGGCCCAGCAGGGGCCGTGTTGGCACCCTCTTGGGGCTGTCTTGGAGCCGTCTTGAGCCGTCGCAGCGCGCCTTGGGTTGTGCTGGGTCCGTCTTGGCCCGTCTTGGGGCCTTCCTGGGCGGTTCCTCGGACCCTCCTGGGACTTTCTGGGGCCTCTTGGTGCATCGGACCGCCGAAACGGCGGGAAACGCAAAGGGTGTAACAGTAAACAATGGAAAATTAACGATTTTTGCCAGCTGGGACTCTCTTGCCATCTTGGCCCGTCTTGAGGCCCCGAACGGGCGCGTCCTTGGGCCGTCCTGGGCGCACCCTCCTGGGACCGTCTTGGAATCGTCTTGGGCCGTCTTGAGCGCGCCTTGGGCCGTCCTGGGCCGGTCTGGGGCCGTGTTGGCACCCTCGCGGCGAGGAAGCTCGGAGGCGGGCTCGAGGCCTCTTCGGGGCCATTTTGGAAGCTGTTGGGCCTCTGTTGGGGCCTCGTTTGGGCTCCTTGGGAGCCTCCTGGGGCCTCTTCGGGGGATTCTTGGCGGCCCCTTGGGGCCTCTTGGGGGCCTGTTTGGGCCTCCTGGCGCCCTCTTGGGGCGGAAGGCTCGGATTTTCGGTCCGTGGTCCCCCTCTTGGCCCCCTCTTGGATCGTCGGTCCGTGGTCCCCCTCTTGGCCCCCTCTTGGGCCTGTCTTCGGGCCCTCGTGGGCCGTCTTGAGCGTCTCTTGGGTCGTCTTGGGGCCCTCTTGGGCTGTCTTGGGGCGCTCTTGGAAACCTCTTGGGCCGTTCTGGGGCGCTCTTGGAGGCCTCTTGGGCCGTCTTCGAGCGTCGGAAAGCGGAAAAGGCGAGAAGGCCAAAATCCTTCCAAAACCGTCGTAAAGCGGACGATTTTGAGGCCCAAAACCGTCCAAAACCTCCTGAGGCGGTCCCCTCGTCCGCCCCCCTCGCTTCGAAGCAGTTTTTAAGCCCCGTGGCACCTCTTGGGGATCTCTTTTGGGCTCCTGGGGGCCTCTTGGGCCTCCACTGGATTCGCTGCCCTCGGTCGGCAATCGTCGATCCTACGACGACTCTCCCCAACGGAGAAACATCGAAGGCCCTCGGAGCGTCCAACATTGTTCTTTTGTGCCTTCGATATGCCGGTCGCCTCTCGTCCGCTCCCCCCCTCCTGGAAGCAATTCTGAGGCCACTTAGGGCTTCGTGGGGGCCGTTTGGGGATCTCTTGGGGCGCTTTTGCCTGCGATATGCCCGTCGCCTCTCGTCCGCTCCCCCGCTCCTGGAGGGAATTCTGAAGGCACTGAAGGCTTCGTGGGGGCCGTTTCGGAGCCTCTTCGGCCTTCTTTTGGGCCTCCCGGGGGGGCTCTTAGGGCCCTCTCGGGCCGTCTTGGGTGCCTCTTGGGCCGTCTTGGGGCCGTCTGAGACCCGCCTCGGCGCCTCTTGGGCTGTCTTGGGCCGTCTTGGGCCGCTCCTGGGGCCGTCTTGGGTGCCTCTTGGGCCGTCTTGGGCGCCTCCTGGGCCGTCCTGGGGCCGTCCTGGGGCGTCTTGGGACCGTCTGGGGGCCCTCCTGGCCCGTCTTGGGGCTCTCTTGGGGTCCTCTTCGGCCGTCTTGGAGCGGTCGGGGGGACTTCTTGGGCCGTCTTGGAGCGTCGGGAAGCCGAAGAGGCGAGGAGGCCGAAAACATCGAAAAACACAGTAGAAATCGACGATTTCTGTCGCTCGGGGCCCTCTTGGGAGGCCTCTTGGGAGGCCTCTTCGGGCGTCTTGGACACCTCTTGGGCCGCCCGCCTGGGGCGAATCTCGGGCGTCTTGGGCCCATCTTTAAGCGTGCCGGGGCTCTCCGGGGCCGTCTTGGGGGCTTCTGGGGCCCTCCCGACATGTCCTGGAGCCTGCCTGGGCGGCCCGGGGCGGCCCGGGGCCAGCCCGGGGCGGTTTTGAGATATTGGAGCCTGCGCCCTTCTGGCACGCACTGGGCCCTGCAATGTAGTAGAGACTAGGGCTGACCCGTGGACTCCGTCCACGACATCTTTCTGGAATGGTTCTCGGAGGAACGGCGCAGATTGTACCGAAAATCTACAAACACGGCGGCGGCTCGGGCGGCGGCAGCGAGACCGCGCCTTCGTGTCCGAGCTCTTGCAGCGCTCCAGCAGCTTGGCCCAGCGCACTGCTCGTTCACCCCCCTCCTATTGAGGACAGTTTCGAAGTCTCTCGGGGATGTGCGTCGAAGTCGAAGCCCATCTGAGGCGTCTCAGGAGCGCTCGGGGAAGGAAAGCCACCGAAAGCGCCGGGGAGGCTCGCAAGGATCTACAGGGAGGGCACAAGAGAGCTTCAAGAAAACTTGAAATTGTGTAAAATCTTTAGAGAAACCGCTGTTGGGTCGGCCATCACCTCCGGGCGCGCCTTGATGGTGCGATCCAGTCGCATCATCGCCAACGGGAGGGTTTGTTCGCCATGTCCCA
This sequence comes from Prorocentrum cordatum, assembly GCA_963575745.1. Taxonomy (NCBI): domain Eukaryota; class Dinophyceae; order Prorocentrales; family Prorocentraceae; genus Prorocentrum; species Prorocentrum cordatum. The sequence goes on from CAUYUJ010021986.1 coordinate 45,611, forward strand.
TTCTGTTCGCCCAGAGAGTCTGTGGAGGCCTTCGGGCGAACAGAATGGGACGGGGCAAGGAATGGGGAAGACTTGTCCGAATCTCCTGGGCCCCCCAGGTGCTCGTCCGAAGAATGCGGAGAGGTCCCAGGGTCATATCAATTGGCTGCTGTCCCAGGGGTCCGGTCTGCTTGGCCCGAAGAGTTCGCCAAGGCCCCTGGGGGAACAGAATGGCACAGCATATCGGGCAAAGGGGGGCGGTAGCTGGCCTGTCAGACCCGGCGTTCGTCTTCTGCCCAAGCGGCGCGGGGCCCACGGGCCCCAGGGTTGGCGGCCCGCTGGGTTTCCTCTTGTTCGCCCACAGGGTTGGAGGAGGCCTCCAGGCGAACAGAATGGGGCAGGACAATGAATGTGGGAGACTTGTCGCAAGCTCCCAGCCCCCCCAAGTGTGCGCCCGAAGGGTGTGGGGCCGCGTTGGCTCCCTCAAAGGGCTGTCTTGGAGCCGTCCAGGCCCGTCTTGAGGGCGCCGTGTGCCGTGATGGGGCCGTCTTGGTTCGTCGTGGGCCCCTCATGGGCCGTCCGTAGGCCGTCCTGGGCCCATCGGGGTCCTCGTGGGGCTGTCTTGGAGCCGTCTGGGACCGTGAGGGGGCCGCCTTGGAGTCGTCTTGGGCCCCTCCTGTGCGCCTCCTTGGGCCGTCCTGGGCCCAGCAGGGGCCGTGTTGGCACCCTCTTGGGGCTGTCTTGGAGCCGTCTTGAGCCGTCGCAGCGCGCCTTGGGTTGTGCTGGGTCCGTCTTGGCCCGTCTTGGGGCCTTCCTGGGCGTTTCCTCGGACCCTCCTGGGACTTTCTGGGGCCTCTTGGTGCATCGGACCGCCGAAACGGCGGGAAACGCAAAGGGTGTAACAGTAAACAATGGAAATTAACGATTTTTGCCAGCTGGGGCTCTCTTGCCATCTTGCCGTCTTGAGGCCCCGACCGGGCGCGTCCTTGGGCCGTCCTGGGCGCACCCTCCTGGGACCGTCTTGGAATCGTCTTGGGCCGTCTTGAGCGCGCCTTGGGCCGTCCTGGGCCGGTCTGGGGCCGTGTTGGCACCCTCGCGGCGAGGAAGCTCGGAGGCGGGCTCGAGGCCTCTTTGGGGCCATTTTGGAAGCTGTTGGGGCCTCTGTTGGGGCCTCGTCTGGGCTCCTTGGGAGCCTCCTGGGGCCTCTTTGGGGAATTCTTGGCGGCCCCTTGGGGCCTCTTGGGGGCCTGTTTGGGCCTCCTGGCGCCCTCTTGGGGCGGAATGCTCGGATTTTCGGTCCGTGGTCCCCCTCTTGGCCCCCTCTTGGGCCTGTCTTCGGGCCCTCGTGGGCCGTCTTGAGCGTCTCTTGGGTCGTCTTGGGGCCCTCTTGGGCTGTCTTGGGGCGCTCTTGGAAAACTCTTGGGCCGTTCTGGGGCGCTCTTGGAAGCCTCTTGGGCCGTCTTCGAGCGTCGGAAAGCGGAAAAGGCGAGAAGGCCAAAATCCTTCCAAAACCATCGTAAAGCGGATGATTTTGACGCCCAAAACCGTCCAAAACCTCCTGAGGCGGTCCCCTCGTCCGCCCCCGTGGCACCTCTTGGGGACATCTTTTGGGCTCCTGGGGGCCTCTTGGGCCTCTCTGGGCTCGTCTATCGCGCTCCTCGGGCTGTCTTGGGGCCCCCGAGGGCCTTCTTGGGCGGTCCTCGGGCCGTCTTGGAGCCATCTTGGGCTGCTCTTCGGACCGTCTTGGGGTCCTCTTGGGGACCTCGTGGACCGTCTTGGAGCGGTCTTGGATGCCTCTGGGGGGGATTCGGAGCGTCGGGAAGCCGAAAAAGCGAGGAAGCAAAAAACCTAGGAAAACAAATGAAAATCAACGATTTTGGCCTCTCGGGGCTCTCTTGGGAGGCCTCTTGGGAGGCCTGTTGGGCCGTCTTGGGGAGCTCTTGGGCCGTCTTGGGCCAATCTCGGGCGTCTTGGCCTGATCATTGCGCGTCTCGGGGCCATCTTGGGCCGCCTTCGGGGCATCTTGAGCGGGTCGAAGCCGTCTTTGAGCGGCTCGGAGCCGTCTTTGGGCCGTCGGGGCGGCCTCCGGAGCGTCTCGGAGCCGTTTCCGGCCATTAGATGCTCTTTCCTTCCGGCACGCGGTTCCTCCGGCCATATAGTATAGATGACGTCGGGCTCCAGTTTCGCCTCCCACATCTCGCTCAGCAGCGCAAGCGCCCGCTGCCACTGCTCGCCCTTCTCGCACGCGCTGATCCCAGCGCTGTAGCTGACTAGGGCAGACCTGTGGACTCCGTCCACGACATCAGCTCGACGTGGCGAGGGTCTCTGGGCAAGCGCGGGGGGGTGCGCTTGCGGGTGAGGCCCTCGGAGCGTCCAACATTGTTCTTTTGTGCTTTCGATATGCCGGTGGCCTCTCGTCCGCTCCCCCCCTCCTGGAAGCAATTCTGAGGCCACTTAGGGCTTCGTGGGGGCCGTTTGGGGATCTCTTGGGGCGTTTTTGCCTGCGATATGCCTGTCGCCTCTCGTCCGCTCCCCCGCTCCTGGAGGGAATTCTGAAGCCACTGAAGGCTTCGTGGGGGCCGTTTCGGAGCCTCTTCGGCCTTCTTTTGGGCCTCCCGGGGGGGCTCTTAGGGCCCTCTCGGGCCGTCTTGGGTGCCTCTTGGGCCGTCTTGGGGCCGTCTGAGGCCCGCCTCGGCGCCTCTTGGGCTGTCTTGGGCCGTCTTGGGCCGCTCCTGGGGCCGTCTTGGGTGCCTCTTGGGCCGTCTTGGGCGCCTCCTGGGCCGTCCTGGGGCCGTCCTGGGCGTCTTGGGACCGTCTTGGGGCCCTCCTGGCCCGTCTTGGGGCTCTCTTGGGGTCCTCTTCGGCCGTCTTGGAGCGGTCGGGGGGACTTCTTGGGCCGTCTTGGAGCGTCGGGAAGCCGAAGAGGCGAGGAGGCCGAAAACATCGAAAAACACAATAGAAATCGACGATTTCTGTCGCTCGGGGCCCTCTTGGGAGGCCTCTTGGGAGGCCTCTTCGGGCGTCTTGGACGCCTCTTGGGCCGTCTGGGGCGAATCTCGGGCGTCTTGGGCCCATCTTTAAGCGTGCCGGGGCTCTCCAGGGCCGTCTTGGGGGCTTCTGGGGGCCCTCTCGACATGTCCTGGAGCCTGCCTGGGCGTCCCGGGGTGGCCCGGGGCCAGCCCGGGGCGGTTTCGGTGCATTGGGGCCTGCGCCATTCTGGCACGCACTGGGCCCTGCAATGTAGTAGAGACTAGGGCTGACCCGTGGACTCCGTCCACTTGCGGGGTGGAGGGAGTACTGCTGGAAGGCGCACCTGATGACGTTGGGCTCCTTGTTCGCCTGGCCAACGACGCTTGTCATGAGGACCCTCTCGAAACGCTCTCGGAGGCTTCATGGCCGCCGCTTGTTGTGCTGAGTGCTGCCTGCTGCTACTCGCTGCTGTTTGCTTTGTCGTTCTTCTGCTGCCGCCTGCGGTTTGACTGGTGTGGGCTGCTGCTTGCTACGGCTTGGTGCTGCTGCTAGCTTTTTGCCTGGTGCTGGATGTTGCTGCATGCTGCATGATGCTGAATGACGCTTGCGTTGTCAACGCGTGCTGCTGATGCTGCACGGCTCTTTAGTGTCTGCGAAATGCCTGTCGCCTCTCGTCCGCTCCCACCCTCCTGGAGGCAATTCTGAAACCACTTAGGGCCTCGTGGGGGCCGTTTCGGAGCCACTTGGGGTCTTCTGGGCCTCCCGGGGAGGCTCTTAGGGCCCTCTTGGGCCGTCTTGGGTGCCTCTTGGGCCGTCTTGGGGCCAGCTGAGGCCGGCTTGGGCGCCTCTTGGGCTGTCCTGGGCCGTCTCGGGCCGCTCTTGGGGCCGTCTTGGGTGCCTCTTGAGCCGTCTTGGGCGCCTCCTGGGCCGTGCTGGGGCCGTCTTGGGGAGTCGTGGGGCCGTCTTGGGGCCCTCTTGGCCCGTCTTCGGGCTCTCTTGGGGCCCTCTTCGGCCGTCTTGGAGCTGTCTGGGGGACCTCTGGGACCGTCTTGGAGCGTCGGGAAGCCGAAAAGGCGAGGAGGCCGAAAACATCGAAAAACATAGTGGAAATCATCGATTTTTGCCACTCGGGACCCTCTCTTGGGGCATCTTGGAGACCTCCGGAGCCGTCTTGGGCCAATCTTGAGCGTCTTGGGCTCATTTTTGGGCGTGCCGGGGCCCTCTGGGGCCATCTTGAAGGTCTCTTGAGGCCTTCCTTGGCGCGTCTTGGAGCGTCTCGGAGCGCGCCGGGGCCTGCTGGGGCCCGTCTTGGGGCCCTCTTGGCCCGTCTTGGGGCTCTCTTGGGGCCCTCTTCGGCCGTCTTGGAGCGGTCTGGGGGACCTCTGGGACCGTCTTGGAGCGTCGGGAAGCCGAAAAGGCGAGAAGGCCGAAAACATAGAAAAACACAATGGAAATCATAGATTTTTGCCACTCGGGGCCCTGTTGGGAGGCCTCTTGGGAAGCCTCTTGGGGCGTCTTGGAGACCTCTGGAGCCGTCTTGGGCCAATCTTGAGCGTCTTGGGCTCATTTTTGGGCGTGCCGGGGCCCTCTGGGGCCATCTTGAAGGTCTCTTGGGGCCTTCCTTGGCTCGTCTTGGAGCGTCTCGGAGCGCGCCGGGGCCTGCTGGGGCCCGTCTTGGGGCCCTCTTGGCCCGTCTTGACGCTCTCCTGGGGGCCTCTTCGGCTGTCTTGGAGCGGTCTTGGGGACCTCTGGGGCCGTCTTGGAGCCTCGGGAAGCCGAAAAGGCGAGAAGGCCAAAAACATAGAAAAACACAATGGAAATCCACGATTTCTGCCACTCGGGACCCTCTTAGGAGGCCTCTTGGGAGGCTTCTTGGGCCGTCTTGGAGGTCTCTGGAGCCGTCTTGGGCCAATCTCGAGCGTCTAAGCCCATCTTTGGGCGTGCCGGGGCCCTCCGGGGCCGTCTTGGTGGCCTCTCTGGGCCCATTTGGCGTGTCTTGGGGCCTCCCGAGGCGGCCCGGGGCGGCCCGGGGCCAGCCTGGGGCCGTAAAGGGACGAGAGATGTGCACTTGAGTGCCTGACCTTCTCGCACGCGCTTCCACCCGCCATGTAGGAGAGACTAGGGCTGACCCGTGGACTCCGTCCACGACATCTTGCCGAAATGGTTCCAGGGGGAGCGGCGGAAACGCTGCCGAAAGGCTATGCTCATGGCGGCGCGCCGCCGGCGCCTGGCTGGTGGTTGGGGCCCACACTCCGTCGCACTGGCAGGGCGTCCCGCGGGCCTGCACAGCCTGTCGGCCGAGGAAGGGGGGGCAGAGCTGTCAGAATCGGTCCCTGGGCCCTCCCACACTGTCGAAGCGCACCAGTGTTGTCTGCTGCGTCCAGCCGAGGCCGCGAGGAGCCCTCCTGAAGGCGAACTGTCTGTGCGTGAACTCGGCCTCCGCCGATTTCGTCTGGCCCGAGCCTGGGCAGAGGCTGGCATCCTCTCTGCGTCCATCGGGGCTGGAGGCGCTCTCCTGGCCGCCTCCGGGGCCGTCCTGGCCGCCTGTGGGGCCGTCATGGGGCCCTTTGGGCTCGTCTTGGGGCTTTTTGGGGGGCCTCTTCGGCCGTCTTGGAACGCCTTGGGCGGCGGTGGATCGTGTGAAAGGACAAGGCGAGCACAACAAAAACCATGCAAAAAGCAATGAACATCTAGGATTTGTCTTGCATCTCGAGCGTCTGTAGCAAATCTGGGGGCCTGTTGATCCGACTTGGGGCCCTCTGGGCCTGTCTTGGGGCTCTCGTCTGGGAGCCGTCTTGGGAACGTCTTGGGCGCTAGTGGATCGCCTGGAAGCGGAGAAGGCGAGCACCGCAAAAACCCTGTCAGAAGGAATGAACATCAATGTCCTTCTCGGAGCCCTCTGGGGAAGCTTCCCGGGAGGTCTCTCGGAACACCTTCCAGACCTCCTCTCGGGCCGGCTTGGGCCAGTCTTGGGTCAATCTTGCGCGTCTGGGGCCCCATCTGGGGACCTGTTGAGCCGACTCGGAGGCCCTCCGGGCCCGTCTTGGGGCTCTCTTGGGGGCCTCCTCGGCCGTCTTGGAGGCGTCTTGGGAACGTCTTGGGCCGTCGTGGATCGTGAGCAAACAATGACAATCCATGTTTTTCCTGCTCGGGGCCCTCTGGGGAAGCTTCCCGGGAGGTCTCGCGGAGCACCTTGGAGACCTGCCGGGCCGGCGTGCGGCTTGGGCCTCTTGGGGCTCTCTTGGTGTATCTGCGAGCCTCTCTGGGCGGCCCGGGGCGGCCCGGGGCTAGCCCCTGGGGGCCTGTTGAGCCGACTTGGAGGCCCTCTGGGCCCGTTTTCGGGCTCTCTTGGGGGCCTCTTCGGCCGTCTTGGAGGCGTCTTGGGAACGTCTTGGGCCGTCGTGGATCGTGTGGAAGCCGGAGAGACACGCGAGCACGGCAAAAAACCCTGAACAGAAAAAGAACATGCTTTTTCATGCTCGGGGCCCTCTGGGGAACCTTAACGGTAACAACCGTGCAAAAAACATAAAAAAATCAATGGTGTTTCCTGCTCGATGCCTTCTAAGGGAGCTTCCCGAGAGGTTTCACGGAGCACCTTGGAGACCTGGCGGCCCCCTCTTGGGCCCCCCGTGGCCTGGCTTGGGGTCCTCTGAGGCCCTTTGGGCGCCTCTTGGGCAATCTTGGGGCTCCCTGGGTCGTCCCGGGACGCGCTTGGAGGCCTCTTGGGCCGTCCTGGGGCGGTATTGTGGGTCTCTCCGGCCGTCGTGGAGCGTCGGCTAGCCGAGAAGGCGAGCAGGCATAATTCCTTCAAGAACCATTGAAAAATTAAGGATTGGGGCCTCTGGGGGCTTCGGAGGACTATTGGAGTCTTTAGAGCCTTGGTGGGGTCCTCTATGGGGCCTCGTTGGCCTTGTTGGGGGCCTATTGGAATCTTTTGGAGGCCTGTAGAGCCTTGGTGGGGTCCTCTAGGGGGCCTCGTGGGCCTTGTTGGGGGCCTCTAGGGGGCCTCTTGGACGCTCCTTGGAGCCTCTGATTGCCACTTCGGCGCGTCTTTGGGGGGAGGGCTCGATTTGTGACGCTCGGGGGCCAGGATCTGCGTGAGGCGTGTCGAAAAATAGCCCTCCAGGGAGGGCAAAGTGCACGACCTTTTCGCACCCGCTTCCGTCTGCCATAAAGAAGAGACGACGTTGGGCTTCGGCTCCAGATTTGCCTCCCGCACCTCGCTCAGCAGCGCCGAAACCATCGGCCATTGCTCGCTCTTCTCGCACGCGCTGGTCCCAGCGATGCAACTGCACAACACATGTATCGAACATGGCATGTATTGAATCAGCCTCCGGTAAGTAGGACATACACTTCCCTGAATAGGGACAGCGCTTGGCTGCATTTCCCGCCTTGCTCGCACATGCTGGCTGTAACCCCGTAGACATTGAAGTCAACGTTCAACTTTCTCAAACGCATGGTTCTGAGCATGCTCAGTGCCAGTTGCCACTGCCCACCCTTACCGCACGCGTTGACCACAGCGTTGTAGCTGATGACGCTGGGCTCCAGCTTCACCTTCCGCATCTCGCTCAACAGCATCAGCGCCCGCTGCCACTCCTCGCCCTTCTCGCACGCGCTGATCCCAGCGCTGTAACTGATGACGGTGGGCTCCAGCTTCACCTCCCGCATCTTGCTCAACAGCGCCAGCGCCCGATGCCACTGCTTGCCCTTCTCGCACGCGCTGACGCCAGCGCTGTAGCTGATGACGTCGGGCTCCAGCTTCACCTCCCGCATTTCGCTCAGCAGCGCCAGCGCCCGCTGCCACTGCTCGCCCTTCTCGCACGCGCTGATCCCAGCGCTGTAGCTGAGTAAAGCTGACCCGCGGACTCCGTCCACGCCATCCTGCTGGAGAGGGCCTTGCATGTCCAGCGCTTCTTGCAGCATTCGGTCGCCGCCTGCGCGGTGGGCGGCGGGCGCGAGAGCTCTTATGGCCGGAAAAAAACTCTTGGAAAAGGGAACGCCCCAGAAACCTTCGAAGGCGGGATCTGTTTCCCCGCCGTAAGAAGACTTATGGACGGAACAAAATACACACCAAAAGGAAGGTACGCCCTGGCCGTACCCTCCTGTCGCAAGACCTTTGTCTCCCGGCCGTAAGGCCGACGACGTTGGGCGACTCTCGGGCTGCCTTGGGGCCGTCTTGGGCCGTATTGGTCCGATCATAGAGCCCTCTTGGGCTCCTCATCATGGACTGTCTTTGAGGCCTGTTCGGCCGTCCAGGGTCGGTCTGGAGCGGTCTTGTAGCCATGGAAGGGCCCTGTGTTCCTCTTGGGGCCGTGAATGGGCGAGGGGTCCATGGCAAGCGGGAAGACCCGCACCGGTACGGCAACGGAAAGACTGCTTCAGGAACTTGCCCGAGATGGCTCATGGCGCGCTTCGCTCTTGGGAGCCTTGGTGTAAAGGATTGGTTACGTCACCGCTCGTTATTGGAAGCTGTGGCTTTCAGAGTGTTTGAGGTTGCGGCTCGCTCTAGGGAGCCTCGGGTTGAAGAGCTTATTGTGTCACCGTTCGCTCTTGGGAGCCTTGGCATGAAGAGCTTTTTACTGTACCGATCGCTCTTTTATTTGGCGTCTGTGCACCTTCTCAGTGGTCCTTGTAGGGGACTCGTTCTGGGTACGTTTTGGGACGTCTTGGGGCCCGTTTGGGCCGTCACGGGGCGTCTTGGAGGCCTTGGACCGTCTTGGGGCTCTCTGGGGGGCTTCCTGGGGCCCTCTTTTGGGAGCCTCTTCGGGCCCTCTTGGGGCCCTCGTGGAGCCGTCTTGGGGCCCACTCAAGCCGTTTGAGGGCCCGTCGTCGCGCCCTATTGGACCGTCTTGGAGCCCTCTTGGGGGCCGCTTGGGACGTTTTGGGGAGTTTGGGGGGCCTCTTGGCCTGTCCTGAACCGCGCAACAACGCTAAAGGCGGATATGCTAAGCATGTATGTTTCCCATCGGAATGTGACGATTTGCGCATCTTTGTCGTCCACTCGGGGCCCTCTCGGAGCGTCTTTGGGGCCTCTTGGACCGTCTTGGAGCGACCTTCTGAAGTCTTTGAGATCTCGAGGCCCGTCTCGGGAACAACTGAAGCTGTCTTGGAGCGCTCTTGGACCGTCGTGCAACCCCTCTGGGGCGCCTCTTGGGCCCTCGCGGGCGATTCGACCACGTGGTGGGGCCGTAAAGGGGCGATTTTAGCCACTTGGCGGCCTGCCCTTCTGGCACGCGCTTCTCCCCGCCATGTAGGAGAGAATAGTGTTTGCCCGTGCTTTCTGCCACTGGCGGAGATGGCCCAAGGCGGGCCCAAATGGCGTCGAAAACCTGCCCTAGCATGATAGGGCAGCAGCGCCGAGACCCAACAAAATACCACATGAAACCCCAAAGATGGCCCGAACTGATCGCCGCTAGGAGCCGGAGGTGGCCTAAAGTGAACCCAAATGGCGTCGAAGACCTGCCCCATCATGAAAAGGGCAGGGCCGAGACCCGCCAATAGACCTCTGGAGCCTGTTTCAAAAACCTCCAGAAGTTGTGGGCCCCCCCGAGGCGAGGAGATTCTGGGCCACCAGAAGAGCGAAACACGGCATGGCCTCAAGAGGCCGCGGAGGGGGCTCCAAATCGACAAACATGGCAAGGGATTGTGGGCCAAATCCGGCGGGGAGCGCCGAACAAGCATCAGAGCCCCAGGGTGCACTGGGAGCCGTTTTGGGGCCCGTCTGTGGCCGTCTTCGGCCGTCTTGGGCTGCTGTCGGTGCCGTCTTCGGCGTTTCTTGGGCCGTGATCTTGGGGCCTCTGGGGGTCGGGGGTTGTTTAAGAGCCTCTTAGCGCTTCTTGTCGGCCTCCTGGAAGCGTCCTATGGCCCTCTGGGGCTGTCTCGGGTGCCCTGTGGGCCGTGTCTGGAGGCGGTCCGAGGCCGTCTGGGGGTTGTCTGGGGCTGCCTTGGGCGTCTCTGGATCAGTCTGGGCACTGTCTGGGGGTCGTCTTGGGCCGTCCAGGGCCGCTCTTTAGACTGTCTTGGGTGCCCCGTGGGTCGCCGGGGCGCCTCAGGAACCGCAAGAACCATCCTGGGGCCATCTTGGACGCTATGAAACAGGCAAGCCTGGGAACTGCCCAAATGCTCGTTTTCCCTAGGAAGTGGGACGATTTTTCGGTATTCGGGCTCTCTAGGGGCTCGTCGGGGAGCCAACTTGGAGTGTTTGGGAAGCCTCCTGGACCGTCTTCGGCCGTCTGGGGGCCCTCTTGGGGGCCTCCTCGTACGTCTCGGAACGCTCTTGGGCCATCTTGGGGGCTCGCCGAGGCCTGCTGGGGATCGCAGGGGCCGCCGGAGGGGGCCGGTCCGCTGCCACCGATTGGCAGCTCCGCGAGCGCGGGTCCGACCATTGTAGGAGAGACTAGGGCTGACCCGTGGACGACATCTGCACGAACGGGCATGGGGTCTTCCCAGACCCCCTCGAGTAATGACAAAAATCATGACGGGAGGTTTTTCGCTATTTTCGGCCCCTGGGGGCCCCCACCGGGCCTCGGGAGCGTCAAAAAACGACTCAGGATGCAAAACCGGTCATGGGGAAAAGGTCAGGACCTCTGGGGGTCGACGTAATGAAAAAATCATGACGTCGGGGGTCTGGGTTTGGAGAACGGCGTAGGCGCCTCTTGGGCCGTCCTGGGCCGTCCTGGGCCCGAGGCCGTCTTGGGTGCCCTTGGGGCCGTCTTGGGCGCCTCCTGGGTCGTCGCGGGGCCGCCCTGGCTCCTGACCCGCCGTACTTTGGATGATTTTCCGACCTAAAATTGTATCGGAAATCGACGCCAAAGGAGCCTCAAGGGCGGAAATCGACGCTCAAAGGGGCCTCAAAAGTAGGGCGGAAATTTCCGCCCTACTTTCGAAATCGCCCAAAGTAGGGCGGATCAGGAGTCAGGGCGTCCTGGGCCGTCGTGGGACCGTCTCGGGCACTCTTGGAGCGCCTTGGGGCTCTCTTGGAGGCCTCGTGGGCCATGTTGGGACGACCTCTTAGGGTCCTGGAGCCGTGTTGGGCCGTTCTGGGGCCCAGATGAGAAGAGCCTGGAAATCCTTCAAGAAGCCATGGACTCTTCTGCCCTCCCCTCTCCTGGACAATTCTGAAGCTACTGAGAGCCTGGAGGGGGCCGTTTGGCAGTCTCTCGGGGCGTCTTTGGGGGCCAAAAGGGATTGTGTTCGATTGTGTTCGGGCGTTTTGGGTGCCTCTGGGGCCGTGTTGGGGCCGTCGGAGGCTACCGCGGGCGCCTCTTGAACCGTCTTTGGCCGTCGTCGGCCGCTCCTGGGCCAGTCTTGGGTACCTCTGGGGGCCGTCCTAAGGGCGCCTGCTGGGCCGTCGCGGGGCCGTCCTGGGCCGTCGTGGGGCCTGGGGCCGCCCTTTTGCCTCCCTGGGGCTCTCCTGGGGGTCCGCTCGGGCCGTCGGGGCGCTCTCGTGGGCGGCTCTGGGCGATCGCGGGGCCGTCCGGGGCCCTCTGCAGCCTCCGTGGGAAAGGCCCTCCGAGGCCGTCGTGGCGCGCCTCGGGGCCGCCCGGGAGCGCGCGGGGCCCCGCCAGAGGGCTCTGCTGGCATCTGAGTTTTGGTCCTTCCGGCACGCGCGTCTGCCCGCCGTGCTGGAGAGACTGGGGCTGACCCGTGGCCTCCGGCCACGACCAGCGCTCGGGCGGCTGCTCTGCGGCCCTCCGGCAGACACGCGGCTGCGCTTCGTGACCTGCGGTCTCCCACCTGCGCATCTCCTGTGCCCTCTCGCGCTTCGCCGCCGCACGATCGCCACAAACAGGTGGCTTCAATTGTGTTTGATTCGTGGATACCGAGTTCCCGCATGTGGCGTTTCCTTCCCCCCTTCGTTGCGACACGCGCTCTGCCAGCTCTGTCGGGCCTGCGATCTGCTTCGTGCCTCTCGTCTGCCCCCCTGGGGCCTCCTGGGGGCCGTTTGAGGGACTCTTGTTTTTTTGTGTTTCGGTTTCCTGGGAGCCTCTTGGGTCCCTCTTGGGCCGTCTTGTGTGCCTTTTGGGTCGTCTTGGGGCCGTCTTGGGCCGTCTTGGGCGCCTCTTGGGCTCTTCTTGGGCCGTCTTGGGGCTGTCTTGGGCCGTCGTGGGCGGCTCCTGGGGCTGTCTTGGGTGCCTCTTGGGTCGTCTTGGGCGCCGCTTGGACCGTCCTGGGGCCGCCTTGGATCGTCTTGGGGCCTTCACGGGGCTGGTCTGGCCGTCGTGGAAACGTCGGAGACGAGAAGCACAGTAGTCCCCAACATGTATGCCTTCTGTAAGGAATGTGGCGATGTTTGACTCTTGGGGCTCTCCTGGGGAGTCCTCCAGGGCCGTCTTGGGAGCCTCCTGGCCTGCCTTGGGGGCCTATGGGACCGAGGAAGAGGGTTCCTCTTGAGCAGCTCTGAATCGTCTTGGGGCCGTCCGGGGCCCTCTAGCCTCAATGGGGAGGCCCTCCGAAGCCGTCGTGGAGCGCCTCGGGGCCGCCCGGGAGCGCGCGGAGCCCCGCCAGAGGGCTCTACTGACATGTAAGTTGTCTCTTTGCGGCACGCGCTCCTGGCCGCCATGTAGGAGAGAAGATGACCGCGGGTTCCAGCTTCGCCTCCCGCAGATCGCTGAGCAACGCCAGCGCCCGCTGCCACTGCTCGCCCTTCTCGCACGCGCTGATCCCAGCGCTGTAGCTGACTAGGGCAGACCTGTGGACTCCGTCCACGACATCAGCTCGACGTGGCGAGGGGTCTCTGGGCAAGCGCGAGGGGGTGCGGCTGCAGGGCCGAAAGGCAATCATGATAGCGTCGGGCTCCAGCTTCGGAGGTCCTGCTGCTTCCTCCCCCTCCTCCTCCTCCTCCTCCGCCTCCTCCTCCTCCTCCTCCTCCTCCCACCTTCTTCTCCTCTTTCGCTGGATTCTCCATGCCCTCGGTCGGCAATCGTCGATCCCACGACGACTCTCCCCAACAGAGAAACATCGAAGGCCCTCGGAGCGTCCAACATTGTTCTTTTGTGCCTTCGATATGCCGGTCGCCTCTCGTCCGCTCCCCCCCTCCTGGAAGCAATTCTGAGGCCACTTAGGGCTTCGTGGGGGCCGTTTGGGGATCTCTTGGGGCGTTTTTGCCTGCGATATGCCTGTCGCCTCTCGTCCGCTCCCCCGCTCCTGGAGGGAATTCTGAAGCCACTGAAGGCTTCGTGGGGGCCGTTTCGGAGCCTCTTCGGCCTTCTTTTGGGCCTCCCGGGGGGGCTCTTAGGGCCCTCTCGGGCCGTCTTGGGTGCCTCTTGGGCCGTCTTGGGGCCGTCTGAGGCCCGCCTCGGCGCCTCTTGGACTGTCTTGGGCCGTCTTGGGCAGCTCCTGGGGCCGTCTTGGGTGCCTCTTGGGCCGTCTTGGGCGCCTCCTGGGCCGTCCGGGGGCCGTCCTGGGGCGTCTGGGCACCGTCTGGGGGCCCTCCTGGCCCGTCTTGGGGCTCTCTTGGGGTCCTCTTCGGCCGTCTTGGAGCGTTCGGGGGGACTTCTTGGGCCGTCTTGGAGCGTCGGGAAGCCGAAGAGGCGAGGAGGGCGAAAACATCGAAAAACACAGTAGAAATCGACGATATCTGTCGCTCGGGGCCCTCTTGGGAGGCCTCTTGGGAGGCCTCTTCGGGCGTCTTGGACGCCTCTTGGGCCGTCCGGGGCGAATCTCGGGCGTCTTGGGCCCATCTTTAAGCGTGCCGGGGCTCTCCGGGGCCTTGGGGGCTTCTGGGGGCCCTCTCGACATGTCCTGGAGCCTGCCTGGGCGGCCCTGGGCGGCCCGGGGCCAGCCCGGGGCGGTTTCGGTGCATTGGGGCCTGCGCCCTTCTGGCACGCACTGGGCCCTGCAATGTAGTAGAGACTAGGGCTGACCCGTGGACTTCGTCCACGACATCTTTCTGGAATGGTTCTCGGAGGAACGGCGCAGATTGCACAGAAAATCTACAAAAACGGCGGCGGCTCGGGCGGCGGCAGCGAGACCACGCCTTCGTGTCCAAGCTCTTGCAGAGCTCCAGCAGCTTGGCCCCAGCGCACTGCTCGTGGGGAAGGGCTCGGGAGGCCATCGGGGAAAGCCACCGAAAGCGCCGGGGAGGCTCGCAAGGATTTACAGGGAGGGCCCAAGAGAGCTTCAAGAAAAAATGTAATCCAGTGAACTTTTGGCGCTCTTTGCAGATTTCGTGCATCTGCGCTGGACCGCCCTCCCTGGCGCGCGGAGCGCCCCAGTGGCGGCGCCTGAAGCGCCGCTGGGGGGTCCCATCGCGGATCCAAGAAACCCGCGCGGAACGCCAAAGGTTTACGGTCACGCCGTTCTCCCTTCTTCGAGCTCCTGGGGCCGCTCCTGGGGCCGCTCCTGGGGCCACTCTGGGAGGCCTGCCTGAGGCACTCTGCCCGGCCCTGCCCCTGGGGGCCCTCTCGGGGGGGGGGGGGGGGGCGAGGGGCGAACTTTGGGGATGCCCTCCGGGGGTGGCTCCGAGGGCCGTGCGCGATGTGCCCTGCCCGCGTAAGCAGCCCGCGGCAGGGCGGCTCGGGCCGCGCGAGGCACCGAAGCAGCGAGAGGTGGCCGCTGGTCTGCGCGGTCCCGTGGGGAGGGAGCGAGACCTCTGGGGCAGGGCGAACCTAACGGTTTTTTCGTTGTTGTTTTTGTTGTCGTTTTCCTCGCCTTTGTCTCGGATCCGCCTTTACCTCAAAACGAAGTCGAAACGAAAACGGCCCACCGGGCCCACAAATCGCCAAAACACCGTTTAGGTCCAGCCCTGCTCTGGGGGTCGGCGTCATGAAAAAGTCATGGCGCCAGAGGAGGAGGAGGAGGAGGAGGAGCGGAACACGTAACTCATGAGGGCATGGTTACGTCATCGACTGGCGCAGATGGCCAGCTTAGTGGCACGCAAGAGCCTCAGGTGGGCCTCAAGGTCGCCACAACGGGAGGGCGAGGCCTCATGCTCTGCTTTGAGCTTGTGGTAGACATGAAAACCTAGCACGACTAGGCGATGAGTGGTCTCGCGGGTGACCTGCGGATCATAATCAGCATCGAGGCCGAGGCCGAGACGCGCCAGGGGGGCATGAGGGGAGGAAGAGCCTCGGACGGGCGAGGAGGAGGAGGAGGAGGAGGAGGAGGAGGAGGAGGAGGAGGAGGAGGAGGAGGAGGAGGAGGAGGAGACGGAGGAGGAGGAGGAGGAGGAGAGGAGGAGGAGGAGGAAGTCTTCGGTGCCTTCTGGGCCTTCTGGGGAGCCTTCGGTGCCTTCGGGGCAGGCCTTGGGCAGCCTCAAGGAAGGCGGGGGGGGGGTTCCGAGCCGTCCGAAGAGGCCTTCTCCCTCTCGCTTCCCCCCCTTCTGCCCATCGCTCGGACGTCCATTCCCGATGTTTTTTTCGGTTTCGTGCGCGGCTTCTTCTCCGAATGATCAAGGATGCTCCTCGATGGCCCTCGCCGTGGGAAGAACGCACACGTCCGAGCGATGCCAAGTCGCTCGCCGCCGAAGGGAGGCGACCGGGGAGCGCGCGGGGCGGCGGCGGGCGGAGCCACTGGGCCGCAGCAGTCGGCTACGCGTTAAGAGGGCCTCCTCCTCCTCCTCCTCCTCTCCTCCCTCCTCCTCCTCCTCCTCCTCCTCCATCCTCCCTCCTCCTCCCCTCCTCCTCCTCCCCTCCGCCTCTTCTTTCTTCATCTCCTCCTCCTCCTCCCCTCCTCCTCCTCCTCCTCCTCCTCCTCCTCCTCCTCCTCCGCCTCTTCCTTCTTTCATTTCCTCCTCCTCCTCCTCCTCCTCCGCCCTCCTCCTCCTCCTCCTCTTTTTTCGCGCCGGCGTGGCCTTCCCTGAGATCCTGGCGCCCCGATCTGTTCGAGCCGAGCGTTGTCGCCCTTTGTCGGGCCCCGGGGCCCGCGCGGATCGATCCGGCTCGAACCATGGCGCGGAAAGATGGCGCCTAGGGTTCCGGGCGTGATTTTGTTACGATGTTTCCATCCTTTCGCCACGCCGGATCTCAGGGTGTAAAACGCAAAGTATACGGGTCTTCGCCCGAAGCATAGCAAGCAAGAACAGCACACGCGCGCAGCATAAGCAAACAATAAAAAGACGGGCCTTGGCCCGCCAGCGCCAGACGCAACGGAAGCAAAGACAAGCAATGCCGCATGCGCTAAAACATACGGGCCTTCCGCCCGCGAGCGAGCGCAAACATAAATATGGCATTGGACGTCTCACGCTCGCGAGCCTGGCCCCAATCATGCCCACTACGCACACGCTACACGGTGCGCGGCGGCTGTGCCGAACATGGATCACATCATGGCCATGCTCCTGCTCCCGATGCGGCTGGCCTCGCGTGGAGCCCTCCTCGGCTCTCCCTCGGAGCCTCCAGAGGGGGCCTTTCGGCGAGCCTGCTCGGGCGCGCGAGCGGCCATCTCGACGAGCGGCGCTCGCAGGGCGACGTTGCCGACGCAGGTCACCCAACGCTGCGCGCTCGCGCCAGCGTTGGGTGACCTGCGTGTGTAGATCACTCCTGGACAACATGCCGCTGCGCATACCTCATCAAGGCAACTCGCTTGGGGATTGTTTGTGGCTGGGCTGGTGGGGCGCGGTGTGTGAATATGTGTGTGTGGAAACGTAGTCATTTGGCGTCCCCGCATTCTTCCGGATTTTGTGGGGACGTTTGCTCCTGTGCCGCGTGCCTTCGAATCGGTCGACTGGCTGCGGGCATCGTCCTGAGAGCCGCATATTCTTGATCAGGGCAACTCATCTGGCGCTTGTTTGTGGCTGGGCTGGCGGGGTACGCGAAGCGTGTACATGTCTGATTCGGAGCTTGTCTCCAGGTCCTTTCTGAAGACGGCCGCTGACGCATCCGAGACGGCCCCAGAGGTTTGAAGATGCCTCAGGAGACTACAGGAAGGACCCCCAGAAGAAGGTCGCCTCGGAGCCTCCGATGACTTTTTCCAGGCCCGCCATTTCAGAGTTTGGCGAAGAACTGAAAACGAACGTAGGAACACTGTCGACATTGTGACTGTGTGGCGAAGGTCGCTGGCGTCTGTGGAGGAGAGAAAGCGCTCCGCGGGCAGGCCTGCGTGCGGTGAGGCACGTGTCGACGCAGTTCGCGTCCTTGACCACGATAGCCAGTTGAAGGCGCTCTCCACACCCTGCAAGACCTCCTGCTCTCCTGTGTTCCTCAGCTGCTGCTGCTGCTGCTCGGAGGTCCTGCTGTTTCCTCCCCCTCCTCCTCCTCCTCCTCCTCCTCCTCCTCCTCCGCCTCCTCCTCCTCCTCCTCCTCTTCCACCTTCTTCTCCTCTTTCGCTGGATTCTCCATGCCCTCGGTCAACAATCGTCGATCCCACGACGACTCTCCCCAATAGAGAAACATCGAAGGCCCTCGGAGCGTCCATCATTGTTCTTTTGGTCTTCGATATGCCGGTCGCCTCTCGTCCGCCCCGCCCCTCCTGGAAGCAATTCTGAGGCCACTTAGGGTTTCGTGGGGGCCGTTTGGGGATCTCTTGGGGCGCTTGTGCCCGCGATATGCCTGTCGCCTCTCGTCCGCTCCCCCGCTCCTGGAGGCACTTCTGAAGCCACTGAGGGCCTCGTGGGGGTCCTTTCGGGGGGCTTCTTTTGGGTCTCCTGGGGGGCTCTCAGGGCCCGCTTGGGCCGTCTTGGGTGCCTCTTGGGCCGTCTTGGGGCCGTCTGAAGCCGGCTTCGGCGCCTCTTGGGCTGTCTTGGGCCGTCTTGGGCCGCTCCTGGGGCCGTCTTGGGTGCCTCTTGGGCCGTCTTGGGCGCCTCCTGGGCCGTCCTGGGGCCGTCCTGGGCCGCCGTGGGGCCGTCTTGGGGGCCCTCTTGGCCCGTCTTGGGGCTCTCTTGGGGTCCTCTTCGGCCGTCTTGGAGCGGTCTGGGGGACGTCTTGGGCCGTCTTGGAGCGTCGGGAAGCCGAAATGGCGAGGAGGCCGAAACCATCGAAAAACACAATGGAAATCGACGGTTTCTGCCGCTCGGGGCCCTCTTGGGGCGCCTCTTGGGAGGCCTCTTGGGGCGTCTTGGAGGCCTCTGGAGCCGTCTTGGGCCAATCTCGAGCGTCTTGGGCCCCTCGCTGGGCGTGCCGGGGCCCTCCGGAGCCGTCTTGGGGGCCTCTTGGGGCCTCCTTGGCGCGTCTTGGGGCCTCCCGGGGCGGCCCCAGGCGGCCCGGGGCCAGCCCGGGGCGATTATTGGTTAATGGAGCCTGCGCCCTTCTGGTATGCACTGGGCCCTGCAATGTAGTAGGGACTAGGGCTGACCCGGAACAACATCTTTTTGGACAAACACGGCGGCGGCTCGGGCGGCGGCAGCGAGACCGCGCCTTCGTGTCCGAGCTCTTGCAGCGCTCCAGCAGCTTGGCCCAGCGCACTGCTCGTTCACCCCCCTCCTATTGAGGGCAGTTTCGAAGTCTCTCGGGGATGTGCGTCGAAGTCGAAGCCCATCTGAGGCGTCTCAGGAGCGCCTGGGGAAGGGCTCGGGAGGCCATCGGGGAAAGCTAAGGATCTACAGGGAGGGCCCAAGAGAGCTTCAAGAAAATTTGAAATCAGTGAACTCTTAAGAGAAACCGCTGTTGGGTCGGCCATCACCTCCGGGCACGCCTTGATGGTGCGATCCAGTCGCATCACCGCCAACGGGAGGGTTTGTTCGCCATGTCCCATTCTGTTCGCCCAGAGGGTCTGTGGAGGCCTTCGGGCGAACAGAACGGGACAGGGCAAGGAATGGGGAAGACTTGTCCGAATCTCCTGGGCCCCCCAGATGCTCGTCCGAAGAATGCGGAGAGGTCCCAGGGTCGTATCAATTGGCTGCTGTCCTGCTTGGCCCGAAGAGTTTGCCAAGGCCCCTGGGGGAACAGAATGGCACAGCATATCGGGCAAAGGGGGGCGGTAGCTGGCCTGTCAGACCCGGCGTTCGTCTTCTGCCCAAGCGGCGCGGGGCCCACGGGCCCCAGGGTTGGCGGCCCGCTGGGTTCCTCTTGTTCGCCCACAGGGTTGGAGGAGGCCTCCAGGCGAACAGAATGGGGCAGGACAATGAATGTGGGAGACTTGTCGCAAGCTCCCAGCCCCCCCAAGTGTGCGCCCGAAGGGTGTGGGGCCGCGTTGGCTCCCTCAAAGGGCCGTCTTGGAGCCGTCTAGGCCCGTCTTGAGGGCGCCGTTTGCCCTGATGGGGCCGTCTTGGTTCGTCGTGGGCCCCTCATGGGCGCGTCCGTAGGCCGTCCTGGGCCCATCGGGGTCCTCGTGGGGCTGTCTTGGAGCCGTCTGGGACCGTGAGGAGGCCGCCTTGGAGTCGTCTTGGGCCCCTCCTGTGCGCCTCCTTGGGCCGTCCTGGGCCCAGCAGGGGCCGTGTTGGCACCCTCTTGGGGCTGTCTTGGAGCCGTCTTGAGCCGTCGCAGCGCGCCTTGGGTTGTGCTGGGTCCGTCTTGGCCCGTCTTGGGGCCTTCCTGGGCGTTTCCTCGTACCCTCCTGGGACTTTCTGGGGCCTCTTGGTGCATCGGACCGCCGAAACGGCGGGAAACGCAAAGGGTGTAACAGTAAACAATGGAAAATTAACGATTTTTGCCAGCTGGGGCTCTCTTGCCATCTTGGCCCGTCTTGAGGCCCCGACCGGGCGCGTCCTTGGGCCGTCCTGGGCGCACCCTCCTGGGACCGTCTTGGAATCGTCTTGGGCCGTCTTGAGCGCGCCTTGGGCCGTCCTGGGCCGGTCTGGGGCCGTGTTGACACCCTCGCGGCGAGGAAGCTCGGAGGCGGGCTCGAGGCCTCTTCGGGGCCATTTTGGAAGCTGTTGGGGCCTCTGTAGGGGCCTCGTTTGGGCTCCTTGGGAGCCTACTGGGGCCTCTTCGGGGGATTCTTGGCGGCCCCTTGGGGCCTCTTGGGGGCCTGTTTGGGCCTCCTGGCGCCCTCTTGGGGCGGAAGGCTCGGATTTTCGGTCCGTGGTCCCCCTCTTGGCCCCCTCTTGGGCCTGTCTTCGGGCCCTCGTGGGCCGTCTTGAGCGTCTCTTGGGTCGTCTTGGGGCCCTGTTGGGCTGTCTTGGGGCGCTCTTGGAAACCTCTTGGGCCGTTCTGGGGCGCTCTTGGAGGCCTCTTGGGCCGTCTTCGAGCGTCGGAAAGCGGAGAAGGCGAGAAGGCCAAAATCCTTCCAAAACCGTCGTAAAACGGACGATTTTGAGGCCCAAAACCGTCCAAAACCTCCTGAGGCGGTCCCCTCGTCCGCCCCCCTCGCTTCGAAGCAGTTTTTAAGCCCCGTGGCACCTCTTGGGGATTTCTTTTGGGCTCCTGGGGGCCTCTTGGGCCTCCACTGGATTCGCTGCCCTCGGTCGGCAATCGTCGATCCTCCGACGACTCTCCCCAACGGAGAAACATCGAAGGCCCTCGGAGCGTCCAACATTGTTCTTTTGTGCCTTCGATATGCCGGTCGCCTCTCGTCCGCTCCCCCCCTCCTGGAAGCAATTCTGAGGCCACTTAGGGCTTCGTGGGGGCCGTTTGGGGATCTCTTGGGGCGTTTTTGCCTGCGATCTGCCTGTCGCCTCTCGTCCGCTCCCCCGCTCCTGGAGGGAATTCTGAAGGCACTGAAGGCTTCGTGGGGGCCGTTTCGGAGCCTCTTCGGCCTTCGTTTGGGCCTCCCGGGGGGGCTCTTAGGGCCCTCTCGGGCCGTCTTGGGTGCCTCTTGGGCCGTCTTGGGGCCGTCTGAGACCCGCCTCGGCGCCTCTTGGGCTGTCGTGGGCCGTCTTGGGCCGCTCCTGGGGCCGTCTTGGGTGCCTCCTGGGCCGTCTTGGGCGCCTCCTGGGCCGTCCGGGGGCCGTCCTGGGGCGTCTTGGGACCGTCTGGGGGCCCTCCTGGCCCGTCTTGGGGCTCTCTTGGGGTCCTCTTCGGCCGTCTTGGAGCGGTCGGGGGGGCTTCTTGGGCCGTCTTGGAGCGTCGGGAAGCCGACGAGGCGAGGAGGCCGAAAACATCAAAAAACACAGTAGAAATCGACGATTTCTGTCGCTCGGGGCACTCTTGGGAGGCCTCTTGGGGGGCCTCTTCGGGCGACTTGGACGCCTCTTGGGCCGCCTGGGGCGAATCTCGGGCGTCTTGGGCCCATCTTTAAGCGTGCCGGGGCTCTCCGGGGCCGTCTTGGGGGCTTCTGGGGCCCTCTGGACATGTCCTGGGGCCTGCCTGGGCGGCCCGGGGCGGCCCGGGGCCAGCCCGGGGCGGTTTTGAAACATTTGAGCCTGCGCCCTTCTGGCACGCACGTGCCCCTGCAATGTAGTAGAGATGACGTTGGGCTCCAGCTTCGCCTCCCGCATCTCGCTCAGCAGCGCAAGCGCCAGCTGCCACTGCTCGCCCTTCTCGCACGCGCTGATCCCAGCACTGCAGCTGATGACGTCGGGCTCCAGCTTCGCCTCCCACATCTCGCTCAGCAGCGCAAGTGCCCGCTGCCACTGCTCGCCCTTCTCGCACGCGCTGATCCCAGCGTTGTAGCTGACTAGGGCAGACCTGTGGACTCCGTCCACGACATCAGCTCGACGTGGCGAGGGGTCTCTGGGCAAGCGCGGCGTGCCTGTCGCCTCTCGTCCGCTCCCCCGCTCCTGGAGGGAATTCTGAAGCGGGGTCGTTTCGGAGCCTCTTCGGCCTTCTTTTGGGCCTCCCGGGGGGGCTCTTAGGGCCCTCTCGGGCCGTCTTGGGTGCCTCTTGGGCCGTCTTGGGGCCGTCTGAGGCCCGCCTCGGCGCCTCTTGGGCTGTCTTGGGCCGTCTTGGGCCGCTCCGGGGGCCGTCTTGGGTGCCTCTTGGGCCGTCTTGGGCGCCTCCTGGGCCGTCCTGGGGCCGTCCTGGGGCGTCTTGGGACCGTCTTGGGGCCCTCCTGGCCCGTCTTGGGGCTCTCTTGGGGTCCTCTTCGGCCGTCTTGGAGCGGTCGGGGGAACTTCTTGGGCCGTCTTGGAGCGTCGGGAAGCCGAAGAGGCGAGGAGGCCGAAAACATCGAAAAACACAGTAGAAATCGACGATTTCTGTCGCTCGGGGCCCTCTTGGGAGGCCTCTTGGGAGGCCTCTTCGGGCGTCTTGGACGCCTCTTGGGCCGTCTGGGGCGAATCTCGGGCGTCTTGGGCCAATCTTTAAGCGTGCCGGGGCTCTCCGGGGCCGTCTTGGGGGCTTCTGGGGGCCCTCTCGACATGTCCTGGAGCCTGCCTGGGCGGCCCGGGGCGGCCCGGGGCCAGCCCGGGGCGGTTTCGGTGCATTGGGGCCTGCGCCCTTCTGGCACGCACTGGGCCCTGCAATGTAGTAGAGACTAGGGCAGACCTGTGGACTCCGTCCACGACATCAGCTCGACTTGGCGAGGGGTGTCTGGGCAAGCGCGGGGGGGTGCGGCTGCAGGGCCGAAAGGCAATCATGATGGCGCGGGCTCAGGTGGCTTTCCATTTAGGGCGTCGTCGGGCGGCCGTTTTTGGGGATCTTCTTGGGCGTTCTGATTGCCTGCGATATGCCTGGCGCCCTCGTCGCCTCCCCCGATTCCTGGAGGGAATTCTGAAGCACTGAAGGCTTCGTGGGGGCCGTTTCGGAGCCTCTTCGGCCTTCTTTTGGGCCTCCCGGGGGGCTCTTAGGGCCCTCTCGGGCCGTCTTGGGTGCCTCTTGGGCCGTCTTGGGGCCGTCTGAGACCCGCCTCGGCGCCTCTTGGGCTGTCTTGGGCCGTCTTGGGCCGCTCCTGGGGCCGTCTTGGGTGCCTCTTGGGCCGTCTTGGGCGCCTCTGGGCCGTCCTGGGGCCGTCCTGGGGCGTCTTGGGACCGTCTGGGGGCCCTCCTGGCCCGTCTTGGGGCTCTCTTGGGGTCCTCTTCGGCCGTCTTGGAGCGGTCGGGGGGGCTTCCTGGGCCGTCTTGGAGCGTCGGGAAGCCGACGAGGCGAGGAGGCCGAAAACATAGAAAAACACAGTAGAAATCGACGATTTCTGTCGCTCGGGGCCCTCTTGGGAGGCCTCTTGGGAGGCCTCTTCGGGCGTCTTGGACGCCTCTTGGGCCGCCTGGGGCGAATCTCGGGCGTCTTGGGCCCATCTTTAAGCGTGCCGGGGCTCTCCGGGGCCGTCTTGGGGGCTTCTGGGGGCCCTCTCGACGTGTCCTGGAGCCTGCCTGGGCGGCCCGGGGCGGCCCGGAGCCAGCCCAGGGCGGTTTCGGTGCATTGGGGCCTGCGCCCTTCTGGCACGCACTGGGCCCTGCAATGTAGTAGAGATGACGTCGGTCTCCAGCTTCGCCTCCCACATCTCGCTCAGCAGCGCAAGCGCCGGCTGCCACTGCTCGCCCTTCTTGCACGCGCTGATCCCAGCGCTGTAGCTGATGACGTTGGGCTCCAGCTTCGCCTCCCGCATCTCGCTCAGCAGCGCAAGTGCCCGCTGCCACTGCTCGCCCTTCTCGCACGCGCTGATCCCAGCGCTGTAGCTGACTAGGGCTGACCCGTGGACTCCGTCCACGACATCTTTCTGGAATGGTTCTCGGAGGAACGGCGCAGATTGTACCGAAAATCTACAAACACGGCGGCGGCTCGGGCGGCGGCAGCGAGACCGCGCCTTCGTGTCCGAGCTCTTGCAGCGCTGCAGCAGCTTGGCCCAGCGCACTGCTCGTTCACCCCCCTCCTATTGAGGACAGTTTCGAAGTCTCTCGGGGATGTGCGTCGAAGTCGAAGCCCATCTGAGGCGTCTCAGGAGCGCTCGGGGAAGGGCTCGGGAGGCCATCGGGGAAAGCCACCCAAAGCGCCGGGGAGGCTCGCAAGGATCCACAGGGAGGGCCCAAGAGAGCTTCAAGAAAATTTGAAATCCAGTGAACTCTTAAGAGAAACCGCTGTTGGGTCGGCCATCACCTCCGGGCGCGCCTTGATGGTGCGATCCAGTCGCATCACCGCCAACGGGAGGGTTTGTTCGCCATGTCCCATTCTGTTCGCCCAGAGGGTCTGTGGAGGCCTTCGGGCGAACAGAACGGGACAGGGCAAGGAATGGGGAAGACATGTCCGAATCTCCTGGGCCCCCCAGATGCTCGTCCGAAGAATGCGGAGAGGTCCCAGGGTCATATCAATTGGCTGCTGTCCCAGGGGTCCGGTCTGCTTGGCCCGAAGAGTTTGCCAAGGCCCCTGGGGGAACAGAATGGCACAGCATATCGGGCAAAGGGGGGCGGTAGCTGGCCTGTCAGACCCGGCGTTCGTCTTCTGCCCAAGCGGCGCGGGGCCCACGGGCCCCAAGGGTTGGCGTCCCGCTGGGATTCCTCTTGTTCGCCCACAGGGTTGGAGGAGGCCTCCAGGCGAACAGAATGGGGCAGGACAATGAATGTGGGAGACTTGTCGCAAGCTCCCAGCCCCCCCAAGTGTGCGCCCGAAGGGTGTGGGGCCGCGTTGGCTCTCTCAAAGGGCCGTCTTGGAGCCGTCTAGGCCCGTCTTGAGGGCGCCGTTTGCCCTGATGGGGCCGTGGGCCCCTCATGGGCGCGTCCGTAGGCCGTCCTGGGCCCATCGGGGTCCTCGTGGGGCTGTCTTGGAGCCGTCTGGGACCGTGAGGAGGCCGCCTTGGAGTCGTCTTGGGCCCCTCCTGTGCGCCTCCTTGGGCCGTCCTGGGCCCAGCAGGGGCCGTGTTGGCACCCTCTTGGGGCTGTCTTGGAGCCGTCTTGAGCCGTCGCAGCGCGCCTTGGGTTGTGCTGGGTCCGTCTTGGCCCGTCTTGGGGCCTTCCTGGGCGGTTCCTCGGACCCTCCTGGGACTTTCTGGGGCCTCTTGGTGCATCGGACCGCCGGAAACGGCGGGAAACGCAAAGGGTGTAACAGTAAACAATGGAAAATGAACGATTTTTGCCAGCTGGGACTCTCTTGCCATCTTGGCCCGTCTTGAGGCCCCGAACGGGCGCGTCCTTGGGCCGTCCTGGGCGCACCCTCCTGGGACCGTCTTGGAATCGTCTTGGGCCGTCTTGAGCGCGCCTTGGGCCGTCCTGGGCCGGTCTGGGGCCGTGTTGGCACCCTCGCGGCGAGGAAGCTCGGAGGCGGGCTCGAGGCCTCTTCGGGGCCATTTTGGAAGCTGTTGGGGCCTCTGTAGGGGCCTCGTTTGGGCTCCTTGGGAGCCTCCTGGGGCCTCTTCGGGGGATTCTTGGCGGCCCCTTGGGGCCTCTTGGGGGCCTGTTTGGGCCTCCTGGCGCCCTCTTGGGGCGGAAGGCTCGGATTTTCGGTCCGTGGTCCCCCTCTTGGCCCCCTCTTGGGCCTGTCTTCGGGCCCTCGTGGGCCGTCTTGAGCGTCTCTTGGGTCGTCTTGGGGCCCTCTTGGGCTGTCTTGGGGCGCTCTTGGAAACCTCTTGGGCCGTTCTGGGGCGCTCTTGGAGGCCTCTTGGAGCGTCGGAAAGCGGAAAAGGCGAGAAGGCCAAAATCCTTCCAAAACCGTCGTAAAGCGGACGATTTTGAGGCCCAAAACCGTCCAAAACCTCCTGAGGCGGTCCCCTCGTCCGCCCCCCTCGCTTCGAAGCAGTTTTTAAGCCCCGTGGCACCTCTTGGGGATCTCTTTTGGGCTCCTGGGGGCCTCTTGGGCCTCCACTGGATTCGCTGCCCTCGGTCGGCAATCGTCGATCCTACGACGACTCTCCCCAACGGAGAAACATCGAAGGCCCTCGGAGCGTCCAACATTGTTCTTTTGTGCCTTCGATATGCCGGTCGCCTCTCGTCCGCTCCCCCCCTCCTGGAAGCAATTCTGAGGCCACTTAGGGCTTCGTGGGGGCCGTTTGGGGATCTCTTGGGGCGTTTTTGCCTGCGATATGCCTGTCGCCTCTCGTCCGCTCCCCCGCTCCTGGAGGGAATTCTGAAGGCACTGAAGGCTTCGTGGGGGCCGTTTCGGAGCCTCTTCGGCCTTCGTTTGGGCCTCCCGGGGGGGCTCTTAGGGCCCTCTCGGGCCGTCTTGGGTGCCTCTTGGGCCGTCTTGGGGCCGTCTGAGACCCGCCTCGGCGCCTCTTGGGCTGTCGTGGGCCGTCTTGGGCCGCTCCTGGGGTCGTCTTGGGTGCCTCTTGGGCCGTCTTGGGCGCCTCCTGGGCCGTCCTGGGGCCGTCCTGGGGCGTCTTGGGACCGTCTGGGGGCCCTCCTGGCCCGTCTTGGGGCTCTCTTGGGGTCCTCTTCGGCCGTCTTGGAGCGGTCGGGGGGCTTCTTGGGCCGTCTTGGAGCGTCGGGAAGCCGACGAGGCGAGGAGGCCGAAAACATCGAAAAACACAGTAGAAATCGACGATTTCTGTCGCTCGGGGCCCTCTTGGGAGGCCTCTTGGGAGGCCTCTTCGGGCGTCTTGGACGCCTCTTGGGCCGCCTGGGGCGAATCTCGGGCGTCTTGGGCCCATCTTTAAGCGTGCCGGGGCTCTCCGGGGCCGTCTTGGGGGCTTCTGGGGGCTCTCTCGACATGTCCTGGGGCCTGCCTGGGCGGCCCGGGGCGGCCCGGGGCCAGCCCGGGGCGGTTTTGAGTCATTTGAGCCTGCGCCCTTCCCGCACGCACGTGCCCCTGCAATGTAGTAGAGATGACGTTGGGCTCCAGCTTCGCCTCCCACATCGCGCTCAGCAGCGCAAGCGCCGGCTGCCACTGCTCGCCCTTCTCGCACGCGCTGATCCCAGCATTATAGCTGACTAGGGCTGACCCGTGGACTCCGTCCACGACATCTTTCTGGAATGGTTTTCAGAGGAACGGCGGAGATTTTGCCGAAAACCTAGAAGCACGGCGGCGGCCGGGGCGGCGGCAGCGAGACCGCGCCTTCGTGTCCGAGGTCCAACAGCGCTCCAGCAGTTTGGCCGTCGCGGGGCCGCCGTCGTCGCCGTCATCGTCGGCGTCGTTGTCGTCGCCGCCGCGAGGCCGCCGTCGTACCCGTCGTAGTCGGCGTCGTTGTCGTGGTGGTGGTGGTGGTGGTCGTCGTGGGTTGTGGGCACCCGGAGGAGGCTGGCGACGCCGGTAAGGCTGACCCGTGGACTCCGTCCACGAGATCTGCACGAACTGGCATCTGACTGTGGGGCCCCTCACATTCCGCGCATGCTACTGCGTGCTGCTGCTTGCTGCTGCTTGCTGCCGCTTTTGCTCACTCTTGTTAGAGGCCGCTGCTGCGTGTTCTTGGTTGTGGCTGCAGGTTGTTGCTGACGGCCAGTTCCGCTTGGTGCGTGCTTTTACCCGCTGCCTGCCGCTACTTGCTGCTGCTGTGTGCCGCCGCTGCTGCTGTCTGCTTCGTGCCCACGGGAGAGGTCGAAGCTGCCCCAGGGCACTCGAATTGTCGCACGGTGTGGACTGCGCATGGAGCCTCACTGTGGACACGCGGGGAGCCACGTCCTTTTGGGCGCCGTCCGTCTTCGCGTCCCTCTGGGATGAGACTGTGTTGGGGACTGCGCTCCCTGGAGGCCTCTGGTGTATCCCGCCTCACTTTGGCGGCAGCGGCGAAGTGCGCCCTGGAGCTGGGAGGCAATAGCAAAGGGAAGCAGCGCCCATGTTGCTGCTCATTATTCGGCGCTCTTTCGCTCGCGCCCGCACCCACGGAGGGGGGCAACGCTCCCTATACGGCCACTGATGGCGGGCGCATTCCTTCTCCTTGGGAACCATTTGGGAGCCTTTTGGCATTTCTTTTCGGCCTCGTGGGGGCCTTTGGGGGCCCCCTTGGACCGTCTTGCGGCCTCCTGGGGGCCTTTTGGGGCCGTCTTGGGCCGTCTTTGGCCGCTCTTGGGGCTGCCCTGGGTGACTCTTGGGCAATCGTGGGGGGGCGCCTCAGGAGCGGTTCTGGGGTCGTTTTGAGCCGTTCTGGGGCGACTTGGGGCCGTCTTGGGGCCCTCATGGGGCGCTCCTGAGGCGTCCTGGGCGATCTTGGGGGCGTGAATTGTCCGCTTGGACTCTTTGACAGATGTACGTTTCCCCTTGGGATTGGGACGATTTTTGCTTGTGCGAGCTCTCTTGGGGCTCGTCTTGGAGCCCGCTTGGAGCGTATTGGGAGTCCTCCAGGGCCGTCAGGAGGATATCTTGGGCGTCTTGGAACGCTCTTGGACCTTCTTGGGCCCTCTTGGGCCGTCTTGGGGCCCTCGTGGGGTCCTCGGGGGGCGTTTCGGAGCGCTCTTGGGCCATCTTGGAGGCCGTCGCGGAGGGTGTCGGGGCCGCTCGAGAGCGCGCTGGGCCCCGCCGGAACGCTCTACTGCTATTTGATCCGCTTTGGATCGCTTTCCTTCCGGCACGCGCTTCCTCTGGCCATATAATGTCGACTCGTGTGTGCCAGTGCTTGCTGCCTCTGGCGGCGGGGGTTGCCGAACCATGGGTGGGTCCGCAGGCGACAGCCACATGCCAGATGGGGGGTCCTCGCCTGGGCTGCGGGCCGCGCAACCGCGCTGCCGTTTGGGGCGCCTCTGGAGCGCATTTGGGGCAGTGTCGGGACCGTCTTGGGGCCGTCGTGCCAGAGGGCACGAAGAGGGCCCCCAGAGGGCTCCAAGAGGGTTCCAAGAGGGCCCCAGGACGCCGCCGGGCTCGGGCCCACCATTCTCACACGAGAGGCCTGTCTGTGGCAGAACGCACCTGGCCCTGTCTTGGAGGGGCCCGAAAGCTTCAAGAGGGCCGCAAGAGCGCCCCCAGGGGGCCCCAAGAGGGCCCCAAACCGCATGCACTGAATATGCTTCTTGGGCTTGCGAGAGGGGCACCCAAGTACATGCGTCATGGGGCCTTGTCGGGGCCATCTCGGGGCCCTCCTGGCACCCTCTTGGGGCCCCTCGGGAGCGCTCCCACCCCCCTCTTGGGGCCGCCATGGGCGCCTGAGGAGCCGTCCTGGCGTAGTCTTGAGCCGTCTTGGGGCCCTCCTGGCAGCCTCCTGAGGCGTCTTGGGACGATCTTCAGGGCCTGTGGCCGTCTTGGACGCTTCGAAAAAGAAAAACACGGGAAATCCCGAAATGTACGTTATCCCTAGGGATTGGGATGATTCTTCCTTGTTCGGGCTCTCCTGGTGCTCTCTCTGGAGCCCACTTGTGTTCATTTTGGGGGCCTCTTGGGCCGTCGGGCGGCTGTCTTGGGCGTCTTCGAGCGCTCGGGGCCCGTCTCGGGGGCCCTCTTGGATCGTCTTCGGCCGTCTCGGGGGCCTCCCTTGCCGTCGCTCGGACGTCCATTTCTCGTGCATTTGTCGGTTTCGTGCGTGTGCTTTTTTGCTCGATGGTCCAGGATGGTCCTCGATGGTTCACGCCGAGAAAACATGCACACGTCCGAGCGATGCCAAGCTCCAGGGGCGGCTCGGAGCTCTCTTAAGCCATCTTGGAAGCGCGCCGGGTGCCCTGGGGCCGAGCTGGTGGCCGCCGGAGGGGGCCGGTCCGCTGACACTGCTCGAGGGCTTGGCGAACGGTGAACGCGGCATTATAAGAGAGGTGACGTCGGGCTCCAGCTTCGCCTCCCGCATCTCGCTCAGCAGCGCCAGCGCTGACTGCCACTGCTCGCCCTTCTCGCACGCACTGATCCCAGCATTGTAGCTGACTAGGGCTGACCCGTGGACTCCGTCCACGACATCTTTCTGGAATGGTTCTCGGAAGAACGGCTGAGATTTTGCCGAAAACCTATGAACACAGCCGCGGCAGCGAGACCGCGTCTTCGTGTCCGAGCCCTTGCGGCGCTCCAGCAGCTCGGCCGTCGCGGGGCCGCAGACGTTGCTGTCATCGTCGGCGTCGTTGTCGTCGCCGCCGCGAGGCCGCCGTCGTACCCGTCGTAGTCGGCGTCGTTGTCGTGGTGGTGGTCGTCGTCGTCGTCGTCGTGAGTTGTGGGCACTGGAAGGGGGCTGGCGAGGCCAGTAGGACTGACCCGTCGACTCCGTCCACGAAATCTGCACCTGCTGATGGCCAGTTCCGCTTAGTGCGTGCTTCTACCCGCTGCCTGCCGCTGCTTACTGCTGCTGTTGTGTGCCCCCGTTGCTGTTGTCTGCTTCGTGCCCAAGGGAGAGATCGATGCTGCCCCAAGGCACTCGAGTTGTCGAACGGTGCACTGCGCATGGGGGCCCACTGTGGACGCGCAGGGAGCCGCGTCCTTTTGGGCGGCGTCTCCGCGCCCCTCTGGGATCAGACTTTTTTGGGGACTGCGTTCCGTGGAGGCCTCTGGTGTATGTATCTCGCCTCACTGGGCGGCAGCGGCGAATGGTGCCCTGGAGCTGGGAGGCAACAGTACAGGGAAATAGCGCCCATGCTGCTGTTCATTATTCGGCGCTTTTTCGCTCGCGCCCGCACCCACGGAGGAGGACAACGCTGCCTATGCGGCCACGGATGGCGGGCGCTTCCTTCTCCATGGGAACCGTTTGGGGCCTCTCGGGGTTTCTTTTCGGCCTCCTGGGGGCCTTTTGGAGCCCCCTTGGACCATCTTGCGGCCTCCTGGGGGCCTCTTGGGGCCCTCTTGGGCCGTCTTGGGTACCCATTGGGCCGTCTTGGGGTCGTGTGAGGCCGTCTTGGGTGCAGCTCGGACCGTCTTGGGGCCGTCTTGGGCCGTTATTGACCGCTTTGGGGGCTGGCTTGGTTGCCTCTGGGGCCGTCCAGGGCGTCTCTGGAGCCGTCGCGGGACCGCCTCGGGCCGTTTGGAAACCCTCCCGGGTGCTCTGGGGGCGTCTTGGGGCGATCGGGAAGGCCTGTATAGCCGTCTTGGACGCGGTGGAGACGAAAAGAGCGAGCATATCAAAAATGCAGATTTTCCGACAGGGAATGAGGCAATGTTTGCCTCTTGGGTCCCTCCTGGGGGTCCTCCTGGGCCGCCCTGGGAGCCTCCTGGCCTGCCTTGGAGGCCTCTGGGGCCGACCTGGGGCTCGATTGGGTCTCTCTTGGTCTGTCTGGACGCCCTCGTGGGCGTCTCTGAGCCGTCTCGGAGCGGCCCGGGGGCTCGCAGGGCGGCCTGGAGAGCCCGGCGGAGATTTCAAGACAGAGGACCTTCTGGCACGCAAAGATCGCTGCATTGTAGAAGAGACGACGTTGGGCTCCAGCTTCGCCTCCCGCATCTCGCTCAGCAGCGCCAGCGCCCGCTGCCACTGCTCGCCCTTCTTGCACGCGCTGATCCCAGCGCTATAGCTGATGACATTGGGCTCCAGCTTCGCCTCCCACATCTCGCTCAGCAGCGCCAGCGCCCGCTGCCACTGCTCGCCCTTCTCGCACGCGCTGATCCCAGCGCTATAGCTGATGACATTGGGCTCCAGCTTCGCCACCCGCATCTCGCTCAGCAGCGCCACCGCCCGCTGCCACTGCTCGCCCTTCTCGCACGCGCTGATCCCAGCATTGTAGCTGACGTGGTCGGAACCGAAGACAGGAGGTGCAAACGCAACTAAAATGCGGCGCCTGCACATGCGGGGCGCACTCCCCGCAAGAATGGCGGACGTCGCGGTCCACGACGTCGTGATGGCGCGGGGTGCTCGCCATCGTGATGTCCCCGTCCCTGCGATCTTCTCCGCAACGGGGCCGCTCAGGCGCCCAGCGCACGTGTCGCCTCTCGTCCGCTCCCCCGCTCCTGGAGGAACTTCTGAAGGCACTGGAGGCTTCGTGGGGGCTGTCTCGGAGCCTCTTCGGCCTTCGTTTGGGCCTCCCGGGTGGGCTCTTAGGGCCCTCTCGGGCCGTCTTGGGTGCCTCTTGGGCCGTCTTGGGGCCGTCTGAGACCCGCCTCGGCGCCTCTTGGGCTGTCGTGGGCCGTCTTGGGCCGCTCCTGGGGTCGTCTTGGGTGCCTCTTGGGCCGTCTTGGGCGCCTCCTGGGCCGTCCTGGGGCCGTCCTGGGGCGTCTTGGGACCGTCTGGGGGCCCTCCTGGCCCGTCTTGTGGCTCTCTTGGGGTCCTCTTCGGCCGTCTTGGAGCGGTCAGGGGGGGCTTCTTGGGCCGTCTTGGCGCGTCGGGAAGCCGACGAGGCGAGGAGGCCGAAAACATAGAAAAACACAGTAGAACTCTAGGATTTCGGTCGCTCGGGGCCCTCTTGGGAGGCCTCTTGGGAGGCCTCTTCGGGCGTCTTGGACGCCTGTTGGGCCGCCTGGGGCGAATCTCGGGCGTCTGGGGCCCATCTTTAAGCGTGCCGGGGCTCTCCGGGGCCGTCTTGGGGGAATCTGGGGGCCCTCTCGACATGTCCTGGGGCCTGCCTGGGCGGCCCGGGGCCAGCCCGGGGCGGTTTTGAGACATTTGAGCCTGCTCACCCTTCCCGCACGCACGTGTCCCTGCAATGTAGTAGAGACTAGGGCTGACCCGTGGACTCCGTCCACGACATCTTTCTGGAATGGTTCTCGGAGGAACGGCGCAGATTGTACCGAAAATCTACAAACACGGCGGCGGCTCGGGCGGCGGCAGCGAGACCGCGCCTTCGTGTCCGAGCTCTTGCAGCGCTGCAGCAGCTTGGCCCAGCGCACTGCTCGTTCACCCCCCTCCTATTGAGGACAGTTTCGAAGTCTCTCGGGGATGTGCGTCGAAGTCGAAGCCCATCTGAGGCGTCTCAGGAGCGCTCGGGGAAGGGCTCGGGAGGCCATCGGGGAAAGCCACCGAAAGCGCCGGGGAGGCTCGCAAGGATCTACAGGGAGGGCCCAAGAGAGCTTCAAGAAAATTTGAAATCCAG
The DNA here is from genome assembly GCA_963575745.1 of Prorocentrum cordatum. Classification (NCBI taxonomy): domain Eukaryota; class Dinophyceae; order Prorocentrales; family Prorocentraceae; genus Prorocentrum; species Prorocentrum cordatum. The sequence goes on from CAUYUJ010021986.1 coordinate 78,030, forward strand.
TGAACTCTTAAGAGAAACCGCTGTTGGGTCGGCCATCACCTCCGGGCGCGCCTTGATGGTGCGATCCAGTCGCATCACCGCCAACGGGAGGGTTTGTTCGCCATGTCCCATTCTGTTCGCCCAGAGGGTCTGTGGAGGCCTTCGGGCGAACAGAACGGGACAGGGCAAGGAATGGGGAAGACTTGTCCGAATCTCCTGGGCCCCCCAGGTGCTCGTCCGAAGAATGCGGAGAGGTCCCAGGGTCATATCAATTGGCTGCTGTCCCAGGGGTCCGGTCTGCTTGGCCCGAAGAGTTTGCCAAGGCCCCTGGGGGAACAGAATGGCACAGCATATCGGGCAAAGGGGGGCGGTAGCTGGCCTGTCAGACCCGGCGTTCGTCTTCTGCCCAAGCGGCGCGGGGCCCACGGGCCCCAGGGTTGGCGGCCCGCTGGATTTCCTCTTGTTCGCCCACAGGGTTGGAGGAGGCCTCCAGGCGAACATAATGGGGCAGGACAATGAATGTGGGAGACTTGCCGCAAGCTCCCAGACCCCCAAGTGTGCGCCCGAAGGGTTTGGGGCCGCGTTGGCTCCATCAAAGGGCCGCCTTGGAGCCGTCCAGGCCCGTCTTGAGGGCGCCGTTTGCCGTGATGGGGCCGTCTTGGTTCGTCGTGGGCCCCTCATGGGCCGTCCGTAGGCCGTCCTGGGCCCATCGGGGTCCTCGTGGGGCTGTCTTGGAGCCGTCTGGGACCGTGAGGGGGCCGCCTTGGAGTCGTCTTGGGCCCCTCCTGTGCGCCTCCTTGGGCCGTCCTGGGCCCAGCAGGGGCCGTGTTGGCACCCTCTTGGGGCTGTCTTGGAGCCGTCTTGAGCCGTCGCAGCGCGCCTTGGGTTGTGCTGGGTCCGTCTTGGCCCGTCTTGGGGCCTTCCTGGGCGGTTCCTCGGACCCTCCTGGGACTTTCTGGGGCCTCTTGGTGCATCGGACCGCCGAAACGGCGGGAAACGCAAAGGGTGTAACAGTAAACAATGGAAAATTAACGATTTTGCCAGCTGGGACTCTCTTGCCATCTTGGCCCGTCTTGAGGCCCCGAACGGGCGCGTCCTTGGGCCGTCCTGGGCGCACCCTCCTGGGACCGTCTTGGAATCGTCTTGGGCCGTCTTGAGCGCGCCTTGGGCCGTCCTGGGCCGTTGGGGCCGTGTTGGCACCCTCGCGGCGAGGAAGCTCGGAGGCGGGCTCGAGGCCTCTTCGGGGCCATTTTGGAAGCTGTTGGGGCCTCTGTAGGGGCCTCGTTTGGGCTCCTTGGGAGCCTCCTGGGGCCTCTTCGGGGGATTCTTGGCGGCCCCTTGGGGCCTCTTGGGGGCCTGTTTGGGCCTCCTGGCGCCCTCTTGGGGCGGAAGGCTCGGATTTTCGGTCCGTGGTCCCCCTCTTGGCCCCCTCTTGGGCCTGTCTTCGGGCCCTCGTGGGCCGTCTTGAGCGTCTCTTGGGTCGTCTTGGGGCCCTCTTGGGCTGTCTTGGGGCGCTCTTGGAAACCTCTTGGGCCGTTCTGGGGCGCTCTTGGAGGCCTCTTGGGCCGTCTTCGAGCGTCGGAAAGCGGAAAAGGCGAGAAGGCCAAAATCCTTCCAAAACCGTCGTAAAGCGGACGATTTTGAGGCCCAAAACCGTCCAAAACCTCCTGAGGCGGTCCCCTCGTCCGCCCCCCTCGCTGCGAAGCAGTTTTTAAGCCCCGTGGCACCTCTTGGGGATCTCTTTTGGGCTCCTGGGGGCCTCTTGGGCCTCCACTGGATTCGCTGCCCTCGGTCGGCAATCGTCGATCCTACGACGACTCTCCCCAACGGAGAAACATCGAAGGCCCTCGGAGCGTCCAACATTGTTCTTTTGTGCCTTCGATATGCCGGTCGCCTCTCGTCCGCTCCCCCCCTCCTGGAAGCAATTCTGAGGCCACTTAGGGTTTCGTGGGGGCCGTTGGGGATCTCTTGGGGCGTTTTGGCCTGCGATATGCCTGTCGCCTCTCGTCCGCTCCCCCGCTCCTGGAGGAATTCTGAAGGCACTGAAGGCTTCGTGGGGGCCGTTTCGGAGCCTCTTCGGCCTTCGTTTGGGCCTCCCGGGGGGGCTCTTAGGGCCCTCTCGGGCCGTCTTGGGTGCCTCTTGGGCCGTCTTGGGGCCGTCTGGAACCCGCCTCGGCGCCTCTTGGGCTGTCGTGGGCCGTCTTGGGCCGCTCCTGGGGCCGTCTTGGGTGCCTCTTGGGCCGTCTTGGGCGCCTCCTGGGCCGTCCTGGGGCCGTCCTGGGGCGTCTTGGGACCGTCTGGGGGCCCTCCTGGCCCGTCTTGGGGCTCTCTTGGGGTCCTCTTCGGCCATCCTGGAGCGGTCGAGGGGGCTTCTTGGGCCGTCTTGGAGCGTCGGGAAGCCGACGAGGCGAGGTGGCCGAAAACATCGAAAAACACAGTAGAAATCGGCGATTTCTGTCGTTCGGGGCCCTCTTGAGAAGCCTCTTGGGAGGCCTCTTCGGGCGTCTTGGACGCCTCTTGGGCCGCCTGGGGCGAATCTCGGGCGTCTTGGGCCCATCTTTAAGCGTGCCGGGGCTCTCCAGGGCCGTCTTGGGGGCTTCTGGGGCCCTCTGGACATGTCCTGGGGCCTGCCTGGGCGGCCCGGGGCGGCCCGGGGCCAGCCCGGGGCGGTTTTGAGACATTTGAGCCTGCGCCGTTCTGGCACGCACGTGCCCCTGCAATGTAGTAGAGACTAGGGCTGACCCGTGGACTCCGTCCACGACATCTTTCTGGAATGGTTCTCGGAGGAACGGCGCAGATTGCACCGAAAATCTATAAACACGGCGGCGGCTCGGGCGGCGGCAGCGAGACCGCGCCTTCGTGTCCGAGCTCTTGCAGCGCTCCAGCAGCTTGGCCCAGCGCACTGCTCGTTCACCCCTTTCCTGTTGAGGGCAGTTTCGAAGTCTCTCGGGGATGTGCGTCGAAGTCGAAGCCCATCTGAAGCGTCTCAGGAGCGCTCGGGGAAGGGCTCGGGAGGCCATCGGGGAAAGCCACCGAAAGCGCCGGGGAGGTTCGCAAGGATCTACAGGGAGGGCACAAGAGAGCTTCAAGAAAATTATCCCGGCAAAGCAACCTAACAGCGATGTGTAAAAGCATAGCTGGAAGCATTGCCTATGGTATTCATGTAGGAGTGCTGGTGTAGTTTTTTTTTTGTTCTCGCAGTCGCATTCGGATTCGCAGTGGCAGTCGCAGTGGCAACATCAGTCCCAGTCGCAGTCGCAATGGCATTGCCAGTAGTTGCAGTAGCAATACCTACAGGAGCAGCAGCAGCAGCAGCAACAGCAACAGTAGTAGTAGTAGTAGTAGTAGTAGTAGTAGTAGTAGTAGTAGTAGTAGTAGCAGTAAAAGTAGCAGTGACGGTAGTAGTGGTAACAGTGAAGTAGAAGTTGTAGTGGGTGCAGTGAACGAGAACTAGCATTAGAAGCACCAGCCTGTCCTGCACGAAGTGGCCAACAGTTGGCTCCGGGCATTCAATATGTAGCCTGGGAATGGCGTTCTGGGAAGTCGAAGAACACGAAGTGGCGTACAGGTGGCTTCGGGCATTCACAATGTGGCCCGTGAATGGAATTCTGGGAGGTCGAAGAGCACGAAGTGGCCTACAGTTGGCTCCGGGCATTCCAAATGTGGCCCGGGAGTTGAGTTTTGGGAAAGCTAAAACACGAAGTGGCCTACAGTTGGCTCCGGGCATTCAGAATGTCGCCCAGGAGTTGAGTTTTGGGAAGGCTAAAACACGAAGTGGCCTACAGTTGGCTCCGGGCATTCAAAATGTGGCCCGGGAATGGAGTTCTGGGAAGTCGAAGAACACGAAGTGGCCTACAGTTGGCTCCGGGCATTCAAAATGTGGCCCGGGAGTGGAATTCTGGGAAGTCGAAGAGCACGAAATGGCCTACAGTTGGCTCCGGGCATTCAGAATGTGGCCCGGGAATGGAGTTCTGGGAGGTCGAAGAGCACGAAGTGTGTGACTGTTTGTAAAAACGAGTTCGGACCCAGCTCCCCGGATGCCGCCCAGACCCCCCTGTGGAGTCATCTGCTGCTCTCTTTTGACCCCACTAGAAACCTATCAGTCTTCGCTGTTAGGTAATTTGAAATTCTGTAAAATCTTTAGAGAAACCGTTGTTGGGTCGGCCATCACCTCCGGGCGCGCCTTGATGGTGCGATCCAGTCGCATCACCGCCAACGACAGGGTTGGTTCGCCATGTCCCATTCTGTTCGCCCAGAGGGTCTGTGGAGGCCTTCGGGCGAACAGAACGGGACAGGGCAAGGAATGGGGAAGACTTGTCCGAATCTCCTGGGCCCCCCAGGTGCTCGTCCGAAGAATGCGGAGAGGTCCCAGGGTCATATCAATTGGCTGCTGTCCCAGGGGTCCGGTCTGCTTGGCCCGAAGAGTTCGCCAAGGCCCCTGGGGGAACAGAATGGCACAGCATATCGGGCAAAGGGGGGCGGTAGCTGGCCTGTCAGACCCGGCGTTCGTCTTCTGCCCAAGCGGCGCGGGGCCCACGGGCCCCAGGGTTGGCGGCCCGCTGGATTTCCTCTTGTTCGCCCACAGGGTTGGAGGAGGCCTCCAGGCGAACATAATGGGGCAGGACAATGAATGTGGGAGACTTGTCGCAAGCTCCCAGCCCCCCCAAGTGTGCGCCCGAAGGGTGTGGGGCCGCGTTGGCTCCCTCAAAGGGCCGTCTTGGAGCCGTCCAGGCCCGTCTTGAGGGCGCCGTTTGCCGTGATGGGGCCGTCTTGGTTCGTCGTGGGCCCCTCATGGGCCGTCCGTAGGCCGTCCTGGGCCCATCGGGGTCCTCGTGGGGCTGTCTTGGAGCCGTCTGGGACCGTGAGGGGGCCGCCTTGGAGTCGTCTTGGGCCCCTCCTGTGCGCCTCCTTGGGCCGTCCTGGGCCCAGCAGGGGCCGTGTTGGCACCCTCTTGGGGCTGTCTTGGAGCCGTCTTGAGCCGTCGCAGCGCGCCTTGGGTTGTGCTGGGTCCGTCTTGGCCCGTCTTGGGGCCTTCCTGGGCGGTTCCTCGGACCCTCCTGGGACTTTCTGGGGCCTCTTGGTGCATCGGACCGCCGAAACGGCGGGAAACGCAAAGGGTGTAACAGTAAACAATGGAAAATTAACGATTTTTGCCAGCTGGGACTCTCTTGCCATCTTGGCCCGTCTTGAGGCCCCGAACGGGCGCGTCCTGGGCCGTCCTGGGCGCACCCTCCTGGGACCGTCTTGGAATCGTCTTGGGCCGTCTTGAGCGCGCCTTGGGCCGTCCTGGGCCGGTCTGGGGCCGTGTTGGCACCCTCGCGGCGAGGAAGCTCGGAGGCGGGCTCGAGGCCTCTTCGGGGCCATTTTGGAAGCTGTTGGGGCCTCTGTAGGGGCCTCGTTTGGGCTCCTTGGGAGCCTCCTGGGGCCTCTTCGGGGGATTCTTGGCGGCCCCTTGGGGCCTCTTGGGGGCCTGTTTGGGCCTCCTGGCGCCCTCTTGGGGCGGAAGGCTCGGATTTTCGGTCCGTGGTCCCCCTCTTGGCCCCCTCTTGGGCCTGTCTTCGGGCCCTCGTGGGCCGTCTTGAGCGTCTCTTGGGTCGTCTTGGGGCCCTCTTGGGCTGTCTTGGGGCGCTCTTGGAAACCTCTTGGGCCGTTCTGGGGCGCTCTTGGAGGCCTCTTGGGCCGGCTTCGAGCGTCGGAAAGCGGAAAAGGCGAGAAGGCCAAAATCCTTCCAAAACCGTCGTAAAGCGGACGATTTTGAGGCCCAAAACCGTCCAAAACCTCCTGAGGCGGTCCCCTTGTCCGCCCCCGTGGCACCTCTTGGGGACCTCTTTTGGGCTCCTGGGGGCCTCTTGGGCCTCTCTGGGCTCGTCTATCGCGCCCCTTGGGCTGTCTTGGGGCCCCCGAGGGCCTTCTTGGGCGGTCCTCGGGCCGTCTTGGAGCCATCTTGGGCCGCTCTTCGGCCCATCTTGGGGTCCCGTTGGCCTGTCTTGGGCGCCTCTGGGGCCGTCCTGGGGCCGCCTTGGACCGTCTTGGGGCCCTCTTGGACCGTCTGGGGGTCCTCTTGGGGACCTCTTCGACCGTCTTGAGGCGGTCTTGGATGCCTCTGGGGGGGGGGGGGTCGGAGAGTCGGGAAGCCGAAAAAGCAAGGAAGCAAAAAAAACTCGGGAAATCAAATGAGAATCAACGATTTTGGCCTCTCGGGGCTCTCTTGGGAGGCCTCTTGGGAAGCCTATTGGGCCGTCTCGGGGAGCTCTTGGGCCGTCTTGGGCCAATCTCGGGCGTCTTGGCCTGATCATTGCGCATCTCGGGTTCCTCTTGGCCCGCCTTCGGGGCATCTTGAGCGGCTGGGAGCCGTCTTTGAGCGGCTCGGAGCCGTCTTTGGGCCGTCGGGGCGGCCTCTGGAGCGTCTCGGAGCCGTTTCCCGGCATTTGACTGGATTTCCTTCCGGCACGCGCTTCCTCCGGCCATATAGTATAGACTAGGGCTGACCCACGGCCTTCCGGCCGCGGAATCTGCCCGCCATGGCTTGGACGTGGAAGTGGAGCGTCTCTGGGGCCTCGCGGGTAAGGGGAGGTTGGAGGGGACGGTGTGGATGGAGGAGGTGGCCGCTGGAGGGGGAGGTGGGCGAGGGATGCAGGCAATCAGGCCTGAAGGCAGGAACGCGGTGGTGGAGGCGGTGCCAATGGAAGCGCACCCATGTAGGCATGACAGCTGTTTGTGACGCCGCAGTCTGCGTTCATCATAGCTTCTGCGGGGAGGGCAGCCGTGAGAAGTTATCTGCTCTTCGCCGGGGCCGAGTGATAATTTCATGTGGTAGTGTGGTGACAATGGGGCCAGTGGGCGCGGCCTAGGAGGCCCGCAAGACGTAACTCCCTAAGACGGGCCCCAGTGCGAGGACACGAATCGACCTTTCGAGCGCACCGCCCCAAGACGTTTCCAAATGGCGCAGAGATGGCTCGCAGTGGGTCCAAGAAGCCCCCAAGGCGATACTGGAAGTTCGACGCTCCCCAAGAGAGAAGCATCCAACGCCTCTTGGGGGCCGCTTGGGTGCCCTTTTCGTGCTCCTGGGGGTCTCTTGAAGCCCTCTTGGGCAATCTTGAGTGCGTCTTGGGCCGTCTTGGGGCGATGTGGGGCCGTCTTGGGCGCCTCTCGGCATCTTGGGACAGTCTTGGAGCTATCTTGGGCAAATATTGGGCGCTCTTGGGGTTGTCTTTGGTCTTTCTTGAGCCGTTTCGGGCGCCTCTGGAGCCGTCCCTGACGGCCCAGAGACCGTCTTGGAGACTGTCCAAACGGAAAGGCTTGGAGACGGGGCGGTAGCGGCGGTGGGGGCATCTACAGCCGTCTTGGAGACGGGGCGGTGGGGCCGTCTTGGGCCATTGTTAACTGCTCTTGGGGCTGTCTTGGGTGCGTCTTGGGCCGTCTCGGGGCCCTCCTGGGGCCCTCCTGGGAAGCCTCTTCGGCGTCTCTTGGGCCGTCGTAGAGGCGTCTTGGGCCGTCTTGGCGCCGCAAAAGGCAGTCTTGGCTTGTCGTGGAGCGCTCTTGGAGCGTCTTGGGGATACCTGGGGCCGTCCTGGGAGCCTCTTGGTGTCACCCTGGCGCCGTTGTGGGCGCCTCTTGGGCTCTCTTGACGCCCTCTCGGGCCGGTTTTCGTGCGTCTTGGGTGCCTCTTGGGCCGTCTTGGGGCGGTCGTGGGGACCTGCAACCAGCTTCTGCGCCATATTCCCGTGAAGCAGCGCATGCTGGAAGTGAGCGTTTTCTTCGGGAGAACAATGATTTTCGCCTCTGGGGGCTTCTTGGACGCCTCTTGGGCGTCTCTGGGGCCGTCGTGGAGGCCTCCTGGGCCGTCTTGGGTGTGTTTTCGGCGGTCTTGGGCTCTCTTGGAGCGTTTTTGGGCCGTTTTGGGAGTGTCTGGGGCCGTCCTGGGCGCCTCCTGGGGGTCTCTTGGGGCCGCCTGGGGGCCGTGTTGGGCGCCTCTTGGGTCTCTGGACGCTCTCGCGGGCCGGTTTTCGTGCCTCTGGGGGGCCTCTTGGGCCGTCTTGGGGCGGTCGCGGGGGCCTCTTATCCCATCTTCTGCGCCATACTCCCGACAAGCAGTGCGTGCTAAAATTGGACGTTTTTCGCTGGAAAAAAACAATGATTTGGACCTGTGGGGCCATCCTGGGACGCCTCTTGAGCGTCTCTGGGGCCGTCGTGGAGGCCTCCTGGGCCTTGTCGGGGCCGTTTTCGGCGGTCTGGAGCTTTCTTGGAGCGCTCTTGGGCCGTTTTAGGGGTGTCTGGGGCCGTCCTGGGCGCCTCTGGGGCCGCGTGAGCCTCTGGGGCGTCCCCGGAGCCGTTGTGGGGCATTTTACGCCCATCAAGACAGGGACCCTTCCCGCACGCACGAGTCCCTGCATTGTAGAGAAGAAGACTAGGGCTGACCCGCGGCCTTCCGGCCGCGGAACCTGCCCGCCATGGCTTGGACGTGGAAGTGGAGCGTCTCTGGGGCCTCGCGGGTAAGGGGAGGTTGGAGGGGACGGTGTGGATGGAGGAGGTGGCCGCTGGAGGGGGAGGTGGGCGAGGGATGCAGGCAAGCAGGCCTGAAGGCAGGAACGCGGTGGTGGAGGCGGTGTCAATGGAAGCGCACCCATGTAGGCATGACAGCTGTTTCTGATGCCGCAATCTGTGTTCATCATAGCTTCTGCGGGGAGGGCAGCCGTGAGAAGTTATCTGCTCTTCGCCGGGGCCGAATGATAATTTCATGTGGTAGTGTGGTGACAATGGGGCCAGTGGGCGCGGCCTAGGAGGCCCGCAAGAGGGCGGCGAGACGTAACTCCCTAAGACGGGCCCCAGTGCGAGGACACGAATCGACCTTTCGAGCGCACCGCCCCAAGACGTCCCCAAATGGCGCAGAGATGGCTCGCAGTGGGTCCAAGAAGCCCCCAAGGCGATACTGGAAGTTCGACGCTCCCCAAGAGAGAAGCATCCAACGCCTCTTGGGGGCCGCTTGGGGGCCCTTTTCGTGCTCCTGGGGGTCTCTTGAAGCCCTCTTGGGCAATCTTGAGTGCGTCTTGGGCCGTCTTGGGGCGATGTGGGGCCGTCTTGGGCGCCTCTCGGCATCTTGGGACAGTCTTGGAGCTATCTTGGGCAAATATTGGGCGCTCTTGGGGTTGTCTTTGGTGTTTCTTGAGCCGTCTCGGGCGCCTCTGGAGCCGTCCCTGACGGCCCAGAGACCGTCTTGGAGACTGTCCAAACGGAACGGCTTGGAGACGGGGCGGTGGGGGCATCTACAGCCGTCTTGGAGACGGAGCGGTGGGGCCGTCTTGGGCCATTGTTACCTGCTCTTGGGGCTGTCTTGGGTGCGTCTTGGGCCGTCTCGGGGCCCTCCTGGGGCCCTCCTGGGAAGCCTCTTCGGCGTCTCTTGGGCCGTCGTAGAGGCGTCTTGGGCCGTCTTGGCGCCGCAAAAGGCAGTCTTGGCTTGTCGTGGAGCGCTCTTGGAGCGTCTTGGGGATACCTGGGGCCGTCCTGGGAGCCTCTTGGTGTCACCCTGGGGCCGTTGTGGGCGCCTCTTGGGCTCTCTTGACGCCCTCTCGGGCCGGTTTTCGTGCGTCTTGGGGGCCTCTTGGGCCGTCTTGGGGCGGTCGTGGGGACCTGGAACCAGCTTCTGCGCCATACTCCCGTGAAGCAGCGCATGCTGGAAGTGAGCGCTTTTCTTCGGGAAAACAATGATTGTCGCCTCTGGGGGCCATCCTTGGACGCCTCTTGGGCGTCTCTGGGGCCGTCGTGGAGGCCTCCTGGGCCGTCTTGGGTGTGTTTTCGGCGGTCTTGGGCTCTCTTGGAGCGCTCTTGGGCCGTCTTGGGGGTGTCTGGGACCGTCCTGGGCGCCTTCTGGGAGCCTCTTGGGGACGCCTGGGGGCCGTGTTGGGCGCCTCTTGGGTCTCTGGACGCTCTCGCGGGCCGGTTTTCGTGCCTCTGGGGGGCCTCTTGGGCCGTCTTGGGGCGGTCGTGGGGGCCTCTTGTCCCAGCGTCTACGCCATACTCCCGACAAGTAGTGCGTGCTAAAATTGGACGTTTTTCGTTGGAAAAACAATGATTTGGACCTGTGGGGGCCATCCTGGGACGCCTCTTGAGCGTCTCTGGGGCCGTCGTGGAGGCCTCCTGGGCCTTGTCGGGGCCGTTTTCGGCAGTCTGGAGCTCTCTTGGAGCGCTCTTGGGCCGCTTTGGGGGTGTCTGGGGCCATCGTGGGCGCCTCTGGGGCCGCGTGAGCGCCTCTGGGGCGTCCCTGGAGCCGTTGTGGGGCATTTTACGCCCATCAAGACAGGGACACTTCCCGCACGCACGGGTCCCTGCATTGTAGAGAAGATGGCGTCTGCTTCCAGCCTGACCTCACACATCTGGCTGAGCAGTGCCAGAGCCGGGTGCACTGCACGCCCTTCTCGAGGCGGTCCCCTCGTCCGCCCCCCTCGCTTCGAAGCAGTTTTTAAGCCCCGTGGCACCTCTTAGGGATCTCTTTTGGGCTCCTGGGGGCCTCTTGGGCCTCCACTGGATTCGCTGCCCTCGGTCGGCAATCGTCGATCCTACGACGACTCTCCCCAACGGAGAAACATCGAAGGCCCTCGGAACGTCCAACATTGTTCTTTTGTGCCTTCGATATGCCGGTCGCCTCTCGTCCGCTCCCCCCCTCCTGGAAGCAATTCTGAGGCCACTTAGGGCTTCGTGGGGGCCGTTTGGGGATCTCTTGGTGCGTTTTTGCCTGCGATATGCCTGTCGCCTCTCGTCCGCTCCCTCGCTCCTGGAGGGAATTCTGAAGGCACTGAAGGCTTCGTGGGGGCCGTTTCGGAGCCTCTTCGGCCTTCTTTTGGGCCTCCCGGGGGGCTCTTAGGGCCCTCTCGGGCCGTCTTGGGTGCCTCTTGGGCCGTCTTGGGGCCGTCTGAAACCCGCCTCGGCGCCTCTTGGGCTGTCGTGGGCCGTCTTGGGCCGCTCCTGGGGTCGTCTTGGGTGCCTCTTGGGCCGTCTTGGGCGCCTCCTGGGCCGTCCGGGGGCCGTCCTGGGGCGTCTTGGGACCGTCTGGGGGTCCTCCTGGCCCGTCTTGGGGCTGTCGTGGGCCGTCTTGGGCCGCTCCTGGGGTCGTCTTGGGTGCCTCTTGGGCCGTCTTGGGCGCCTCCTGGGCCGTCGGGGGGCCGTCCTGGGGCGTCTTGGGACCGTCTGGGGGCCCTCCTGGCCCGTCTTGGGGCTCTCTTGGGGTCCTCTTCGGCCGTCTTGGAGCGGTCGGGGGGGCTTCTTGGGCCGTCTTGGAGCGTCGGGAAGCCGACGAGTCGAGGAGGCCGAAAACATCGATTATCCCGGCAAAGCAACCTAACAGCGATGTGTAGAAGCATATCTGAAAGCATTCCCCTTAAGATTCAGATGAAAATCCAGTTGTAGAATTCTGCTGTTCTCGCAGTCGTAGTCGCATTACGCGATGACAGGTCCGCAGCGGCAAACGGCATTCCGCATCACATAAGCCTCCGCCTCAGCCAGCGCGAAGGCAGCTCAGCCTCAGCCTGCCTCAGCCTCAGCCTGCCAGCCTCAGCCTCAGCCTGCTTCAGCCTCAGCCCTCAGTCTGCCTTCAGCCTCGGCCTCAGCCTCAGCCTGCATCAGCCTCAGCCTCAGCCTCCAGCCTGCCTCAGCATCACCTGCTTCAAGCCTCAGCCTCAGCCTGCCTCAGCCTCAGCCTCAGTCTGCGCAAGCCTCAGCCATCAGTCTGCCTCCTTCAGCCTCGGCTCTCAGCCTCAGCCTGCCTCAGCCTCAGCCTGCCTCGGCCGCAGCATCAGCCTGCCTCAGCATTCAAAATGTGGCCCAGGAATGGAGTTCTGGGAACTAGAAGAACACGAAGTGGCCTACAGTTGGCTCCGGGCATTCAAAATCATGCACAGGAATGGAGTTCTGGGAACTTGAAGAGCACGAAGTGGCCTACAGTTGGCTCCGGCATCCAAAATGTGGCCCGGGAATGGAGTTCTGGGAAATCGAAGAGCACGAAGTGGCCTACAGTTGGCTCCGGGCATCCAAAATGTGGCCCGGGAATGGAGTTCTGGGAAGTCGAAGAGCACGAAGTGGCCTACAGTTGGCTCCGGGCATCCAAAATGTGGCCCGGGAATTGAGTTCTGGGAGCACCAAGAGCGATTTTGCGAGGATGTCCGAAGCGATTTCGGCTTCGGCGGCGGCTTCGGCGGCAGCCTGTTCGGGTCCCGCCCAGACCCCCCTGAGGAGTCATGATGCTCTCTTTTGAGACCACTAGAAACCTATCAGCAAGACCTAAAGTAAAAAGCGCAGAAGAAATCGACGATTTCTGTCGCTCGGGTCCCTCTTGGGAGGCCTCTTGGGAGGCCTCTTCGGGCGTCTTGGACGCCTCTTGGGCCGCCTGGGGCGAATCTCGGGCGTCTTGGGCCCATCTTTAAGGCCTCTCGTGCCGGGGGCTCTGTCCGGGGCCGTCTTGGGGGCTTCTGGGGGCCCTCTCGACATGTCCTGGGGCCTGCCTGGGCGGCCCGGGGCGGCCCGGGGCCAGCCCGGGGCGGTTTTGAGACATTTGAGCCTGCGCCCTTCTGGCACGCACGTGCTCCTGCAATGTAGTAGAGATGACGTCGGGCTCCAGCTTCGCCTCCCGCATCTCGCTCAGCAGCGCAAGCGCCGCCTGCCCCTGCCCGCCTTTCTCGCACGCGCTGATCCCAGCGGAGTAGCTGATGACGTTGGGCTCCAGCTTCGCCTTCCACATGTCACTGAGCACTGAAAGCGCGTGTTGCCATTGCCCGCCTTTTCTGCATGCGCTGGCAGTCGCAATGTAGTGGCCTGGGACAAGTTGCACACCTAATCGAAGTCCTTCGCGGAGCAACCGCAGTGCTACGCACCAATGTTTTGTCCGACCGCAGTTCTTGATCGACGCTTCGAGGGAAATAACGCCTTCTCGAGACCCTCGGCCGATGCCCAGCATCCGAGAAGACACGGCACCGCGGCTTGAGTCACGTTGTAAATTCCCAAACTCAAAATGGCTTGACCCAAAATGGCTTGAGCCAAAATGGCTACGGACGCGCACACGCGGAGGAGGAGGAGGAGGAGGATAGGAGGAGGAGGAGGAGGAGGAGGAGGAGGAGGAGGAGGAGGAGGAGGAGGAGGAGGAGGGGGAGGAGGAGGAGGGGGAGGAGGAGGAGGAGGAGGACGGATGAGGCCGGCGGATTGTGTGCGGCGTCGAGCGGTCTCGTGGGGAGGGAGCATGAGCAGCGCGCTGCTCTGGTAGACGGGGCGCTGCCGCGGCCCCGCGGCACCCCCCGGCTCCCAAGCCCAGCCTACCGGGCGCGTCCCCCGGGGCCCCGCCCGCCGCGCGCGGCCCCCCCCCACGCCCGACCCGGCGAGCCCCCCGACCCCCCGTGGTGGGCAGATCTGGGGTCCGCGCGTCTGCTGCGCGCTGCCTCCCCGTACCCGGGCCGCCCTTGTGGCTCCCCCTCCACCCCCCCAATTTCGTTCCCCTCCTCACATCCCCCGCGCGCCTCCTCTGCCGTGCCTGCCGGGTGTGCGCCCCGCCTCTGCCCGATCGCCGTCTGAATCCCCAGACCCCCGGCGTCGTGATTTTTGTCGCATCGTCGAGCCCCCGAGGTCTGGACCCCTTCCCCGGGACTGGTTGGTCATCCCGAGCCGTTTTTTTACGGCTCCGAGGTCCGGGAAGGGGGCCGAAAATACCGAAAGACCTCACGCTATGATTTCTTCACAGCGCGAGGGGGTCTGGGTCTCTCTCTCTCTCTTGCGGCCGCTGGCCGGAAAAAAGTGCCTCCCCTCCTCATCCTCCTCCTATCCTCCTCCTATCCTCCTCCTATCCTCCTCCTCCTCCTCCTCCTCCTCCTCCTGCTATCCTCCGATCCTCCGATCCTCCGATCCTCCGCCTCCTCCACCTCCTCCTCCTCCTCCTCTCCTACCCTCCTATCCTCCCACCCTCCTGTCCTCCTATCCTCCTATCCTCCTATCCTCCTATCCTCCTATCCTCCTATCCTCCTATCCACCTATCCTCCCTATCCTCCTATCACTCCTATCCTCCTTCTCTCCTACTTCCACCTATCCTCCTATCCACCTATCCTCCTCCGCCTCCTCCTCCTCCTCCTCCTCCTCCTCCTCAAGTGCCCACCAGTGGGCTCCGGTCGCCCAGATCTCTGCGGCGGGGCTCCCCCAGCGAAGGGCGGTGCAAGGTGCCCGCCCACGCTGCTGCTGCGCCCCGCCCCCTCCTCCTCCTCCTCCTCCTTCTTCTCCTCCTATCCTCCTCCTCCTCCAATCCTCCTCCATCCGCCACCTCCTCCTCCTCCTCCTCTTCCTCCTCCTCCTATCCTCCTCCTCATCCTACTCCTCCTCCTCCTCCTCCTCATCCCCCTCCTCCTCCCCCTCCTCTTTGGCCCCGCCAGAGCGGGCTGCGCACAGAGGGCGCGAACGGAGCTCCCGCAGGCGCCATCACTGCGAGGCTCGGTCGGCGAGGGCGGCGATGCGGGCGAAGGGGGCGATGACGAACACGGCGAGGACCTCCTCCTCCTCCTCCTCCACTTCCTCCTCCTCCTGCTCCACCTCATCCTCCTCCGCCGCCTCCTCTTCCGCGGCGATGCCGACGAAGAGGACGATGACGAAGACGGCGAGGACCGACGTTGGCGAGGAAGAACGCGGCGGTGGCGAGGGGAACAGCGACACGCAGGGCGACGACGAGGGCGCGCGCGGCACGGTTTAAGGGGGGGGCACGGGGGGAGGAGGCGGGGCCACCACTTGCGAGTCGTAGATGCTACCATTCAGACGCTCACGTCTTGTCTTCAGCCCGAGAGGTACTGCAACAACCCCTTATTATGTTTCTTATTATCTTGTGTTTGTTTCTTATTATTATTATTATTCTCCATACTCTTCTTCTTGAGAGAGGGAGAGGAGGGCGGACGGGGAGAAGAGGGGGAGGAGGGAGAAAGAAAGGGGGCGGAGGGGAAGGGGGGAGGAAGGATACGTTAGAAGAAGGTGGAGAAACGAGGCGCGAGGAGGAAGGAGAGGAAGGGGGAGGGATGGAGGAAGGAAGGAGGATGGATGGAGGGAGGGAGGAAGGCCAGAGGAGGGTGATCAGCAGGAGTGGGAGGAGGACGACAAAGAAGTTGGCAACGAGGGCCAAGGACGAGGGGGAGAAGAGGAGCATGAGCTGGCAGAGGAAGAAGCCGTCGTGATGGGAGACGGACCTCGGCTGTACCCGCGCCGAGCCTGAAGCCTGGAGTGGAAGAGGGGTCGGAAAAAGGAGCAGGAGGAATGAGGAGGAACGGAGGAAAGCGACTGCTCCAGGAACAGCAACGTACACACAACCAGAAGAAATGCGTGTACGTGCTGGAGCCGCCGCGGCTTCCTCGAGACGCCCCCTGATCTCGCACCCAGGGAGCGCACGTTTCCTTGGCCGAGACACCTCGCTGTAGCAGAAGCAGAGATGGGGGGTGGCACTGGAGCAGGACGGAAAAAGGCAGCCCACAATGGCAGAGTACACCTTCTCTTTTGGGCAAGTAGTATACGATACTGACGACCCGAAGATCCTATCTCCTACCCGCTTGCTCCTTGCATCATGCATCCAAAGAAGAACGAACCCGGGGCGACCCAAACTAGGGGAAAGCTTCCTGAGTGAGTAAATAAGCAAGGGAGGCGTTGTTTTGCATTGCTTTGCGTTGAATTGCTTGGCATTGCTTAGTACTGACTGGCATTGTTTGGCATTGCTTGGCGTTGCGTCGAATTGCTTTGCATTGCTTCATGTTGCCTGGCATTGCCTGGCATGCATTGCTCGGCACTGCTAGGCAATAAGGAACCCAGACCCCCAGGAAGGCAATCAAGGAACAAGACCAGGCACCCTGAGGAAGGCCTTCAAGGAACAAGACCAGGCAACCCGAGGAAGGCAATCAAGGAGCAAGACCAGGCAACCCAAGCAAGGCAGTCAAGGAGCAAGACCAGGCAACCCGAGGGAGGCAGTCAATGAACAAGACCAGGCAACCCGAGGGAGGCAGTCAAGAAGCAAGACCAGGCAACCCGAAGAAGGCAATCAAGGAACAAGACCAGGCAACCCGAGGGAGGCAGTCAAGGAGCAAGGACCAGGCAACCCGAGGGAGGCAGTGAAGGAGCAAGGACCGCGCAACCCGAGGAAGGCAGTCAAGGAGCAAGGACCGCGCAACCCGAGGGAGGCAGTCAAGGAGCAAGGACCGCGCACCCCGAGGGAGGCAGTCAAGGAGCAAGACCAGGCAAGCCGAGGGGATCGCCGGCCGGCGCAGGCCTGGCACCCACAGGCTCCGCAACATCGAGGTGTCACCTCGATATGGCATATATATTTTTTTTCGCCTGGGCCTCCTCGCGAGGTGAGCCTCAGGCGCACGCGAAAAGATGTGCGGGAACACGGGTGGGGTCGGCTGGATCTCGGCTTTGTTCCTGTTCGAATGACACTGGTGGGGGGGGTCCTTTTTCGCCTGGGCCTCCTCACGAGGTGAGCGCCCCTCTGGCAGCCTAATCGGAAACAGCTTGCCCTCGTCGGCGGCGAGCGAGGACGGGAGATGAGCAGCAGAGGGCCCTCCCGGAAGGCGGCGGGACTTCCCTGGCGGCCCTGGCGCCTCCTGAGCAGTGAGTGCTCCGCGTCGTCTTCGGGGAGGGCTTGGAGAACTGCTAAGCAGGCCAGTGGTCTTCCGAGCCTTCTGTTAGGTCGGACCTGTCCTCCTACAGGGGGAGTTTGGGCGAAATACCAAAAATGCACCGAAAATACACCCAAATGGTCAAAATAATGCTTAAAACATCGTCCCCATAACATTTTTCTCCTGTTTCTGAATTTTCCTCCTGTGGAGGACCAGGCCCGACCTAAGCCTTCTGACAAGGCCCGCCCCCCTGTCTCACGTCCCCCCCTGGGCATGCCGCCGACTTCACCCAGAAGGCCGTGAAGGAGGCAAGCCAGGGGTGGGCGAATCAAACTGCGCCCCGAACAAAAAGTGGCATAAACATAAAAACTCGGAGGTCCGCGCGGATTTCTCGGATCGGCGCTGGGGCCCCCCGGCGGCGCCTCCGGCGCCGCCCCTGGCGCGCTCCGCGCGCCAGGGAGGGGGATCCAGCGTCGATCCGAGAAATCCGCGCGGACCTCAGAGTTTTTATGCTTATGCCACTTTTTTGTTCCCCTTGGCCAAGTCCTTCTGGGATGTACGTCCGGTGCTCGGCCAGAAACTCTTGGACCTCGCGCCTCTTGTCCCAGTTCGGGCGCAGAGTTCCATCGCGCAGCACACGGCTGAAGATTACCAGCCTGGAACATATCCCTGTCCCTATGCTGGGCATCTCCTCATCACGATGCCAATCTCAGGGGTTCCCTTATTTTTTGAGGGCGCATCCCTAAGATTGTCATCGCTCTTTGGCGTGTCAATCCTAGGGATGGGGATGAGTTCGAGGCTGGCAAGAAGAGGGGATCAGAGAAGTCTTCCCGGCGCTGCCACAGCTCGACTATGGCCGCACGCTCGTACGTGTTGCCGGCCTCGTTGAAGACGGGGTCCCGGAGCATCACCCGTGTGATGGGGCATAGCAGTCGCTCCGGCTCGCCACCGGGAAGAGTAGCCGCCGCGGTGCATCCGCGCATCTGCAAACAAATACCAATCCCGCTTGCAACGGACTCAGGTCATTGAGCCAACGAGCTAGCGGTGGTCCAACACGTGGACCAAACAATGCGCATTACTACCAGCAACTCCCAGAAGGAAATGATCTCGCCGGACCGAAAGTTACACGAGCACGCTTCGCATCGGGAAGTCGGTGCGGATGCTCACCCTGTCAGGAGCGACGGCAAGAAGCACAGCTGGAGGCATTCTGCAAGCACCCACATCGTAAACACCTCGCGCGCAGCAAGCCCACCCACAAGGAGCACTGATCCAGCAGAGGGCGCGACCTTCGCTGCAACTCTGAAGCGCAACACCGCTTGCCAGCGAGAACAACAATTCGGAGGACCACACTCAGGGTTTTAAGCAAGCATCGGCGGACGCATAGACGAACGACCACATGCAGTTGCACACGCATGTATGAACCCAAGGTGCAATGAAATATTGCATGCGCGTGCTTCCCTGGTACGCTGTGCACACACGATACAATGGCAGACTCAGTCGTGGAAATCTGGTCGAGAGGCGGCCAGCAGAGACGGCGGAGAGGACACGAGGGCATGCAGCAAGATGCCCAATTATGCCCACGCACGCGTACACTTCGCACTATTTCAGGTCATGGGATGCAGCGAAGACGCTGGATTCTGAACAGGACGCCGCCTCCAACCGAAGGTCGGCGGCAAGCGAGCGGGTGAAACAATAATGAGAAGGCCTTCTCAGAAGGCGGCGGGACTTCTCGGAGGCCCTCGCGCCTTCTGAGAATGTGTCTGTCTCTTCGGGGAAGGCTTAGAAAACTTCTTGAAGACTCTCGAGCCTTCTGACAAGGCCCGCCCCTTCTCACTTCCCCCAGGCTCGCCGCCGAGAAGGGCAGCGTGACGACCATGACGTCGGCACCTGGCTCAGGCTTTGGCAAATTACCGCTGGTGGTTCTGGGCGGCTGAGGCCCGTGCACGGGTGCAGGACATAGCCCGCACCCGGAAATGAAGTCCTCCTCCTGCTCCTCCTCCCCCTCCTCCGCCCCCTCCTCCTCCTCCTCCTCCGCCCCCTCCTCCTCCTCCTTCTCCTCCTCCTCCTCCTCCTCCTCCTCCTCCTGCTCCAGCGTCTCCTCCTCCAGCTCCTCATACTCCTTTTCCTGTTCCTGCTGCTCCTTTAGCTGCTGCTAGCTGCTCTCCTCCCCCTCCTCCTCCTCCTCCTCCGCCTCCTCCTCCTCCTCCTCTCCCTCCTCCTCCTCCCCCTCCCCCTCCTCCTCCTCCTCCTCCTCCTCCCCTCACTCTCTCCTCCCCTCCTCCTCCTCCTCCTCCTCCTCCTCCTGCTCCTCCTCCCTCCTCCTCCCACCGCCATCCTCCTCCTCCTCCTCCTCTCCTCCTCCTCCTCCTCCTTCTCATCCTTTTTCCTCCTCTTCCTCCCCCCTCCTCCTCCTCCTCCTTCGCCTCCTCCTCCTCCTCCTCATCCTCCTCCTCCTCCTCCCCTCCATCTCTCCTCCTCGCTCTCCTCCTCCTCCTCCTCCTCCTCCTCCTCCTCCTCCTCCTCCCCCTCCTACCTCCAGCTTCTCCTCCTCCGGCTACCCCTGCCTCCAGTTTCTTCTCCTCCTCCTTCCTCCCCTCCTCCTCCTCGCCCTTACTCCATCCTTTTCCTCCTCTTCTCCCCCTCCTCCTCCTCCTACCTCCCTCCTCCTCCTCTCCTCCTCCGCCTCCTCCTCCTCCTCCTCCTCCTCCCTCCTCCCCCTCCATCTCCTCCTCCTCCGCCTCCTCCTCCTCCTCCTGCCTCCTCCTCCTCCTCCACATCCCCTCCTTTCTTCCTCCTCCTCCTCTTCCTCCTCCTGCTCCTCCTCCTCCTGCTCCAGCTTCTCCTCCTCCAGCTCCTCCTACTCCTTTTCCTGCTCCTGCTGCTCCTGCTGCTGCTGCTGCTCCTCCTCCTCTTCCTCCTTCTCCTCCTCCTCCTCCTCCTCTTCCTCCTTCTCCTCTCCCTCCTCCTCCTCCTCCTCCTCCTCCTCGTTGGACCAAGCAGCAACCACCTCGCCGAGGTGGACTTGGCCCTCCTGCAAAGCAGACGTACAGCGTGTGCGCGCTCTGCGGGCACTGGGAGTACGACTTCCACGGGCACACGTGTTGCTCCAAGTGCAAAGGTGAGTACATCGCCCAGCCTCAAGGTGGTGTTCGTGTTGCTGGTGATAAGCGCGGCGTTGGCCGCTGGCGTAAGAGCAAAGGGCAGGGACAAGGCCCTTCACTCGAAGATGAACTTGAGCGGCTTGCTGGCCTTTTCCCTGAGCGTGCTGATGCCCTCCGTGGTGCTTGGGGTCCTCTTCCTCATGCACCTGGCCCTGAGCCTGTGGCATCGTCTGACAATGAGTTGGACAGGAAGGTGACCAAGCAGCGCACTGCCCTTGCTATGGCTGTGGAGCGAGATTCTAAGGCTGAGCGTTTGGCACTGTACGAGGTGGAGCAACGCCTGGCGGCATTCCTTCGCCATAAGGACGCCTCGGCCAAGGCCGAGGTTGCGCATGCCGAGGCTGTTGGGCAGTTGGAGCAAGCCGCCGCTGCCCATAAGGCCGCTTATGAGGAGATGGACAAGTTCGACCCCCTGGAGTTTCGACGGCAGGTATTGGCTGAAGAACAAGCTGAGCGTGATCTACATGAGCGTGAACGCCGTGCTGCTGAGGCACGTGTCCATGCTGCCCCTGCTGCAGGTGCTGCTGGTCATGTGGCGCCCGCCCCAGGAGGTGCTCAAGATATGCAAGTTGACGGTGGTAGCCTTCCTGCTCGACCCGGGTATGCACAACCCCCTGCTGGCGGCCCTGCTGCTGCTGGTGAAGTGGGTGGTGCTGCAGGCCCAGTTCCTAAGCCCCCTGGCACTGTGGGCATGTCTCGGGAGGAGTTGCAGGATTGGTGTACCAAGAACAACCAGCGCTTCGAGTTCTGGATGCAGATTAAGGAGTTCAGGACCCACCTGGACCAGGATGCGGCTTCTGAGGCTCCTTCTGATTTGGGCGATGAAGAGCAAAATCGTGTCGAGCTCGAGCAACTCAAGAAGCGCAGCATCGACGCCGCCCTTACCCCTGAAGACTTGGACAAGCTGGAAAAACTCATGCAGAAGCAGTCCCATATCAAGGCTGCTAAGCGCCTTCGCACTGTTCGAGATGGCGCCGCTGCCTCTTTCAAGCGCGTCTTGGAGCAGATGCAGCCTGTCGCCGCTGGTCCCGCTCATCGAGCACAGGCTGGTGGTGGGCAAGCATCTGGCCTACAACGTTCCTAACCAGCTTGGCGCGCTTGAGGCGTCGAGGCTCCGCAAGCAGTCCTCGGCTATTGAATTGATGTTCTGAAATATCACCTCCTGGAATCAGGTGACTTTGGATTTCTTGCAGCAGATAAAGCCCTTGTGCGACGGCTTCTTCGTTGCTGAACATCATCTTCTGAAGGGCCTCTCGCGCGCCAAGCGTAATGCAGCTCAGATCGGCTGGAGGCCGCATCTGAGACCAGCCCTCCCCTCCCCTGGAGGGGGCACTCATGGAGGAGTAGGAACTGTGGTTTCCAAAGGTTTGTTTTTTTCCGACGTTTTTTGTCCTCGGATCCTAGCCTGGCTGATCTAGGCAGTGGCCTTAATTGGCAATTTTTGGAGCTCAAAACCAAAGACTGTATCATTGCTGTAGGTGTGATCTACCTTATTGCTGACCTGGGTTTTTCAGGGAAAACATCGAACGTATCCGTGCCGTTTCTGAGTTCCTCGGGACCCTCGCTATCCCATGGCTTTTGATGGGGGACTTCAACGTACCTGTGAGTGACATGGACCTGTCTGGTTTCCCTAAGCTTGCACGTGCACGCTGCTTAGTACCTGACGATGTCGAGGTTACTTGTACCCAGGGCCGCGGCACACTTATTGACTATGTTATCGCCTCGAGCGACTTGGCCGATTTCGTACATGTAGGTACTTATACTCAGAGCCCTTTCAAAACGCATGTCTGCCTTAAAGTATGTATACAACATGAGGCTCTTGAACAATAGATGTGGCAACGTGGTAAGCCGTTACCTTTCCCTAACTGTCCTGGGCCTGACTTACCCTGGTCGCAGCATTTCCTGGCGTCTGCTGCTCAGCTCGGGCGTGAAGATGTGCTGCCTGATGTCCCTGGGTATCTTTACAATGCATTGGTGCCGCATGCTCAGGACAATTTAAACGATAAGCTTACCACTCCTTATCGCACTTGGTCTAGGGCGACCGAAGCCATGTTTGAGTCTCGCGCGGTTGCAGTTGACCACAGTGTGAGCCGGGTAAAACGAAGTGAATTTCCTGTTTTTCGATGCTCAACGATTGGACGGAGGGGCCCTGCTGGCCAGAGTTTTCGTGAACCTGAACTCGCTTTTTGGGCCCAGCTGTCGCAAAAGATGTTCGAGTATCGACTTTACCTGGCACGTAAGTCTGATCGGATGGTCGCGAGCGTAGGCAGCGTCCTTCAAGGTTTAGCGTCGCAGCTGGACAAATACATCAATGCCGACGATGCGTACGGCATTGGCTGGTGGCGCGCCCAGTTTGTTGCTCTTCCCACTGAGGTCGAAGGCCTCGACGCCCTGACGGGCGCTATTTCTACTCGCGCGTGTGCTGCCTGGAAGGCCGCACGGAGCTTGTCCAGGGCTCGCATGAAAGACTGGCTCCTGAAAGCCCTTCCCAAGGGTGCTAAAAAGGTGCATGCTTGGTTGAAGCATGATCTTGGGGATGCGCCCCAAGTTTTGTTGACCCCTCAGGGGGTCCGCCAGCTTCCTGGGGATCTCCTGAACTATCGGCAGGCTTTTCGGAGCCAGGTTTGGAATTCCCCCGATGGTAGGTCTTTGCTCTCTGGAGTGCTTGACGCGCTCAGACCTCGCGCCCTCGTGTCCCTTGAGATGTTGGACCCCTTGGAACCCATTGATATTTTGAGGGCGGCGAGGTGTTTCTCCAACTCGACTGCTGTTGGGGTCGACTCCTGGGCTCCTAGGGCTCTGGTTGATTTACCTCGGGATGCTGTTTTGGGGTACACGCATCTCCTCAATCAGTGTGAAGCTTCCTTGTCCTGGCCGTCTCAGGCTTATCTGAGTGTTATTGCCTTACTTCCCAAGAACATTGAGTGTGATCGTCCTATTTGTAAATGCCCTACCCTTTACATGGTCTATTGCAAGGCTCGGAATTCTGATCTAGATAGATGGACTTCAGACAGGCACAAGTATTGGGACACCGCTGTGAGAGGATCTAGTGCACTCCAGGCTGTCTTACTTCGTGAGCTTGGTCACGAAGTAGCCCTTATACTTGGGATCTGCTCGGTCGGAGCCCATTGGGGCCTCAAGCGGGTTTTTCGACTCTGTCCACCCGCACAGGCTGATTGAATTGGCTGTGAAGATGGACTACCCGCTCCACCTCCTCTACCTCGGTATCCGGATACATGAGTCCCCCCGAGTGCTTGAGGTTGGTGGTTTTGTGTCGGATATTATTCCTCCTGGGCGGGGTATCCTGGCGGGATGTATGCAATCGATGTCTTGGGTTAAGATTTATTTGTATGATATCCTGGACCTGGCTCATGTCCAATATCGCCCTGTCCATGTAACATCTCATGTTGACGACATCACCCAATCACAGGTTGGACATATGAAGGATGTATTAAACTCTTTAGTTCCTGCCGCCATGCTGTTGGCCCACCAGCTTGAAGAAGTTGGTTGCACTATCTCTGCCAAGTCTGCTCTCGTGTGCAGCCATGCCGATCTTGGACGCGAGTTGGCCGCCCGTTTCAGGGCGACAGGGTTGCATATCCAGTTACAGGCTGCAACTCGAGATCTGGGGGTCATGACCACGGCAGGGAAAAAGATATATACTGTGAAATTAATGCAACGACGTAGCCAGGCCACTAAGAAGGCCAAGAAGGTTGCGTTTCTCGCCCGTATTGTGGGCTCCGCGAGGCGTTTGTACAAACCTGGGGTCCTCGCTGTTGGTTCGTGGTCCCACCAGGTGTTGGGGCTCACTCCTGGGCAAATCCAGTCTATGAGGGCCCAAGCGGCCATGTGTAGTGGTAGATGGAACCCTGGGGCCTGCACTACCACCGTCCTGGGGCTCATCAGTCCTGCCAAGGATGACTCCCAGTTTAGGCTTCGCTATGAGCAGCTTGTTAGTTTCTATGATAGGTGGCAAGATCTTGGACACACTAAAAGGATGGAGGTTTCTCGTTGTTGGGACATTATTGTTGATAAGCTCAGTAAAACCAAACATCGGTGGCAATGTGTTCGTGGCCCTTTAGCTGCTACAGTCGCGGTGCTGCTCGACCTCAATGTGTTGCCGCATAGCCCAGTGTATTGGATTTGTCCTAATGGAGTGCACATCCGTCCCAGCGACCAGGCCTTCCCCCACACCCTCTGGAGCACGCTCATGGAGGTGTGCGGGGACATGTCGTGGAGCGGGGCTGCTAAACATTATGAAGGAGCTGGTTTAGGAGGAGGAGTGGATTTCACGGCCCCGCGTGCGTTTTTGAAGAGTGACAACTTTAGATACAAAAAATGGCTGATTCATTGAAGCCGCTGGTTATGATTACAATAAGTTTATGACTGCTCGTTTCGCTCACTGCTGGTAGACGGGGTACTGTGCGCTGTGGGTGGGTAGTGGTCAAACTGTGTGGGTAGCTGACTGGTAGAAACGAAGCTTCTCGACGAGGTGGCTACTGCTGAAGGAGTGGGAGCGGGGTGGGAGAGAATGGTGCGCGGTTTGGAGGGAAGACTGACAAAAGAAGAGAGGGCAGTTTGATGACTGTTCGGCTGGTGATGGAGATGGTGGGGCGGGAGTGGGGACAGTGTGTGGTGAGGACACGGCTCTGCGCAGTGCCAGGCGTAAGAGTCTTTTCTACGAATGGCAAGTGCCCTAGGTGCGGCCTCGAGGCCGAAACTGCTGCCCATCGCTTTTGGTCCTGCAGATGTAATGATGATATCCCCGACAGTGCGATCGACCGATCGAATGCCTTTAAAGCTGAAGCGTTGATTTCTCCCGAATCCTCCTGTTTCTGGATGCGTGGGCTCCCGCCCTTATCCGCCAGTGTTGGCCACCTCCCTGAGCCCATGAAGCTTTCCTGGGATTGGGGAACGTTGAGTGCGGGTGCCCGTGTCAATGGGGGTGTTTGGGGAATCGATGGCAGTGGGGGCAAGCATCATAAAGACTGGCGACTAAGGCGATGTGGATGGGCTATCGTCCACCAAGGTCCTGCAGGCCTCTTTGACGGCTAGCCAGTGGAACACTGCCGACTAAGGTGCAGTCTGCTGGTCGTGCCGAACTGTATGCGTTTGTACAGCTGGTGATGCGCTCGACTGGCAACGTCAGAGTTTATTCAGATAACATGGCCGTTGTGAAAGGTGTTCGTCGTCCCCTACGTATGAAAGCTAAATCTGCAATGCTTGATCTCTGGAAGGTCTACCACGATGTTCTGGGGGCTCGGGGCGGCACGGTTGATGTTCGTTGGACTACAGGTCACCCCACCCAGGCTCAGGCGTTTCACATGGTTTTGAATGACACTGAGTTTTACCTCAATAAAGCTGCTGATTTTTTCGCGGGAAAGGCTGCAGATGCTGGCCAGGTGACAGAAGACGAGGCCCGTAGGACCCTTCTGGCCGATGAGCGGGCTTTCAAGGTTTGGGGCCGTCTCTTGTCTGTCCAAAGAGAGGTGTTGTTTAACTCTGATCGTGAGAACGTGCGGCGTGTCGGCCGTACCCGTGCTTCTGTGCGATCAGTTGATGAGCGATTATGCAGACTCCGTGACTCGGGTCATGACTGTGTCACGCGCTCAACGTCCTTTAAGTGTCGCCTGTGTGCCCGCTCGTTCGGACGTCGAGGCCCTCTCTGTGAATGTTGGCCTTGCATATGTAAACCCCGTGCAGAGATAAATCAGCGAATTCAGGCCCTCCCTGCAAGGAGTGCACCTGCCCCTCCTTGTAGGGGGCCCTCACCTCCTCCTGATGATCTTGGGCCGTTGGAGGCGGGGGTGGGTGGGGGAATGGATCATCTTGTGGCAGAGCTATGCCATGCCTCGCATCAGCTCGCCACCCTTCGAGGAGTTTTAGTTTGTCAGGTCTGCGGGTGCCATTGTGTTGAGAACCCGCGGAACCTCAGGTTGGAGCGCATGCCTCCCACCAGGGCTGGCCACGAAGTGCCAGCCGTCTGAAGAAGGGACTGCCTCCTAAGTCTGGAGGCAGGTTCCTTGATTTGTGATGTGGCCCAGCGTGCCCCGCCTAGCTGCAGGTCACCACGCATAGAGGTAGAATAGAATAGAATCCCCCCTCCTCCTCCTCCCTCCTCCTCCTCCTCCTCCTCCTCCTCCTCCTCCTCCTCCTCCTCCTCCTCCTCCCTCCTCTCCTCCTCCTCCTCCTCCTCCTCATCTCCTCCTCCTCCCTCCTCTCCTCCCCCCCCCTCCTCCTCCTCCTCCTCTCCTCCCTCCTCCTCCTCCTCCGCTCCTCCTCCTGCTCCTCCTCCTCCTGCTCCAGCTTATCCTCCTCCAGCTCCTCCTACTCCGTTTCCTGCTCCTGCGGCTCCTGCTGCTGCTGCTGCTGCTCCTCCTCCTCCTCTTCCCTGCTCCTGCTCCTGCTCCTCCTCCTCCTCTCCTCCTCCTCCTCCTCCTCCTCCTCCTCCTCCCCCCCTCCTCCCCCTCCTCCTTCCCCAAGTCGCCAGAGGGTTCAAAAACATGTGCCAGGCGAGCCGATTCACAAAGCACGAAGCGCCCTCTAAGTAATGGGCGAGCCCGTCCAGCGTTAAAGATTCGCCAACGAACTGCTACCCGAGCAAAGCACTCTGATACCGGTATGATGGACAATGGAATGACGGAGCGGTAAGGAGACTGTTGACGTTCCATCACATGAGCCACTGTATGCGAAACCATACGTGTACAGCGATGCGATAGACAATGGGATGACGGAGTTGAGAGGTACCCCAAGAGGCTCCTGAGAGGCTTTCTCGGATCCTGAGATGGTCCTGAAAGGCTCATGAGACGCTCTTCTTGAGAGGCTCTCGAGCAGTCTTTGAGAAGGTATTGGGAGGGCTCTGTTCTGCTCCTGAGACGCCCCTGATGTGGGAACAGCTTTGGACATATCTTCAACCTGAGTTAGCATGCTGGCCAGCGTGGACCTCAAACAGTAGGCTCCCACACTCCCGAAGCGCAATAGTTGTGGCCCAATCTGTGTGGAGCAAAATGTGCGTGGTACAGTCTGCGTGGTGCAACCTACGAGGTGCATTCTAACTGGTGCAAATGATGTAGTGTAGAAAACGGGGTACCATACATTATGACGGCCTTAGAACCATCAATTTGGATGATCGTTGCCAACGCCCGCCTACAATACAGCATCCACCAACCAGCCCGCAGTGCGTTGGCAAAAATCAGCGGGCGACGGTGGGGATGACGACGA
>CAUYUJ010021986.1:110000-130280 GCA_963575745.1 Prorocentrum cordatum
CGGGGCAGCGAGGCCCCCCGCGCGGCGCGCGGCAGCCGGCCGCGGCGACGGGGGGCCCACCGGGCCCAGGCCGGCTCCTGCAGGGCGACCTCACCGGCCGGCTCGCCCCCCCGCCGTGCTGGCCGCCCCCCGCCCTGCCGGGTCGCTGGGCCAGCTGGCCTGGCCGCCGCCGTGCCCAGGCGCCCCTGCGCGGGACGAAGCCCCGCCGTCGGCGCCGGCGCCGCCGCTGCTGCCGGGGACGCCCGCGACCGCCTCGGCGGCAGCGCCGGCCCCGCCGGCCGTCCGTTTCTCGCGCCTGTGGGCGGCCCTCCGCAGCTCCCTGCGCCTCTGCGTCGTGCGGCGCCTGCGTGCGGACTCTGCGGCCTCGTGCGGCGCCGCGTCCGCGATTTCGTCCAGGCTGCCGCTGCTGCTGCCGCGACCAGTGGCGGGCCTGGCGCCTCGCGCGGAGCCGGGCTCCCGCCGCGGGCCGCCCGCGGCCTGCTCCTCGTGCTGCCGCTGCCGCTGCCGCTGCCGTTGCCGCTGCCGCTGCTGCTGTTGCTGCCGCTGCCGCTGCTGCTGCTGCGGCGGCTGCGGCTGGTCCCGCGCCTGCCGCAGCGGCAGCGGCTCGGAGCGAGAGCGCCGACGCGCACAGACGATGGGCTCGAAGTGGGGAGAGGGAATGTGCAAGAACGTATTGCGGATCGGAACCGAACGCCATTCGCTTGCCATCGGGCCACGGACGTCCGCGAACGAGTCTGGAAAAAAGACAAAGCGGGCATGGCTCCGAACAGCTGCGGGTGATCATGATGATGGCGACTGTGATGATGATGGTGGCGAAGATGGCGACGACGATGGCGATGGCGATGGTGACGGTGACGGTGATGATGCTGTTTATGCAAATGACGTTGGGTATGCTAATGACGCTGGTGATGATGATGGTGATGACGGTGAAAATGGTGATGATGATGATGATGATGATGATGATGATGCATATGAGTATGATGATGACGATGGTGATGATAGTGATGATGACGTTGCTGATGATGACCATGATGATGATGGTGGTGATGATGATGATGATGATGATGATGATGATGATGATGATGCTCCCGCGCTGCGCAAACGACGGGTCTGCGCGCGGAGGCCGCGGCCGACGCGAGCGCGGGGGGGGCCGAGGTGGCCAGGCCCTCAAGCGCGCGGGCCAAGCGGCGCCGCTCAGGAGAAGGAGATCTCCTGCGCGCCGAAGGGCACGATCAGCGCCGCAGACCTCGAATGAAGAAGAGGGTGGAGAGAGGGCGGGGGGCCGAAATTCTGCAGACGACCGAGTCGCGCGCGAGGACGGGAGAATCAGAGACAGCATTCTCCCGCGCCGCGCAAACGATGGGTCTTCGCGCGGAGGCCGACGCGCGCGCGGGGGGCGCCAAGGTCGCCGGGCCCCCAAGCTCGCCCGCAAGCCGAGCGGCCCCGCTCAGGAGAAGGAGATCTCCTGCGCGCCGAAGGGCACGATCAGCGCCGCAGACCTCGAATGAAGAAGAGGGTGGAGAGAGGGCGGGGGGCCGAAATTCTGTAGACGACCGAGTCGCGCGCGAGGACGGGAGAATCAGAGACAGTATTCTCCCGCGCCGCGCAAACGATGGGTCTTCGCGCGGAGGCCGACGCGCGCGCGGGGGGCGCCAAGGTCGCCGGGCCCCCAAGCTCGCCCGCAAGCCGAGCGGCGCCGCTCAGGAGAAGGACACCTCCTGCGCGCCGATGGGCGCGATCAGCCATGCCCATGCTCAAAGCCCTTGCGCACTGACGAGGCTGTGGCGGGCGGCCGAAACTTGCGCGGACCACGCAGGTGGGTCCACGGCCAGAAAAGAGGCGACAAGGCGGTCGCTAGCAGCAGCGCGGTACGCAATGCGCGCGCGAGCAAAACCAGGAAGGGATGGCAAAACAGACAAAGCGGCGGCGGCCTGGAGATAGCGCTCAACGCTAGACGCCTGGCGCCAACGGCCGCGCCAGAAGTCGCGAGGGGCGTCTTCCGTGGCCGGGGGGAATTCTGTCGCCCTAGAACCTCGCGAACACGCGCGAGTGAGGTTCAGCCACCTGGCCGCGCTGGACAACGGGGCGCCCGTAGCCGAAAACAAATAGTTCCACCGAGTACGCAAGCCGCTCTTCCCGGAGGGCGACAGAGGATCGGCGGAACACATTCGCTGGAACGCCAGTTCCAGGAGCCTCAACGACGACCCGTCGGAGCAGCGGGCGCGCCGCGTCGGATAGGCGCGGCGGGTCTTCGGCGCTTCTATGGCAAGAGAGGCGTCGCCGCTGGCCCCCAACCTATCGCCAGGCAGCGACAGGTTACAACGGCGGGCGATTAGCAGTTCGCGGGCGGAGACACATGGTGAAACCCATCAGCAAGAGGGCTGCCGTGAGAGGCCAGTCCCAGAGGAAGCAGAGGCCAACCATCGCCCGCAGAAGGGCGCGGGCCAGCGGCAGGCAGATCGTGGAGGGCTCGGCAAGCGCCGACTGGCTAAGCGCGCCAGTGTGGGCGCTCAGCTTGGATGCCCAGAATGGCACGCACAAGGATGCGACGCGGACAGCCCGCATCGCGAAGCCACGTGCCGAATATGGCGAGAAACCGCGAGAGCAGAAGCCCGCTGCGGTAAAACGCAGCCGGGGCGATGCGCGAATGCCGCGCGAGGCAGAGCTCAAAGGCGTCGACGGCATCCGAGCGCCGACCACGGTGAGAAGAGGCAAGGCGAGAGCCACGCACAGAAGGAATGCGAGGAGCGCGAGAACGGGCAAAACTAAGCCCCGGGCTCGCCCCCGCGGCGGCCGCCGCAGCGGCGGCGCTGGCGGCGGCAAGTGCGGCGGCTGCAGACGCAGTGCAGAGGCCGGGCGCGCGCTGCAGGTCCAGCCCGTTCGCGACGGCGGCATGCTGCGCCGCCGCGGCACGATTGCGCGAGACGCACTCGGCTCGCCCACGCCTGGAAGCGAAAAACGAGAGGGGGGGGGGGCCGAGCCTCGCGCTCGTCGAACTCGTTGGCGGCGACGACCTCGCGCGCCCCTGCAAGAGGCGACGCCGGCGCCGAGGGCGGCGCGGCGCGCGGGGGCCTCCGCCCCAGGCGGCAGCGCGTCGCCCGCTTCGACGCTGGGCCATCCGAGGGGGGCGCGCAGACCAGCCGGCCACGGCGGGCTCGCAGGAGCTCGCGACGTCTCGCGGCGCTGCGCCCGGGGGGGGGGGGGGGGCGGCAGGCCCGCGGGCGCCTCCGCCGAGGCCGCGCGCTCGCGGGCGCGACGCAGCTCGGGGGGCTCGCCGCGCGGGCCCTGGCCCACGGCGGGGAAAGGGGCCCGTCCAGACTGGCGCGCAAGAAGCGGCCGAGCACGGCGGCGATCCCAGACATCCGACGTCGCGATTTTTTCGAGACACGGGCCCCCGACCTCCCGACCACTTCCCCGGGACCGGTTTTTCACCCCGAGCCGTTTTTGAACGGCCCCGAGGCCCGGCGAGGGCCCCGAGAGGCCGAGAACTGGGAAGAAACATCCGTCTCGATTTTTTCGAGACGCCCGATGTCTGGGATCGTCGCCGCCCGTCGGCGCCGGGCAACGTCGTTCCCCGATCCGACTCCCCGCGCGGCTCAATGTTGAATGAAGGGGTCGACGGCCCTGCTCGTCCATGGCAAAGTTTTGCTCAGCGCTGCTGCGCACTGCTAAAACCGTTTAACCTTGCCCTGGCCCTGGTAGGCCCTGCTAAGCCCCTGTAAGCCCTTAGAAACCGTACTGATCTTGTTAGGGTCTGCCATGCCCTGACAAGCTCTTCGAAGCCCTGCTAAGTCCTGGCACGCCCTACTGAGCTCTGGTGAGTTTTGCTCTGATCCGGTGATATTTGCTAAGCGCTGCAAAGTTAGCCTTGCTACGCCCAGCTAAGCTTCGTAAGCCTTGCTAAGCCATGCTAAGCCTTGCTGAGCCTCGGTCGGCCTTGGCAGGCTTTGCTACCCCCTGCTTCCCCACGCGAGTCCCTAAGTCCTGCTGGGCTTTGCTGAGACCCGCTCAGCACTGCTAAGCTTTGGCAATCTCTGCTAAGCCGAGCTAAAAACTGGCACGCCCTGCTGAGCCCCGCTGCGCCCTGGTGAGCTTTGATGACTCCCGGCTAACCCTGCGAATAACCTGCTAAGCATGGTAAGCCCTGCTATGCTCTGGCGCGCCTGGCAAGCTTTGCTCAGCCCAGCTGAGCTTGGTAAGCCTTGCTGAGCCTTCCTTGCTGAGCCTTGCTCGGCCTCGGCAAGCTTCGGCTAGTCCCTGCGGGTCCTCGAGCCCTGCTTTGCTTTGCTGAGCTGTGCTCAGGCCGGCTAAGCCTCGGCAGGCCTTGTTGAAAGCCTTGGTAAGCCGTGCTAAAACATGGCCAATGACCTTGATGAGCCCGACTGAGCCTGCTAAGCACCGCTAAGCCCTGGCAGGCTTTGCTAAACCGTGCCAAATCCTGGCGCGCCCTGCTGAACGCTGCTACGCTCTGGCGAGCTTTGCTAAGCCCTTGTGAGCCCTGCTAAGCCTGCTAGGCTTGGTAAGCCTTGCGGAGCTCAGGCCAGATCGGTAAGCCCTGCTACGAGCAATAAGCTCGGCAAGCTTTGCTAAGCCCTGCTGAGCCTTGCTGAGCCCTGGTAATTGTTGCTCAGCCCAACGAACCATGGCAGACCCTGGTAAGCCCTGGCAAGCTCTCCAACGCCCTGCTTAGATCTGGTACGCCCTGCTGAGCCTTGTTAGCTTTTGCGATGCCCGGGCATGCGTTGCTGAACCCTGCTGGGCGTAGTAAACCTTGCTAAGCCGTGCTAAGCTTGGCAAACCTTGATCAGCCCTGCTAGACCCTGTTGAGCCTTGCAGAGCCTTGCTGAGCCTTGCTCAGCCTGGCCAGCCCTGGCAATCTCTCTAAGCCTCGCGAGTCCTTGCGAAGCCCTAAGTTTTCCTGAGCTTTGCTGAGCTTCGCTGAACCCTGCGAGACCCTGCTAAGCCTTGGTAAGCCATGCTCAGCCTTGGCTAGCCCTGCTGAGCTCTGGCAGGCCCTGCTAAGCCCTGCTAAATCCTGGTGCGCCCTGCTGAGCCATGCAAAACTCGGGTAAGGTTAGCGATGAGCTGGTGAACTCTGCTCAGCCCTGCTAAGCTTGGCAAGCCTTGCTAAACCACCTGATGATGGCAAGCCTTGCTGAGCCTTGCGCTGAGTCTTGTTCAGCCATGGCAAGTTTTGCAAAGCCCTGCTAATCCTTCCGTAGTCTTAAGCCCTGTTGAGCTATGCTGAGCCCTGCTAAGACCTGGTAAGCCTTGCTCAGCCTTGGTAAGCCGTGCTCAGTCCTGTAAGCCTTGCTAAGCCCTCCTGAGCCTGCTAAGCAATGCTAAGCCATGGCAAGCTCTGCTGAGCCGTGCTAAATTCGGATACGCCCTACTGATATCTGCTGATCAATGCGCCGCTCTGGTAAGCCCTGCTAAATTTGGTACCCTGGCCAAGATCAGTAAGTTTGGTAAATATTGCTGGGCCCTACTACGCTTTGCTGAGCCCTGGTAACATGTTGCTCAGCCTAGCTAAACCATGGTAGACTCTGCTAGGCCGTGCGAAGCTCTGAGAGGCAGTGCTACTCCCTGGAAGTCTCTGATAAGCACTGCTAAGCCTTGCTGAGCCTTACTCAGCCGTGCTCAGCATTGCTAAGATTTGCTACGCCATGGTAAGCTTTGGTAAACCCTGGGAAGCCCTGCTAAGCTTTGCTAAGCCTTGGGCTCTGCATCGTAAGAAGGAATCCGTGGTACGTAAGGAACCCTTCGTAGGAGGAGGAGGAGGAGGAGGAGGTGGAAGAAGAGGAGGAGGAGTACGTACGAGGAGAACGAGGAAGAAAATTGTCTGCGCCCCTGAAAAATTAAAGGGAACAAGCAAACGGTGAACCCCCACCCAATCTTTTTTCCGGAGGGTGGTGCTTGTGGTGTGTGTGGGGGGGGGAACAACACGCCATGTCTCTTCTGAGTAGGAGGAGAAGAGGAGAGGAGGAAGACGCAGAGCATTCAAACACGCACGCGCGAATTCAGCTTGAAAACCTCGTGCGCGCGCCCTGCGACCCCGGTTTTCGAAACAGGAGGGAGGGGGCAACGGGAACGAAGGAACGCGGGGCGCTGTGTCTTCAAGAGGAGGACCCAACATCACAAGATGGTTGGGAAAAGAAGAGTAGCAGGAGGTGGTGAACTACATAGCTTAGGAAAGTGGTGGTAGCAAGCCTGATGTAAGTCTGTGCGTAGCATAGTGTAGCAGCATGCGGGTGCAATCCGGGACATAGCTCATACCACAAGTCGGTTCCCGCCGTGTCCGCTTCAGCAGTGCCAGCGCTTGCGATACCGAAACCGCTTGGCTCGAGCATCCGAGCGTGGAGGAAAAGAGCGCCCCTCAGCCTTTCCTCCCATCTGCGCTCACCCCCGCGAGTTTCGCACTCGCGCATGGTAGCGGAGCTGGCTGGCGGTCTGAATCCGCGGCTCCACCTAGGCGGCGGGCAGCTCCGCGCCTGGGCAGGCCACTGGGCAGCGGTGAGCCCCGCGCCTGGTGAGGCCCCGCGGCCCGCGGCACGCCCGCGGTCTGCGGCAGCGCATGCCCAGCAAGCGCGGCGGGCGCTCCCTCGGTGCTCGAGAGCGTCGCGCCGGCCGCAACGATGGAAGAGGGCGGCCCAGCGGCCGCAGGCCATGGAGGCCAGGCAGCAGGAGCTGGTCCAGGAGCTCCAG
Organism: Prorocentrum cordatum; assembly: GCA_963575745.1. Taxonomy (NCBI): domain Eukaryota; class Dinophyceae; order Prorocentrales; family Prorocentraceae; genus Prorocentrum; species Prorocentrum cordatum. Next base: position 116,706 of record CAUYUJ010021986.1, read on the forward strand.
CGGCAGCAGCAGCGCGGGCAGGCCGCGGAGCAGGGCCTGCAAGCAGCGCAGGCCGAGCTCGGACAGCTTCGGGGGGCGCCCCCCGTAGCGCCGCAGCGTGCGCTAGCGGAGCACCTTGGCGGCGCGACCGTGGACACACGGACGCTCGGGAAGCCGTCGAGCTTCTCGGGCCGGCGCGAGGCGTGGAGGCAATGCCGCTTCGTCTTCGAAGCGTTCGCCTGCGCCGCGCACGCCAACATGGCGGAGCTTTTCCGCCGTGCGGAGGCGATGGGCGGCCAGGTCGTGGACGCTCACGATCTGGACGAGGGCACGCTCACCCTGAGCCGCCAGCTGTACTACATGCTGGTGATGCTCACCACGGACGACGCCCAGCGCCTGATCGGCAACGTGGAGCAGGGCAACGGCGCGGAGGCCTGGAGGCGCCTTTGCTGGGAGTACGAGCCCGACGTGCGAGTTCGCCACGGGGCGGTCCTCCACGCCCTCCTGCGGAGGGAGTTCGGAAAGGACCCCAACAGCGACCTGGCGGTGGAGATCGAGAGCTTCGAGAGGGACGTGCGGCGCTACGAGGAACAGAGCGGCAAGGTCTTGGACCAGGACGTGAAGATCTCCGTGCTCATCGGCGGGATGCTGAACGTGAAGGTCCGGGATCACCTCGAGCTCAACGCCGCGAGCTTGGACACGTACCAGCAGCTGCGAGCGGAGATCCTGAACTTTGCCGTGGCAAGGCGGGCGTGGACCCAGAACGTGGACGACCCCATGGTGATCGGTGCCGTGAAGGACGGCAAGGGCAAGACATCCAAGGGCAAGGGGAAGGACTCCAAAGGGAAAGGAAAGGAGTCCAAGGGCAAAGCCAAGACCAAGGACACCTACAACCCCGCCTCCGGCAAGGAGTGCCATTACTGCGGGAAGTCCAACCACTTCAAGAACGAGTGCAGGAAGCTCAAGGCGTGGACGCCAAAGGCAAGCCACTACCCGGAGCAGGAGCTCGCAGCGTGAGAGAGGAGGCCCGAGGAGGAGCAGGAGCAGGAGGAGCAGCGACAGGGGCAGCAGGAAGCAGCGGTGCCAGCACACAGTTGGCCCTGCCCGCGCCGGGCGTGCCGATGCCCATGAACGCGGCGTACCCGACGACCTTCCAGCCCATGTGGTACCCAGCTCAGGGGGGAGCGCCTCCAGCGCAGGGCATTTATTCCATTCACCCCCCAGGCGCCGTCGTCATGGGTCTGGGCCCCGTGCCGCCGGCTCTACCCGCACCGCCGGCAGGTCTTCCTCAAGGCCACGGCGCAACGTACAGCTCCTCTCAGGACGAGCCGTGGACGATCCACTGACGATCCGCATGATACAGCCTGCTGGCATGATTGCTGCGGTTGGCCATGGTGGTGTCGAGCTCGCCCTGCTGGACTCTGGGTCGGGTGTCGTGGCATGCCCTGTAGACTATGCCCCGGATGTTCCTATGCTGCCTCCTCGTGTGGATCTTCGTCCCATGGTGAGTGCCACGAGTGAGCCCACCATCAACTACGGCATCAAGAACATCACCTACGTGCTGGACAACGGGGAGGAGCTGGCCATCAAGTGGAACGTGACGAACGTCAACTGCCTGATCCTCTCGGCCTCCGCCCTGCGACGCGGAGGGGCGACTGTCGTCATCGCTCCGGAGCGTGAGATGCTCCATACGGCTAGTGGAGGCTGCGTCGACCTTGTCATGCAGTCGGACGTGCCGTGGCTGAGGCTCCGGCGGCAGGCCCGGGGTATCCGTGCGGCGCACGCCCCAACGGCCATCGAGGTAGGAGATCCCGCGTCTGCGGATGAGCCCGCGACTGCGGAGGAGGTGCGGCCCGCGCCTGCGGTAGGCCCCGCGGCGGCGGACGCTGTGCCTGTAGAGGCCCCTGTGCCTCCTGCGGCCCCGAAGGAGGCGTTACGATGCGTTCCTGCTCACCTGGACGCCTCTGAGGAGGCGAAGCCGCACCGATCCGTGAAGGTCCTCATCGGCCCCTCGGATCACGAGAAGGAGGAGCACTACTTGACCCACATCCCGTGTAGGTCATGGCGCAGCTACTGTACGCGAACTGCGGCCCCTGACGATCCTCATCATCCGACGCGCGCACCCGTTACGATGCCTTTGAAGCCCATTGTGATGATGGACTGCACGTTCGTGACCGACCCCCCGTTCGATACGATGACGATCTTGAACGTTTGCGACCAGGAGCTCGGGATGGTGCTGCCGCTGGCGGTGGACGAGAAGGGCCACATCGAGTACGCGATCCGCAGCGTCATCGAGTACCTCGGCTACTGGAGCAGGAAGGCCATAGTTTTGAGGGTCGACGGCGAGCCCGCCATCAAGGCGCTGGCGCAGGCGATACGCATCGGGCGTGCGGACCCCACCGTTTTGGAGATGAAGCCCCGGTGCTCCCCGGAGTCCATGGGCGCCGCAGAGAACATGAGCAGGGAGGTGAAGAACCTGCTGATTACCATGGTGCTGCACCTGAGGGACGAGGCCAAGGTCGAGCTCCACACTGGTCACCCGCTGGTGCCCTGGCTTGTGCGGCACTGCGGCTGGTGCATTTGCCTGTACCGCGTGCGCACGGACGGCCGGACAGCCTACGAGAGGTTGAAAGGCCGGCCATACAACGGCCAGATTGCCCTCTTCGGGGAGTGCCTGTGGTATCGGACCCCCGATGCCTCTCTCGTCTCTCGTCCCTGGACGAGCGTTGGACCGCGTGTATCTGGCTGGGTACAAGTTGGAAGACCGACGAGCACATCATCGTGCTCGGTAGCGAGGTGCGCCTAGCTAGATCTGTCCGCCGCAAGGCCCAAGGCAAACGGTGGAACAAGAAGATGCTGGACAAGGCGCTGTGCACCCCGTGGCTCCCGCGTCTGGACGCCCAGACCCCGGCTGTCCCGGCCGGAGCGCTACGTCACGAAGGCCCACCTCGACAAGTACATGGCCGCACCCCAGCATGCCCCGGCTGCGCCGGGCGCACGACGGGACACGGCGACGCCTGCAAGGCTCGCTTCTTGACAACCTGGGGGAAGGCGGATGAGGCACTATTCGGGGATGGACAGACCTCCCTTTAGTAAAACGTGGTTTAGTGAAAACGACCTCGGGCCCAAACCTGGCGGGCGCAAGCCTGGAAAATAACGGCCACGGCGCCCTCTCGAGAACCGAAAACGGACAATTCACCAATCGACGTGTCACTGTTGGGGGTTCTGTCCACCCCCGAACTATAGCGAGCAGCAGTGCCGCAGCTCCGGCGGCCTCCGTGGAGGCACCACGGCCAGCGGCACCCGATTCTTAACTCGAAGCTCCCCCAGGGCTCCCGGCGCCCGCTGGAGCCGCCCCCGATGCTGAGACGGCGGGCTCCTGTCGAGGATGCGGCCCCTGCCGCTCCACCAGGGGGCTGGCCCCGGCAACCCATGGCCCCGTCGTGGAGGCGGAGAGGGAGGCTGCGAGTGTCGCGGCGAAGCGCGGGAGGGAGGACCTGAGCTTCCAGGAGAGGGTCGAGCTCTTCGAGAGTGGCGGCGCTGAGGTCAGCGGCCCCGCATCTTCGAGGAGGCGCGTGATCGGCGCTCTGCACGTTTGTGGCCAGCCGTCCCTTGCGGAGGCCAGGAGCATCGCGACGCCGGTGGCCTACGTGGCGGCGCCAGATATCGGCACGCAGGACGTCAAGGACCACAAGACCGGCGAGGTGCTCGACCCCGAGCTCGTGCGTGCAGGCCGCGCACGGGAGCGCCAGAACATGATGGATGGGTGCCTCTTCGAGCGCGTGCCGATGAAGGACGCTAGGGGCAAGAAGGTGCGCAGCATGTGACTCGACGAGAAGCGCGTGCAGGACGGTGAGACCACCGTTCGTTCACGTTGCGCAACATGTACGACCGTTTGGACACGTACACGGCGACGCCCCCGCTGAAGTTCATCAAGTTGATGGTCTCGCGGGCTGCCTTGATAAGACGTCCTGATTCCAACGACTGGACCAGGGTGCTGGGGCTCTACGACATCGTGACGGCATTTTGGCACGCCGACTTGCCGCTAGACGAGCCGATCACGGTGATCCCGCCTAGAGGCGATGACCCAGGGATGGTGTGGCAGATGCTGAAGGCCATGTATGGGACACGCCGTGCGTCCCAGTTGTTCCTCGAGTTTATGGCGAAGGTCTTCGACCAGTGCGGCTACCAGGTATTGAAGACCAGCCGCCAGATCTTCTACTCGAAGCAGTACGACTCCTTGGCTGGTCTGTGGGGCGACGACATCATCGCCGAGGCGGAGATCGAGGGCATCGACCACCTTGACGCCATGATCAGCCAGCTTTGCAACATCAAGGTTCTCCCTTGCGTCGGGCCGGGCTTTTTTTTTTGGGGGGGGGGGGGGGGGCCGGGCTGTAGTTTAATGGGCCGTTACCTTAAACGTTACATATGCTATCTGCCTGGGTTTGGTTACGAGTGGAACGAGGACCCAAAGCACGTAATGATGTTGTTGGAGAGCACGGGCAAGCTCAAGGCGAAGCCCCAAGCGAGCCCATGCAGCAAGCACATCGGCAGGGACGATCCGGCGATCCTCGACGAGCTGCTCGACGGCGAGGCGCAGACCAAGTATCGTAGCGACACTGGTCGCGTGCTCTACGTGTCGTCCAGCCGCTTCGACATCCAGTACTCGGCCAAGGAACTGGGCGAGCAGATGTCTACGCCTCGCAGGCTAGGCAACGCCAGGCTGGACCGCTGCGCGCGGTACCTCACAGGATGCCCCTTCCTGGCGCTCGTCTTCAAGCACGAGCCGCAGGCAGGCGGCTCCTGGATCCCAGTCGACAGCAACTGGGCGGAGGAGCCGGGCCGTTATTCGACCCATGCGGGTTGCGAGTTTGTCGGCTCGCATTTGATCGAGTCCTGGGTCGTGACGGACCAGGTCCGCGCCCTCTCCAGCGCGGAAGCCGAGCTTTACGGTATCGTCGACGGTGCCACCAGAGGCATTATGACACAGAGCCTCTTCCAGGAGATCGCGGACATGCGTGGCGCCGGAACGGCGTGGTCGGTGACAGTCGGCAGCGATGCCAGCGCCGCCATCGGCATCAGCTCGAGGAGCGGCGTGGGGAAGACCCGCCACATCGAGACGCGATGGCTTTGGGTCCAAGACGCCGTCCGCGAAAAGTTTTCATCCTGAAGAAGATCCCCGGCGAGACCAACATCGCCGACCTGGGGACGAAGGCTCTCGAGCCGAAGAGGCACCAGGAGCTCATGAAGGGGCTCCCGCTGGCGAAACCCACCCGCCCGCGATTCTTGGCGGTGCCGGCGGATCTGGCAGCGACGCCTGAGACGCAGGAGGCGCAGTGGCAGGCGCCGTGCATTTGAATACCCGCTTCGTGACAGGGGGCCTGCGGCCCTGCCACCGCCTTGCAACAGCCGTGGCCGAGGCGGCTGTTGCCCAGGCTGCGGTTCGCCCCCGCGCCTGGGCCGCTGGTCAGCGGGCGCCCCTGCGACAGCGCCCGCGCCTGCGGCTCCAGGCCGCGACGGGGGATGAGCCTCGGGGAGGCGACCAGGACGCAGCCCAGAGGTGAGGCTGCAGGAGACCCCATCGCGCTGCGATGGATGAGCCTTCGGAGGTCCTGCACCAGGAGGCGTGGTGAGCCGGCGGAGGCGGCACGCTGCTGCTCCAGCCGATGAGGCCTTGTGAGGCCGAGGCCTGGGCTGACGGAAGATACCCCGCGCCCGGGACTCAGGCTAGTGTAGTGAGAGAGGGCAGTGCTCGGCGACTGTCCCGCGCCGCGCCCTGAGGAGGCGTGGTGAACTACATAGCTTAGGAAAGTGTTGGTAGCAAGCCTGGTGTAAGCCGGTGCATAGCATAGTGTAGCAGCATGCGGGTACAATCCGGGACATTGCTCACACCACAAGTCGGCTCCCGCCGTATCCGCTTCAGCAGTGCCAGCGCTTGCGATACCGAAACCGCTTGGCTCAAGCATCCGAGCGTGGAAGAGAAGGGCGCCCCTCAGCCTTTCCTCCCAGCTGCGCTCACTCCCGCGAGTTTCGTACCCGCGCAGGAGGATAGGAACAGAAAGAGAGGAGGAGCTGGGCAGAAGCCAAGCTGTGCGCGCAAGGACGGGGGCGAGGAGGGGGGTGAAATTGAGAGGGCGAGAAGGGGAAGGGCGGAAGGGGGGAGCAAGAGGAGGAACAGGGAGAGTAGGAGAATGAGGAACAGGAGGAGCAGGAAGATAACATAAAAAAGGCAGAAGGATAACATAATCAGGAGAAACAGGAGAGGAGAAATCCCTGCGGAGGCCACAAGGGACCGAGTGATGAGGAGTAGCAGCGTGAGGAGGGGGATATGCCGTCGTCTTGCTCCTCCTCATCCTCCCTATCCCTTACTCCTCCTCCTCCTCCTCCTGGTTATCCTCCTCCTCCTCCTCAGCATCATCAGCATCATCATCAGCACCATCATCATAAGCAGCATCATCACAATAATCATCATCATCATCATCATCATCATCATCATCATCATCATCATCATCATCATCAGCAGCAGCAGCAGCAGCATCAGCATCATCATCATCATCATCATCATCATCATCATCATCATCATCATCATCGTCATCATCGTCATCATCATCATCTCCTCCGCCTCCTCCTCATCATCATCGTACTCCTCGCATTGCTCCTCCTCCTCCTCCACCTCCTCCTCCTCCTCCTCCTCCTCCTCCTCCTCCCTGCTCGCGGTCGTCGCTGTCTTCGGCCTCCTCCTTCTGGCAAGGCCACCTGAGCTCGACGCGGGAACACGACACGAAGCTAAGCACCCACTACACCACACACTCGTTGCCGCCGCGCGCACCCGCACCAGGCGCGCCGACCCACCCGTCAGCCGACGCGGCGCCCGAGCCAGAGCGAGGGAGTCGCTGCTGCAAGACTGCATCTATCTGCTACAGTCATCGACCTGACCTAAGGAACGATAAATAAGGAACGAAGCCCCCTTTTTTATCCCAAGGAATAACGCATAAGGAACGATAAATTACAAACAACGCATAAGGATCTGTAAATAACGCATGCAAGCCTAGGGAACGACCGAGCCCCTTTTGAAAAGTAAGTGTTCCTTATTCAAGCCGCTCACTGTACTCGTCCTTCTCCGCCTTGGATTTCACACACACGCATCGCATACACGTCTTCACGCATCATCGTGCCGCTGGCCGGGCAGCATCCAAGGCAGAGCCTGTTGCGGCTGAAGTAGACAGGCGAGTGGCTCCGGCGACTTCAAACACTGCCAACTTAGCTGTGGGCGGCCAGATAGAGTGGCCGACCAGCATCATAATGGGGGAGGGAGAGGAGGGGGCGAAAGTGAAAGGAAAGAGGAGGGAGAGAGCTAACCAGCTCGCACTAGTGAGACGAGGTTTGAGGCGGCTGCAGTCACTTGCCTTCCTTGTCGGTTCCCTCCGCAGCGTCCGCCTCCTTCTTCTTCTCGTCCGCTTTATCCTCAGCGGGCTTCTCCTCCGGCTTATCTCCCGAGTCCTTCGCGGCGTCCTCCTTGACTTCCTTCTCGGCCTTGGGCTCGTCGGCCTTCTTGTCCTCGTTGCCCATATACTTCGACAGCTGGTCGTCCAAGTCTTTGTCGTTGGCCTTGCCCCCCTTGGCCGCCCTCTCCTTGGCCTCCGGCTTGGCCGAGGAGGCCTTCCTGCCGAAGTAGGCCTCGAGGCTGTCGTCGAGCGACTTCTCGGAGACGTCTCCGTCGCCGCTTCGCTTGCCGCCCCGCTTGCCCTTGCCCTTCTCGCTGTCCTTGCCCTTGCTCTTGCCCTTGTAGTCCCTGCCCCCGAAGCTGCTGTAGGGGTCCCTGCTCTTGCCCTTGCGGTCCCCCTTCTCCCAGTCCGACTTGCCCTTGCTGCTGGAGTCCACGAAGACCCAGTAGCCGCCCTTGCCGCTCTTGCCATAGCCATAATCGTCCTTGCCCTTCCCGTAGCCGTACCCCCCCTTGCCATAGCCCCTCGACGCAGGGGGAGATCGACTCCTGTCGCGACCCCATGACTTCATCCCGCCACCACGATCGTCCCGGTCATCCCTCCCGCGGTCTCCGTTGCGCTCGGTGCGCTTGCTCCCGGGCAGGCGGGTATCCTTCAGGAAGATGTCCTGGGAGTTGCAGAGCGGAGGCATGGCGGCGCTGTCGGACGGGGGATGGGAAGCTACCTGGCCAGAGCCTGAGCCAAAACAAAAGCTGCGATTCGACCTGGTGGCGAATGCAAAAATGATCGACGCGACAGTACTCGGCCACGCGCAGAGGGGGTTTGGGGGAGGGCTTCTTAGAAGCGCCCCTGCTTCTGAGAAACCCTCCCCCCTCCCTCAAACCCCCTTGTGAGCGCCGCCAAGAGGAGAAGGAGGAGGCGAAGAATGAGGAGGAGGAGGAGGAGGAGGAGGAGGAGGAGGAGGAGGAGGAGGAGGAGGAGGAGGAGAGGAGGAGGATAAGGAGGAGGAGAGGAGGAGGGGGGAGGGAGGAGGAGGGAGGAGAGGAGCAGAGGAGGAGCACAGGAGGGGGAGGAGGAGGAGGAGGAGGAGGAGGAGGAAGGGGGAGGGAAAAAGAGGAGGAGGGGGAGGGGGAGGAGGGGAGGAGGAGGAGGAGGAGGAGGAGGAGGGGAGGAGGAGGAGTAGGAGGAGGAGGAGGAGAGAGGAGGAGGGGAGGAGAGGGAGGAGGAGGGAGGAGAGAGGGGAGGAGAGGGAGGAGGAGGAGGAGGAGGAGGAGGAGGAGGAGGAGGGAAGGAGGAGGAGGAGGAGGAGGAGGAGGAGGAGGAGGAGGAGGAGGAGGAGGAGCGATGAGGAGGAGGAGGAGGAGGAGGTGAGGAGGAGGAGGAGGAGGAAGGAGGAGGAGGAGGAGGAGGAGGAGGAGGAGGAGGAGAGGAGGAGGAGGGGAGAGGAGGAGGAGGAGGGGAAGGAGAGGAGGAGGAGGAGGAGGCAGTCGCGCCGCAAAGCGCAGCAACACCCCCGACTTCGCCGAACTCCGCCGCGCCGCGCGCCCCGCGGTGCGCGGCGCGCGGCTATCTCTCCGCGCAGTCGCGCCGCCGCCGCCCCGGGAGGAGGGCGCCGCTCTGGCCCAGGCCTACCTCCCTCCTCCTCCCTTGGTCTCGTCCTCGTTCCTCCTCCTCCTCCTCCTCCTCCCTCTCCTCCTCCTCCTCCTCCTCCTGCGAGCGGCGAGGCACGGTCGCGGCCGCGCTTGCGCCCGCTCTGTCGCCGACGAGCGGCGCGACGAACCGGTGGTGCACCACGGCGATGCACCTCCCGGCCGGACGTCACGCCTAGCAGCTAGGCCCGGCCCCCGGCCGGATAGTCGCCCAGGTCCTCCAGCTCAGGCAGCGAGCTCGGCGGCCAGTGCCGCGCGGGCGCGCGGCCGCGCCGCCTCCGCCCCCAGCGCCGTGCGCAGCTGGCGCGCGGTGGCCGCCTGCAGGGCCACAGCCAGTTCCGCGCCCCAGCGGCGCGTGAGGGCGCCGGCCGCGGCAGCGGCGGCAGCGGGGTCGTCCCCTGCGAGCAGTTGCGCCCGGTCCCTCGCAAGCAGGCGCAGGTGGCGCAGGGCGGCTGGGCCGTGGCGCCCGCCCGTTTCGAGGGCGAGCGGCGCCATCCGCCAAGGCGCTCGCCCGGCAGGGTACCGAGCGTGTTTGTCCGCCTCGGCGCCCTTGTTGACGGCGCCGTCCCGCGCCGCGGCAGCCTGGAGCCCCTCGGCGTCGCCCGGCACGGCGTACCGCACGGTGACGTCCAGGAAGACTCGGGGGCAGTCAGCCCGCTGAATCTCCAGGTCGAGGATGGCTTCCTCGCGCCGGGCTGCGAGCGGGGCGCCGCAGGAGCAAGCCGCGCCCGCTGCCGGCCGGGTCGCCGCCGTGCCGCTCGCCGCGCAGCTGCTGCAGCGCCAGCGCCAGCGGTCCCAGGCGGGCACTGGCGTCTGGCGAGCCACCTGGTAGCCGCACTCGGCATGGACGTGCGCCCAAGCCGCTTCCAAGTCGCCGCTGCGTGCCTTGAGGCCCCCTCCGCGCGGGCACCGCCAGGCGTGGCGGCCCTTGGCGCAGAGCGGTTCGCCGCAGCGCCGGCCAGCCCGCTCCCCTGGCGGGGCCGCGTCCTGGCCTAGCAGGCAGCGCGTCGCTGAGCGGTAGGCGGCGTCTTCCAAGCGCTGGCGGGGCTCGCCTGGCGAGGCCGTCTGCCAGGCCGCGGAGCGCGGGCCGCCGCAGGAGCGAAGCAGCGCCCGGTCCTCATCCGAGTCCAGGGGGCCCAGCAAGGAGGTGTAAGTTTTTTGGTCGATCCTTGCAGTGGGCGTCCTCTGGAGCTTCTTCTGAGGCTCGGTGGCGAGCTCGGCCCAAGTGGGCAGCCTGTCAGGGCCGGCGCCCCAGCGAGGCGGCGGCGGCGGCAGCGCCGCGAGCCCGGCAAGGCTGCTCCGGCAAGCAGCGGCGAGCGGCAGCGGGCTTGTGTCCAGGTCGCCCAGGGAGGCCAGCCCCGTCCGCTCCCGCAAGGCGCCCAGGCTCTGCGCCCAGGAGGCCGCCCAGGCCGCCGGGGCCAGCTCCTCCTGGCTGCGAAGGCCGCGGCCGCCCAAGCGCAGCGGGAGCTGGCAGCGTTGCTTCTGTTGTGGCGTGAGCGGGTCCAGGTGCCCGAGCTCTTCGTAGGCGGCCAGGAGGGCAGCGTCGTAGGCCGCCGCCGCCGGGCGCGCCTGTTCGGGAGGCGTCGCGCGAAGCGTGTGCGTCAGTTTGCCAGTCCCGCAGTGCCGCAAGAGCAGGGCCGCCGTCTGCACCGCGGGCAGGTGCGGGGAGGCCAGCGAGGGCAGCTCGGCCACCTTCGAGAGCAGCCCGGCGGCTCGTGTCGCGGCGTCCTCGGCGCTCTCCGTGGCGTAGTCGGCTGCGCCCAGGTCTGCCCGGCGCCCCTCGTCCGGGCGCGGCAGCTCCCGCGGCTGTGGCTGCTCGGAGAGCGCGGCTCCAACCAGCGTTAGGCCTCCCTCTTGCCAGTGCGCCTCCAGGCCAGGCGGGCAAGGGGCGCGGGGTGACCAAGCCTGCGTTTTGCCCGGCTGCAGCTCCAGTCCGAGCGGGGCAAGCGCGGCCTGCGCCGCTGGCAGCACCTCCGCAGCGAGCTCTGGCGGCACGAGGACCACTAGGTCGTCCAGGTAGGCGAACACGTGAACTTCGCCCGGCGGAAGCCCGCGCGCCTCAGCCCGGCGGCGCAGGTCCTCCTCGAGCGCGCGCAAGTAGGGGCGCAGGCCGCAGGCAAAGAGGAGGGGCGCGAGCGGGTCCCCTTGGTCCACGCCGTCAGTGGCGTGCAGTCGGTGGCAGGCCCCCTTGCTGTCCCAGAAGAAGTACTGCGAGCGGCGCCTGCAGAAGAGCTCTGCGAAGGGGAGGAGGGAGGGATCCACCTCCTCCAGCTGCTGCAGGCAAGTGGCCCGGCGCGCGGTGCAGAAAGCGTTCTTCGCGTCCAAGGCAGTAACCACCAGGTGTGGCGCATTCTCCAGCAGAGCGCGCACTGAGTGCGCCAGCAGTTCAGTCCCCGCGGCCGTGCCGATGGCGAACTGCTGTCTGCCGAGCGCGTCTTGCAAGCGGTCCCGTCGCTCGGTTGCCAGTGCGCGGCCCACCAAGCGCCGCAAGATGTTCGGCGCCGCGATGGGCCGGACGCCGCGCTCGCCCTTCCGCAGCGGCGTGAGCTTGGAGGTAGCCAGGGCAGCGGCGGCGCTCTCGGGGACTCGCCCCTCAGCCAGGCGGTCGCAGACGCCGCGGAAGGCCCCCAGCGCCCCAGAATCAGAGAGGACCACCCGCCAGTGCTCGAACCTGCCGCCGCCGACAGCGGCCCCGCTCCCCTTGGGGCTCGCCCGGAGGACCTTCTGCAGCCGCCCGTAGGAAAGGGGCGCGTCGTCGAGCTGTCGGGCTGGCGGCGGCGCCAGGGCGGGGGCGTCCCTCGGCTGCAGGAGGCCCTGGAGCTGCTGCCCGGTCTCTGGCGTCAGCGGAGCGAGCCCCGGGCTGCTCAGCAGCGCCGCTGCTCGGGAGTACTCCTCGGCAAGCGCCTTCCGCTGCGCCTCGTCGGCCAGGGTGCTGGCGTCGCGGTCTGGGCAGCGCCCCTCGCGTCGGGCTTTCGCCAGTGCCCGGCCCGTCCTGCGAGCTTCCGCCAGCAGTTCCTCCCAGCCGCCCCGCTGCAAGGTCGCGCAGCGCTCTCGCACAAGCCGGGCGCGGTCCATCGTCTCCGCGGCCGTCCGCCGCGAGCGCCCCCCGCGCAGCCGGAGCGGCGCAGCGAAAAGAAGCCTCTCCCGCAGGAGCAGGAGCTTCCAAGCTCTGTCCTCCTGCTGGCTGCCGGCCGCAGCACCGAGGACGGCCTTGCAGACCTCTTCCGTGGCCTGGGCTGCCGCGGTGCGCGCCCCCCCCGGCACGTAGCGGAGCGTGGGGACGTCTTCCGCGAGCTCCTCCAGCAGGTCAATCTGGTCCAAGCCCGCCCAGCAGGGGTCGGCCAAGTCGCGGAGCGGGAATGCTGCGGCAGCGGGCGCCGCGGCGGCCGCGGGCGCAGCGGCTGCGGGCGCGGCGGCCGCGGGCGCGGCGGGCGGCGCCAGGGCGGCGGCGGGCGCGGCGCCTGCGGCAGCGGGCGCCCCTTCTCCAGCAGGCGGCGGCGCGGCGGCGGCGGCGCAGGTGCGGCAGAGGAGCGCCTCGCAGCTTTCGCAGTGGTGGAGCCAGCCGCCGGGCCCAGCCCTCCCGAAGCAGGCAGCGCAAGTCTCTCCAGGCAAGGTTCGCGCAGCGCGGAGCGGGCCCCGGCAGCCTGGGCAGAGCAGCGGCGCCCCCCCAGGCGGCCCAGGGTTGCTGGCCTCGCCGACCCGCAGGCCGGCGTAGCCGCAGCGTCGCCTCAGCGGCCCGGCGTGCGGCTGCGGCGGCGCGGCTGCCCAGGAGGTGGGGCGGCGGCCCCTCCGGCGGCCCCCCGGCGAGCGCCGCGCAAGCGGCGAGCGGCGGCGAGGAGGGCGTCGTCGGTGTTTGCTTCCTCGAGCTGCTCCAGGGCTTCCTCCTCCTCGGAAGCCTCGTCGAGCTCTGCGTCCGTGTCGGCGCCCGCCAGCCTCGCGTCGTCGGGCGGCGCCGGTCCGGGCCCCGCTGCTTCCAGGGCGGCGTGCGCCGCGGCCATCGCCGCCAGCAGCGGCTGCGGGGGAGCGCCGCCCCAAGCCTGCGCCGCGGGCCCGCGCGCGTGGAGCTCCAGGCGGTCCAAGAGTTCGCGCGTGGCGAGCAGCAGCTGCTCCGCCCCAGCGTCCCGCGCGGGCGCTGCCTCGTTTGCGCCGCGGGCCGCTGCCTCGGCAGCCGCCGGCTGGGCAGCCTCCTCCTCGCGGGCCGCTGCCTCGGCAGCCGCCGCCGCGGCGTGGGCGGCCTCCGCCCGGCGCGTCGCGGCCGCCAGCGCCTCGTCCGCGGCCGTCGCCGCAACTGCGGCTTTCCGCGCTGCCGCCCGGAGCCCCTCCAGGCGGTTGCCAGAGCGCTGCTGCGCCTGGCGCGCGCGGGCGGCGGCTTCCTCTTGCTCCAGCGCCTCCAAGGCAGCCTTCGGCGCACCAGCCCTGCGAGCGACCACCGTGGCCTTGCGAAGAGCGTCGGCTTGGGCCCCTGGCCGCGGCGGCCGGGCGCCAGGCAGGTCTGGCCAAGC
>CAUYUJ010021987.1:0-25000 GCA_963575745.1 Prorocentrum cordatum
CCCGAGAGGGGTTCCCCGGACGCCTCGAGGGGCCTGCGGTTTCATTCCTTGCTCGCCGCTGCCATTTTTATTTCTCAGGGCCCTTGGCCTTAGTGCTACGCCAGTTGTTCGAGCCGCGCTCACAGCAAAAGCATCCCCGGCGCTGTGCGCCGATCCATATCACAGTGGTGGCTTGGAGCGAGGCCGTTCCGCTATCCCGGCGCTGCGCGCCGTGCATGTTGCAAGGCGGCGTCTGCGACGCGTCTTCCTGAATCGAAGCCCAGCGGCTTCCTGACCAGCCTGGTCGCGCCGTTGCTCAGCGCCCTCTCCAGCGTCAGCGACGCCAGCATCGTCCACGTCAGCGTCAGCGACGCCGACATCTACGCCTACCCTGCCAACTCCTACGACGGCGTCAGCGACGCCTTTGCCCGCGCCAACTTCTCCGACAGCGTCAGCGACGCCGCCGTCAACGCCTACTTCTCCGACAGCGTCAGCGACGCCGTCATCAACAGCTACTTCTCCGACAGCGTCAGCGACGCCGTCACCGACGCCTACTTCTCCGACAGCGTCAGCGACGCCGTCATCAACGACTACTTCGCCTACTTCACCCAGGCCAGCGTCAGCGACGCAAGCATCAGCGCCTACTTCTCCTACCGCAGCGTCAGCGACGCAAGTATCAACGCTGGTTTTTCCATCGCCAGCGTCAGCGACGCCGGCATCTATGCCTACTTCTCCAACGCCAGCGTCAGCGACGCCAGCGTCGACGCCTATTTCTCTTTCGACGCCAGTGTCAGCGACGCGGCTCACTACCTCATTCTGGACAGAATGACTGATAATTACGCGTGCAACACCATCCCTACATGGAATGGCGACCCGGCAAAGTGGAGAGACTACAAACAGGAGGTCAAGCTCTGGAAGCTCAGTGAGAACCTCGCCGTGGCTCATAGTCTCGCGTCGAAGCTCGTGCTGAAGCTCAGTGGAGCAGCCCGCTTGCAGCGCTAAATACTACGGAGGCGCAGCTGCATCCAGCGGCCGCGGAGGACATCGAATACCCCGATGATGGGATGCGAAATAGGAACCAGGTTGGCATGGAGAGCGGGCTACAACACCTGGAGGCTAGTCTGGGCCAGCAGAAGTCTGTGCAGAAGGGCGAGACCCTCGAGAAGATCTTCTAGTTTCTAGTCGACTCAACATCATCGACGGAGAGGTGAACGCATGACGGATTAGCTCATCCGGGTCGAGACTGGACTGCAGCAGCTACGCGAGAATGAGGTGGGCCTCAACGCGCTGGACGACGTGGCGGGATGGTTCCTGCTGCGCAAAGCTGGGCTCGCGGCAGAGCGCCGCGAGCGTGTCGTGGGCAACCTCCCCGGCGAGCGCCGCAGCTGCCAGCGCGTCCGCGGGCTGCGGGCTGCTGGTCAGGATGTTCCCGGACGTCCACGCGTCGGAGCGCCGCGCTCCCCCGCCGAGGTCATGGACCAACCAGTCGCGCTCGCAAGGCGGCTGGCGCAGCAACGTCTCCTCCAGCCGCGGGGGGCGCTCTGCCGACGTCGTCGACGAGCCGGGCGACGAGAACGACGAAGAGCAAGAGGAGGGCGACGAGGGCGAGACCGATGTCCAGGACGTCGTTCGCCAGGAGCTCGAGGCTTTCAGCGCCGAGCTCGAGTCCTCCAACGTGGACATCTCCGAGCTGTTCGACGGCGGCGACTCTGCCAAGGTCGAAGCTGCTGCAGCGGAACTTGCCGCTATTCCCGAGGCCATGGCCACCGTCAGATCGGCCCGGGAGGCCCTGAAGGGCCGTGGCAGGTCAAGGTCCGCACTGCCCCGCCGCCCGACCAAGCTACAGGGCCAGGTCGACCGGCGCGGGAGGAATTCTTGCTGGGGCTGCGGCGAGACTGGACACTGGGCAGGGGACAAGGAGCGCCCCGCGCCAGGTGCTCGCAAGTTCGCGCCCAAGGACGGCAAGTCAAAGGGCGCTGGGCGAGGAGGTCGCGGAGGCCGTCCTCAGCGCCAGGCGCGCATCACCGAGCAGGCCCAGTTCGCGGACGAGGAGATCGCCCTGCACCCGCGGGGGCCAGTCACGTCGCCCCCAGAGACTTGCGTCTCGGAGCGGCTCATCCACCACCTGCCGAACGTGCGCGCCGCGACCGGCAGTGACAAGCCCGTGGGCGAAGGCGTCGGCGTGGTCGACGCCAGCATCGTCCACGTCAGCGTCAGCGACGCCGACATCTACGCCTACCCTGCTAACTCCTACGACGGCGTCAGCGACGCCTTTGCCCGCGCCAACTTCTCCGACAGCGTCAGCGACGCCGCCATCAACGCCTACTTCTCAAACAGCGTCAGCGACGCCGTCATCAACAGCTACTTCTCCGACAGCGTCAGCGACGCCGTCACCGACGCCTACTTCTCCGACAGCGTCAGCGACGCCGTCATCAACGACTACTTCGCCTACTTCACCCAGGCCAGCGTCAGCGACGCAAGCATCAGCGCCTACTTCTCCTACCGCAGCGTCAGCGACGCAAGTATCAGCGCCGATTTTTCCAACGCCAGCGTCAGCGACGCCGGCATCTATGCCTACTTCTCCAACGCCAGCGTCAGCGACGCCAGCGTCGACGCCTATTTCTCTTTCGACGCCGGTGTCAGCGACGCGGCTCACTACCTCATTCTGGACAGAATGACTGATAATTACGCGTGCAACACCATCCCTACATGGAATGGCGACCCGGCAAAGTGGAGAGACTACAAACAGGAGGTCAAGCTCTGGAAGCTCAGTGAGAACTTCGCCGTGGCTCAGAGTCTCGCGTCGAAGCTCGTGCTGAAGCTCAGTGGAGCAGCCCGCTTGCAGCGCTAAATACTACGGAGGCGCAGCTGCATCCAGCGGCCGCGGAGGACATCGAATACCCCGATGATAGGATGCGAAATAGGAACCAGGTTGGCATGGAGAGCGGGCTACAACACCTGGAGGCTAGTCTGGGCCAGCAGAAGTCGGTGCAGAAGGGCGAGACCCTCGAGAAGATCTTCTAGTTTCTAGTCGACTCAACATCATCGACGGAGAGGTGAACGCATGACGGATTAGCTCATCCGGGTCGAGACTGGACTGCACCAGCTACGCGAGAATGAGGTGGGCCTCAACGCGCTGGACGACGTGGCGGGATGGTTCCTGCTGCGCAAAGCTGGGCTCGCGGCAGAGCGCCGCGAGCGTGTCGTGGGCAACCTCCCCGGCGAGCGCCGCAGCTGCCTGCGCGTCCGCGGGCTGCTGGTCAGGATGTTCCCGGACGTCCACGCGTCGGAGCGCCGCGCTCCCCCGCCGAGGTCATGGACCAACCAGTCGCGCTCGCAAGGCGGCTGGCGCAGCAACGTCTCCTCCAGCCGCGGGGGGCGCTCTGCCGACGTCGGCGACGAGCCGGGCGACGAGAACGACGAAGAGCAAGAGGAGGGCGACGAGGGCGAGACCGATGTCCAGGACGTCGTTCGCCAGGAGCTCGAGGCTTTCAGCGCCGAGCTCGAGTCCTCCAACGTGGACATCTCCGAGCTGTTCGACGGCGGCGACTCTGCCAAGGTCGAAGCTGCTGCAGCGGAACTTGCCGCTATTCCCGAGGCCATGGCCACCGTCAGATCGGCCCGGGAGGCCCTGACGGGCCGTGGCAGGTCAAGGTCCGCACTGCCCCGCCGCCCGACCAAGCTACAGGGCCGGGTCGACCGGCGCGGGGGGAATTCTTGCTGGGGCTGCGGCGAGACTGGACACTGGGCAGGGGACAAGGAGCGCCCCGCGCCAGGTGCTCGCAAGTTCGCGCCCAAGGACGGCAAGTCAAAGGGCGCTGGGCGAGGAGGTCGCGGAGGCCGTCCTCAGCGCCAGGCGCGCATCACCGAGCAGGCCCAGTTCGCGGACGAGGAGATCGCCCTGCACCCGCGGGGGCCAGTCACGTCGCCCCCAGAGACTTGCGTCTCGGAGCGGCTCATCCACCACCTGCCGAACGTGCGCGCCGCGACCGGCAGTGACAAGCCCGTGGGCGAAGGCGTCGGCGTGGTCGACGCCGCCTGCCTTCTCTGCGCCTCGGGCAAGAAGTGGTACGACAACTACAAGGACATCTTCACGAGGATGGGGCTTGCCAACCAGATCCTCGAAGAGCCGGAGGACGAGGTCTACAGGTTCGGCAGCGGAGGTGCTTTCCCGAGCAAGCTGCGCGTCACCCCGCCGCTTGTGCTGTGCGGCCAGGCTGGCCGCATCGTGTTCAGCGTCCTTGACAGCCCCGCGCTGGGCCTGCTCATCGGCCGCGATTTCATCCAGCCTTCCAAGATCGACATCTCTCTCTGGAAAGGCCAGATCCGCATCGGGAGCGCCACCCAGAAGCTCGCGACGAGCGCCGCGGGACATCCCGCAATCAAGTTGCAGCCAGAGGACTGGCAGGCTATCGAGGGCGCCGGCGTGGAGCAACCGCCCAGTGCAGCTAGTTCGTCCGGAAGGGGGCGACAGCTGGACAAGGCCCTGTACGTAGATGTCGAGAAGACGCTCGACCGACGGGACTGGAAGACGAGGACGGGCGACCGGCCCACGGTCAACAACACTACCAGAACCAGTGCGCTGATCGACACCGTCAACAATCTCGTCACGAAGAAGGAGCTGAAAGTTCCGAGGCGTCTCCAGACTCGGCGACCGAATGGGTCGCGGCTACTCTCGGCCGTAGCCTCAGCTCTTGTCTGCTGCTCCACTGCAGCTCCAGCTCCGAACCTCACGCTAGCGACGCTGCCGCAGACGACCTTCCCCGCGACGTGCGTCACCGAGCCCCTGCAGGACTGCATCGCCAGTGGAGAGACGACCATCGAGGCCTGCAGCCACCAAGGGTTATGCTCGGACTGCGTTTTCGGCGCGCCCGTGACCCTGAGCCACGGCCAGGGCGCCATCGCCAACGGCTGCCTCGCACCCGAGGCCAACGTCGTGGAGGAGGAGCAGCTGCGCGTGAGGACGCTCAAGAAAGGGATGGAGCCGCAGCTGATCGCTGGCAAGCGCTCAGTATTCGTCACCAGCAAGAGCGGCGTCCAGCCGCGCAACATCGGCCAGGCCTTGAGTGCTAACCTGGCCAAGTCTACAGCCAGATCCAGCCCGACCTCCGTAGCGAACAGCACCGTGCTCTACGAGTGGTGCTGCAACCCGGACAGCATGCTCAGCGCCATCTGGAAGAAGAGAGGTGGGGCTGCTGTCAGGTGCGGTCTTCCAGGCTTCGACCTCTCCGAGCAATTCGTGGTCCAGAAGCTGGGGGGCAGGGTCTGGAAGCACCTTGCCGCAGGCAAGGGTGTGTGAGTTCACGCTGCGTTTCCCTGCCGGCCGTGAACATCGCTACAACGACTCGTCGTCGAGATCGACCCGAGCAAGATCCCCAAGTTGAAAAGGGATCGGGACAAATCCAAGCAGATGATTGGCCTGTTCCTGCAGTCCATGTCACGGCTGCGCGAGGAGTTCGGCGTCCAGCTCGCCGTCTCGTTCGAGTGGCCGAGGTGCTGCGACGGATGGGGCCCCAACAAGAACGCCAATACCAAGCAGCTGATGGAGCAGCTTCCGCGCGTCGTGGACTTCGACGGCTGCGCGTTCAAGCTCAAGACAAAGACTGGGGTCCACACCAAGAAGCCGTGGCGGATCATCGCCGACCAATTCGGGTTCGACGACTCGCTCGGGCGTTTCTGCAGCGGGGGGCACCCGCGCGCAGAGGCCCGCGGGAAGGACGCGAAGTGCAGCGATAACTACACGACCAAGCTCGCGACGGTGCTAGCCGAGCAGCTGCGACGTCCGTGCCGCCGCCTTGTGCGAGAAGCTCACCCTGCATCGACGACGAGAAGGGCAATAATAAGGGCGGTTCCAGCCGCCACAGCCGCTCAGGAGCCGCCGCTCACGGCCGCGGAGGAGCGGGCGCTACGGTCCGCCATCGTGCAGCTCCACGTGAACGCGGGGCACCCGTCCAATGATTCACTTGCCCGAGCCATTCGTGTAACTGGTGGATCGCAGAGATCCATCGATATGGCTCTCAACCTCTACTGCGAGGCTTGTGCAGCATATCAGCGACACCTACCGCGCCTACCAGGGCGGATCAGATTGGACATGGACTTCAACGACTCCATTTGAGTGGACCTGTTCACCCTGGCCGACTACGCTGGCAACCAGCTGGTCTACCTCAACGTCGTCGACCTGGCCTCAGGTTTTACGATGTGCGGCAATTGCGCATCAAGGCGCCCGTCGGTTGTTTTCGCTCGACTACTGCAGATTTGGATTGCGCCTTTTGGCGCGCCTCAGCGAGTCATCTTTGATGGGGGAGGCGAGTTCGAGCGAGAGTTCCCCAAGGAGCTCGAGGACATGGGTTGCCGCTTGATGACGATATCTGCGGCGACGCCGCAGCATAATGCTACCGTGGGAAGACATGGAGGGATGTGGAAGGTGCGCGCGAGGAAGCTGATCGACCAGTTCAGCATCAGGTTCGACCAGCCCGCGGCCGCTCGCACAATCCAGTGGATGATCGCCTCCGCGTGCTGGGCCATGAACTGCCGGGTCAACTCCACGGGCTACTCGCCGTCGCAGTGGGTGCTCGGGCGAGGCCTTCGCCTCCCGTGTGTCCTGCTGGACGACGCCGGCAGGCTGTCCCTGCGCGAGCGCATCGTGTCCGACAAGCCGTTCTCGGAGAGGATCGCCATCGTGAAGGCCGCGCAGACCTCCATGCAGCACCTGAGGTTCAATCAATCCCTCTCAAGGGCGCTGCTGGTCCGATCTCGGGCAAATGGAGCGCCGCACGCCAGCGTCGTCTACCAGACCAGCGATCAGGTGTACTACTGGAGGGGCAATTGCAAGCCCAAGAGAGAATGGGCCTTGCAGTGGCACGGGCCCGCCGTCATCATCGGTATCGAGGGCGCGTCGAACGTGTGGGTCAGCCATATCTCCACGACAGTGAAGGTCAACCGTGGACACCTACGCCGCGCCACGGCCGCGGAACTCGTTCCGTGGGAACAAGTGCTGAACGCGCTGAACAGCAACCAGCCGCCTGGACCTCCGCCAGGCGCCCCGCCAGGGACCTCTGGGTCCGCGCCTCCTCCAGGCCCTGGATGGGGCGGCGGTGGCGCAGGAGGCGGACCCCCTCCGCCCGATCCTGGCGAAGGAGGAGACCCTGCTGGACCGCCGGGCGCCGACGACGACATGTTCCTTGATCTGTCGGGGCCGACTCTGAAGAGGCAGCCCCGCAGTGACGGTCAGCCTCCCGCACCGCTGGCGCTACCAGCACCCGGCGAGCAGCCGGCCACCCAGCGGCGCAACTTCGGCAACGTCGAGCATTCCGAAGCGAACTAGCGTGCTCATAAGTACGCTGAATGGTTGGCACGCCGCCAAGGAGACGGCGATTTCACAACCACTGGAGGAGCAAGCGGCAGTGGAGGAACGGCCCCACCGCCTTCGGGGGGAGACGTGCAGCAGCCCCCGCCGCTGCCGCCGCCAGCGGGGCCGCCGCCGCTACCAGCGTCGGCGTCGGCGCCCCCGCCGCTGCCGCCGCCGGCGGAGCCGCCGCCGCTGCCGGCGTCGGCGCCGGCGCCAGCCGCAGCCTCAGACTCAGGCGATGCTGCCGCTCCTGCAGCCACTTCCGCCGCTGCTGCCGCAGATTTTCGACCTCCTGAACCTGCCCCTCAGGCCCTGGTCGACGACGACATTGAGTCCGATGGCTCGGACATCATTCGAGAATGGGCCACGATTGCGGAGGAGCAGGCGCACCAGGAGACGATGTCGCGGCGCCCGCCGGACACCGAGAACCTGCGCGGCACCAAGACGCAGCGCCATGTTCAACAGGAGAACGCACCAGTGGCGCTGCAACGTGACCGCCAGCACGAGCTCGGACCCCGCGAGCGCGCTGCCAAGCGCAAGGATCTTTTGGACGATCTGCCCAAGTGCTTCAAGAGGCCGAAGGACACGAACAAGGTCGACCTCTACCTAGACAACTACTTCCAGAAGCACGCGGGCGAGTTCTACGCAAGTACACGACTCCGTGAGGCACTTCTCTCGGGCAGCGCGACGGCCGGGAGCTCCAGTGCGACGCGTTGAGTGCCACCGAGAAGAAGAAAGTGAACGCCGCCATGAAGACCGAGAGGTCCAAGTGGACGGAGTTCGGCGCCTGCAAGAAGCTCCCGCCCAAGGAACTGAAGGAGCTCTTGCGGCGCAACCCTGGCATCCGCCCTGTGGGCGCGCGCTGGGTGCTGACCAGCAAGGGCCAGAACGCCATGAAGGCACGCCTGGTCGTGCAGTGTTGCCAGGAGGACAGGTCGCAGATCAGGGCGGGCGCGCCTACAGGGTCCAGGGGCGCGCTGCGCTGCCTGACCCTAGCTGCCGCGGCCCAGAAGGACTGGGGCATCTCGTCCTACGACGCTATGACGGCTTACCTGCAGTCGGGTAACATTGGCAGGCTACTGCTCCTGCGCATGCTGGCCAAGAACCCGCCGCCGGGGACTTAGCTTGGCGAGGTCGTGATGGCCACAGGCGCGATCTACGGGGCGCGCGACGCCGGGAGGCAGTGGTACCTCTACGCGCAGAAGGTCTTCGCCGAGCATGGCCCCGTTGGGAGCGAGCTCGAGAAGGGTCTCTACTACTTCTATGACGAAGGTGGGCTCGCCGCGGTGGTCCACTCGCATGTGGGCGATTTCCTTATCGCCCAGCGCAACAACTCCAACAAGTGGAGGACCACTATCGCCTCGCTGGGGAAGAAACTATACCTCAAGCCAGTCGAAGGGGTCATTCATTACTGCGGAGGTACGATTACCAAGCTCGACGACGAGTTCCGCGTGGCCCAGGCCACCGCTGCCGCACAGGTGGGCTACGTCGACTTGAAGGCCCAGAAGGGCCGAAGTGCTGAGGACCTGCTCACCGCCACCGAGGTGACGAGCTATCGCCACACGCTCGGGCAGCTGTTGTGGCTAGCAGTGCAGACCCGGGTGGACATAGCCTGCCCGGTTAGCTTTGCAGCTCGACGCACCAACGTCGCTACCGTGGCCGACGCGAAGACGCTCAACAAGACAGTCGCATATGCGCACTCCACCGCGAACTTTGCCATCGTGCTCAAGCGCAGGCTCGTCGACCTGAAGACGGCCATCACCGTGTGCTTTAGCGACGCCGCGTTCGCCAACGTGGACGGCGTCAAGAGTCAGTGGGGCATGGTGATGGGGCCCACCCATCGCCCGCTTGACGTCGTCGGCGGCCGGTGCGACCTGTGCCTGCCCGTCGCCTGGCACTCCGGCACAGTCAAGAGGTCGGTAAAGTCGACTCTCGCTGCCGAGGGATACGCTACCATCGAGGGGTCGGAGACCAACATGTGGTTCCGACAGCTGCTGACTGAGGCCTACAACCCCAAGATGGCGCTCAAGCAGATCGACGTGCTCGCCGACAAGCGCCCTGGGCAGATCTACAGCGACAGCAAGGGTCTCGTGACGCACATCGCTTCAGATGCGGGCCAGTCTACTGGCAAGCGTTTCCGCATCGTCGCCTCAATGATCAAGGAGGCCGTGCACCCCAACAGTGCGCTCAAGCTCAGCTGGATCCCGACCTGGGCCATGGTCGCGGACGCCTTGACGCAGACGATGGAGGCGGGCGTCCTGCTGTCTTTCTTCGGGGCTCGCAAACGCACCTATGGGACCCGGCAGCCACGCGCTGCCATGCTCGCATCAGTCCTCTTCACCTGCCTCGGCAAGGTCAAGGGGCAGCTTGCGCCCACGCCGACTATGCTGGACTACAGCTTCTATATTTGCCTTCTGACGTTCACGCTGGTCCTCGGCATGACTATCGGTTCCGGCATCTTCATGGCGCTCTGGACGATGCTGAAGCAGAACAACGCGATCGCCAACGAGGAGAGCGCCGCCGAGGCGAAGGCCATGGGCGAGCACCCTCGCTGGGACGGCCGCATGCTCGGCCGATGCCGTAACATATTACTTATCACTCAGAGGACCGTGATCACGATGGTGACATCACGATATCCCACGCGGACGTGTTCAGCAGCGCACAGGCATCGAGTTCAGTGGCATCTGCTACGATTCAGCAGCCGCCACCGCCGCAGGTACCGACAGAACCACCGCCTGCCATCGCACCACCACCGCCATCACCATATGCCGCAGCATCAGCACGGGGATCTGGTCGATCAAGATCAGCAAGGTCGCAGGGAAGTTCGGCTCCCGCATCACCGACTGTGGTTTCCGTGACGAGTTCATCGAGTTCCGTTTCAGCCTCATCAGCCAGTGTTGTGTCGTGGAGCGGGTCCTCCCAGACTGTGCAGCCGAATGATATGCTCAGTTGCGTGACTGGCATTCCTCATCATGATGTGGTCATCGGCCACAACCCGCATAGTGTATGCATCACTTGCAAGACCTGCAAGAAGCACGCTTCGTGGCTGCTTCGGTATGATTTTCACGATCTTCCCAGAGAGTATGATGAATGACCTCAAGGGCCGCTGGTGGAAGCTCACAGGCGGAGATGTCTGGCGGGGATCCGATTTAGCGGACAAGCCAGCGAAGCCGAAAAACAAGTGAACCCCGCTTGGTTTGACGGCAGTCTGGCCGATCGGACCGGAAATGTTCTACCGCCCATGCTACGCCTGGTCAAGGTTTATGTATTCCGCATCGTTGCCAACGCTACGCCTGGTCAAGATTTGCGTATTCCGATATCGCTGTGTTTTTACACCCGGATAAAGATCCACACGTAACTCCGAACTCCGTGCTTTTCTCGAGAAGCTTCATTCGTGTCAGTGCGCGCAGTTTTTGTTTGTGATGACGATCACGCCCGCTTAGTATCTTGAGAAGATGGTTATGTCTTTGGGGGGTTTGTCGCATCGCGAACGAACCGTCGCCATTGCTGAGTATGCCTTGTATGCTATACAATTCAAGCCGTTTGCTTGCTTCACTCCGTGTTTTTTGCCGGCGAGTGACTTGTTTGCTATAGTCCCCGCTCTGACGCCCGAGGCGGCGATCCGAGCATGTCCGAGGTGGAGTGTGAATTAAACTCACTCCCCAGGAATGTAAGAGGCCCGAGAGGGGTTCACCGAGAGCCTTGAGGTGTCTGCGGTTTCATTCCTTGCTCGCCATTGCCATTTTTATTTCTCAGGGCCCTTGGCCTTGGTGCTGCGCCAGTTCTTCGAGCCGCGCTCGCAGCAAAAGCATCCCCGGCGCTGCGCGCCGATCCATATCACAGAAGGGCCCCACCCGTGCCGCAGAGCTTCTCCTCGGCCCCGCTCCGAGGGGGCGGCTGCGAGCACCTTGTCGCTGCGGCGCCGCGCGCCGTCGTCGCGCCGACGTTGCGGCTGGGTGGAGACGCCCCCGATCTGCGCGCCACCCAGCGGGGGCAGGATCGGCTGCGAGCGAGGGAGGGAAGCGAGAAGGCCTTCTCAGGAGGCGGTGGGGCTTTTCTTCAGAAGCCCTGGCGCCTTCTGAAACGTTTCCTGTGCTTTCGGAGACGGCTCAGAAAACTTTTCAGGAGGCCGGTGGACTTCCGAGCCTTCTGAGGAGGCCATCTCCTCCTTACTTCCCCGCCGGGCTCGCCGCCGAGAGGAGCCCGTGAGCCAGGCTCACGCCCGCTGTGCGCAGGCGGCGGGGTACGCTGCCATCTTCGCCTTGGGTCTCTCCCAGCAGGTGGTGCGCCCCCGACAGCAGGTGCCGCATCCAGCGGCCGCCTCGGCTTCTTGCCGAGCTCCGCGGCGTTCTCCTAGCCGGCCCGCTCCTGTGAGACGGCCTCTTCGGCTCCGCTGTCGTCGTGGCGGTCTTCCGCCTCCGCTGCCGCGCAGGCGGCGTCGCGCTCTGCGCTCGGCCCTCAGCTCGGCCTCGGCGTCCTGCTTCGGCTGGGCCCGCTCGACGTCTTGCGGCGCTGCTCAAGCCCGGGCCAGCTCGCATTGGCCGTCGGATCGTCTGTATCGCGCCGTGGTGTGCAGGTCGTTGAGGAGGAGGAGGAGAAGGAGAAGGAGGAGGAGGAGGAGGGCCTCGGAGCAGCCGGCAGCGGCGTTGACCCACCTCTGCTGCTTGAGACGCCTCGCGCAGCAGAGTTCACATATCACATTCCAGAGGCCGCGGCCTCCTCCACCTGGCTTTACCTCGGCCCAGACGCCTGCCGCACTGGTGGTCGCTCGCTCGCTCGCTCCTCAGCATCGTTCCGCTCCTGCGCCGACCTGGCCAGTCTCGGCAGAATTGTCCAGCCTTGTGCCGCGTGCCAGGTATCGAGCATTCAGGCGCAAGTGAGTCCCAGCCCTGCCGCCACTTCTGATCTGGTGCTGGAGCTCGCCGTGAATCAAGTAGGTCTTTTTGGAGCCTCATCCTAACATGCAGAATGCAGTTCTTTGTATATTCGTGCAGGCTGCTCGAGGACGCTGAAGGCCACTAAACGATGCCAAAGGTCGCCGAAGGCCATTAGAAGGGTTGCTTGAAGGCGACTCAAGGCCACTAGAGCCCGCCAGTGGATCTCAGGGCTCGTGGCGTGCGATGGCAATCGATGCGACTTGCCCTTCGTCATTTGTCCGCACCAGCGATCGCGCGCGCTGGAGGTGCACGCAGTTCCGCCATTTTCGGCGGGCGCAGTGACAGCATCTTCCCCTGATGCAGCGGGCCCGCCCCCTTGAGGACTGGAGCTTGCCCAGGGCCCTAAATGCACATGCGGCGCTCGCCCAGTGGGCCATCCGCTCGTTTGTTTTAGGTCGGGCTTAACCCCCGACACCTGGAATGTTCAACAATAGTCAAAACAATAGTCTGGGACGATTTGTTTGAGTATTTCAAGGCATTTTTGGGCATTGATGGAATCTTCATTTTTCGTTCAAAATCCGCCTGTCGGGGGACGCGCCCGACTTAACGTCTGCTGCATCGGCCGAGCGGCACAGCTCCTCCCCTTGGCGCCCGCGTTCCGCCGGCACCCGCCGTGCCGCAGGGTGACCCCGGCAGCTCCCAGGCAGCGCTGCACAGGCTCGCACTCCCCGACGTCCGGAGCCGCGCTTTTCCCAGGCTCGTGGCAAGCGCCTCGACAGCTCGGGCAGCGCCCCCGCGTGCTCGTGCGCACCTCCTGGGCAGCTCCAGGGCGGCGCCGTCTTGGCCCGTGCGCACTTCCTGGAGGCCCCCCCGCGCCCCGCCGGCACCCGCCGCGCCGCAGGGCGGCCTCGGAGGTCGCCACCAGGAGGTCGCGATCGCCGCGGCGCCTCCTCCTGGCCCCCATATTCGCCTCTCCCTTCCCGCTCCCAATTGTGGAACAATTGGTCCCAAGTGTGGAACAAGTGGTCCCAAGTGTGGAACAATTGGGAGAAGGATTACCTTGCGCACGCGCACATCTCACCGGGCCCTGGCCTGCCCGCGCCGCTCCGAAGGGGCCCGCCTGCCGGCGGACACGCGCGTCTCGTCTTGTCTCGTCTCCCTCCCCGTCGGGCCCCCGCGTCCCCGTCCCCGTCTTGTTCCCGTTCCCCTCCGAGCCGCCCTCGCCGTCCCCGCCCGTCGCCTCCTTCCCCGTCCCCCGCCCCCCGCCCCGACGGTCTCCGTCCGCCGTCCGCCCGCCGTTTTTGGCCGCCTGCGGCACTCCCCGATCCCCCCCCCTTCCTCCTTTCCCCTTCCTCCCCGATTCCCCCCTCCTCCCCTCCCCTTCTCCCTGATCCCCCCCTCCTCCCCTCTCCTCTCCTTCTCCTCCCTTCTCCTCCCTTTGCCCCCTCTTCCCCGTCTCCTCCCTTTCGTTTCCCTTTTCCCCGATCTCACCCTCCTCTCTTTTTCGCCGATCCCCCCTTCCCTCCCCTTCCCCGATGCCCCCTTACTCCCCGTTCTCCCCGATCCCCCCTTCCTCCCCTCCCCTTCTCCCCGATCCTCCCTTCCTCCCCTCTCCTTCTCCCCGATCCCCACTTCCTCCCCTCTCCTGATCCTCCCTTCTCCCCTTCTCCCCTTCTCCCCTTCTTCCCCGTCTCCTCCCCTCCCCTGTTCCCCAATCCTCCCCTTCCCTCCCCTTCTCCCCCCCCTCCCCCCTCATCCCCTTCTCCCCCTCGGCGGCAGGCAGGAGGGGATGGGGAGGAGGTGTGGGGGGGGAGGAGGGGACGGGGGTAGGTGGGTGGGGAGTGGGATGGGAGCGGGTGTGGGGACGAAGGAGGGGGCCCCCAAACCTGGGGGGCGACGATGTGAGCGACTCGACCACGGAATAATAATTCATGTATCCGGTGGCGCCGATGGTCCCTGCTTGCGGCAAGGCTCCCGGGCGATCGCGTGCAGCTCCCGCCCGTGAGCTGTTCGCTCCTGTCGCCGCCCCCAGCAAACGTGTGGCGAGCAGGTGGGGACTCGGGGGCACCGCTCGGCTTTGGGACTTGTGTCGTTTTCCGATGATATCTCACCGCCGGGTCTGTCACCGCACGGTCTCGGTGCCCCCAGGACCAGGAGGGGAGATTCGGGGGGAGGGGGCAGGGGAGGGGGCCAGGGAAGAATTGGGGCAGGGGAAGGGGGGCAGGGGGAGGAGGCTCCCCCCTCACCCCCTCCCTTCCCCCCTCCTCCCCTCCCCTCCTCCCCTCCCTGCCTCCCCCCTCGCCCCCCCCCCTCCTCCCCCTCCACCCTCCGCCCCGCCCGCGGTGCGCGGATGCAAGACGAGCATGCGAGGCCTGGCAGTGGCTTCGAGATCCCCCTGCGCAGCGGCCACAACCAGTATCAGCGGGCCGCTGGCCCAGCCTGGCCCCCCCCCCCGCGCCCGCGGGACCCGCGCCACCACGGTGTCGTGGGATGGCTCGCGGCGGAGGGTCTGCGGCTCTCTTCGGCCTCCTGGGGGCCCTCCGTGGGCCCGGGGCGCGGTGCCAGGGACCCGGAGCCGGGGGCCCTCGCCGGGCCCTGGGCCCCGGGACCGCCAGCAAAAACCGGTCCTGGGGAAAGGGGTCGGGATCTCCAGGGGCCCAAGCGGCGACGCGAACCGCGATGTCGGGGGTCTTGGTGAGGCATCGACGCAGGTCCTCGGAGTGTTCTCTCGTTGGCGCGCGGCGCTGGCCCTGGCTTTGGGCTGCCCGCGCGGCAGCGGGGGAGCCTTCTTGCCGCGGCCCCCTGCCCTTGCCAGCGCCAGCCGCAGCAGCAGCCGCCGCGTCTGCGGGCGAGGGGTCGACGAAGGGCGATGCAGCAGCAGGCTTCTCGTGGAGCGGCGAGTCCGAGATGGCTGGAGGCCCAGATGCCCACTGCTTACCAGTTCGAAACATATCCCCATCCCTATGTTTGACATCTTAGGGATAGGGATAGGGGTAGGGATAGGGATATGTTCGAGGCTGGTTAACTGCCCCCGCGGACGGCGATCAGCCGCTGGGTTGGACACGAGGGGTCCCGCGCACTGAAAGCACCAGTGGTTGTTCTTGCAGTTCCAGCGGTACCTGCAGTGCTGGCACGGGTCCTGGTACTGCTGACGGGAACGAGATGTGCCTCCATCACGCCAGCCATCACCACTGGACATCGCGCGACTGAGGTGCTAAGAAATGGACTGCGCACCCGCGGGCAGCGGGAGGCAGGTACCGAACTGGGGCGGACCAGCTGGTGCAAGAGGATGTCTCGCTGAACAGTCCTAGCTCTGGCCTCGGAATAGCGGTATCTGTGCGTTCCCCTGTGGAACTCAAAGTTTTGAGCCAACATGGCTACGGAAGAGAAGGAGGAGGAGGAGGAGGAGGAGGAGGAGGAGGAGGAGGAGCTGGAGGAGGAAGATGAGGAGGAGGAGGAGGAAGATGAGCAGGAGGAGGGACGAGGAGAGGACGAGGATGAGAATGAGGAGGTGGCGGCGGCGGAGGAGGAGGAGGCAGAGAGGAAGGACATGCGCCTATTTTCTCGTTGGGCGGTCCTGCTTAGCCCTGCACTCTTCGCGCGTCCGAGGTCCCAGACGACGCCGTTGCAGCCAGCAGGAAGGGGTGGTGGGGGGGTGACTGCCTCCTCGTCCTGGGATGTTCCTCCTCCTTCTTCTCCTTCTCCCCCGTTTTGAGGGCATCCAGGGAACCCGCTTTCTAGGGCTCGCCACCACCACCACAATCACCATCATCACTGTCATCATCACTGTCATCATCATCATCATCATCATCATCATCATCGTCATCATCAGCATCCTCATCATCCTCATCATCCTCATCGTCATTGTCATCGTTATCATCATCGTCATCAGTATTATCGTCATCCTCATCATTATCATCATCGTCATCATCTTCATCACCATCATCACCGCCATCATCGTCATCACCATCACTATGACTATTACCATCATTTTCAAACATGTTTTTGTTGTATCATTTTAAGCATTCGTATTAGCAGGTTTATCATATTCGTTATCAGTATTCGCATTATTCTTGTCATTGTCAGCGGCTCGTCTGACTACATCAGTCGCATCACCATCATCATCATCATCACCATCATCATCATCGTCATCATCATGATCAGCATCATCACCATCATCATCATCATCCCAAGCATCTTCATACTCATCACCGTCATCGTTACCATCATCATCATCATCATCACCATCATCATCGTCGCGATCATCAGCACCATCGCTATCGCCATCATTATCATCACCATGGTCACCATCTTCATCATCGTCATCATCACCATCACTTTCATCGTCATCACCATCAGCACCATCACGCTATCATCATCATCATCATCATCGTCACCACCACCACCACCACCATCACTACCATTCTCATCATGCTCATCGTGCTCATCATCACCAGCATCGTCATCATCATCATCATAATCATCATCACTATCGTCATTGCCACCGTCGTCGCTACCATCATCATCATCATCATCATCATCATCATCATCATCATCACCATCAGCATCATCACCATTATCACCATTATCACCATTACCACCACCATTGCCATTTCCAGCACCATCATCACCATCACCGTCCTTCTCACTCGTCCCTTGTCCCTCGCTTCTTGTTCTCCCCCTCTTTCCTCTCTCGGCTTTTCTGCTTGCTCCTCCTCTCGTCTTCCGTCCCTCGCCGTTTTTGTTGTCGTTGTTCTCTCCGTCCCTTCTCCTCCCCCGTCCTCCCCCTCTCCCAGGTCCCCTCTCGTCTGCTCTTGCAGTCTTTTTGTTTGTACATCGTCGTTTTATTTCTTCACCTTTCCGTCTCCGCCTTTTTTCTTTCTGCTCTTTTCTCGTCTCCTGTTCTGTTTCCTCCTTCCCTGTCATCCCCTTTCCCGTTTTCTCCCGTCCTGCCCCGTCCTCTACATCGTTTCGTAGCGAACCACAGGGGTGCATGCCTCCTGAGCCTGAGGTAAGTTGAATGACGACTGCGCAGAAGACTGCATGTGGTGGCACCAGTGAGCAGAGCAAAGCATGGGTTTGAATCTATAGTTTGCTGGCTAGTACCATATAACAAAAGAGGGCTCGCCCAGATCACGTTCTGTCGAATGATCTTTCCAGCGAGCGCATTATAGGCTATACCAAACACGGCAGTGCTGGTCAGCCAGGCGGCGTCGATGCATCGTGTATGACCAGGTCTGATGTCATACGCCGCTATCCTTTGGCGTCATCTCCCCTTTCATGTTTGCGTGTCGCAGAGGTACAGTTGCTTGCGTTTTTGCCTTCGTTCCTTCGCCCTTGTGCGGATGCTACATTCCGCAAGTCCGAGTTGACGACGCAAGATCGTCAAAGTGGATTGTGAGGCGGAGGGGAAGACGAGGAAGGGGAAAAGGGAGAAACCATGCGAAAGAGGAGAGGCTGAGTCGGAGAGAGGATGGTCGGAGATGAGGGAGGGAAGGAGGGAGGTATGGAGGATGCGTTTGTGGTCTCCGCCACGTTCCCCTGCTCTCCTCCTCCCCCGGCTCCCCCTTCCTCCCCCATCCGCGGCCCAGGGACCCGTCCAGCTTTACGACGGATAGTCATTGGGGCCAGGCGTGTGAGGAGGCCAGTTATGCGATACGAATTAATCGCGTGAATGAAATGGAAAGCGCCCACTCGCTCGGAATACGCTTGCTTGATGCCACCATCGGGCCCGCACATGGCTTGCACAGGTCGTCTCCTCCCCTTCCTCCTGCTGTCGTCGTCATCATCGGCGGCGAGCGAGGGGGGAACTGAGAATGAGGAGGTCTTCTCAGAAGGCGGCGGGGCTTCTCAGGAGCCGCCCCTGGCCCCGTGAGAGGTTTTCTGAACCTTCGAGGAAGGCTCAGAAGGCTTGTCACAAGGCCGGGGGACTTTCGAACCTTCTGAGAAGGTCCGCCCCCTCTCACTTCTCCACGGGCTCGCCGCCGAACGTCAGCTGGCCACCTCATCGATCCTGGCAGGCCCGTCCTGGGCTAAGGGCAGCGAGAACTCTTCGAACTCGGCTCCCCACAGGCGACGCGGTCGCCAGGGCCGAAGGTCGGCCCTCTCGAGAAGCAGACCGTCGAGCTGGGCACGAAATGCTCCACGTCCGAGTGCTTCTCCTCCTCCTCTTCCTCCTCCTCCTCCTCATCCCCCTCCTCCCCCTCCTCCCCCCCCTCCTCCCTCCTCCTCCTCCTCCTCTCCTCCTCCTCCTCCCTCCTCCTCCTCCTCCTCCCCCTCCTCCTCCCCTCCTCCCCCTCCTCCCTCCTCCTCCTCCTCTCCTCCTCCTCCTCCCTCCTCCTCCTCCTCCTCCTCCTCCCTCCTCCTCCTCCTCCTCCTCCTCCTCCTCCCTCCCTCCCTCCTCCTCCCTCCTCCTCCTCCTCCTCCTCCTCC
Organism: Prorocentrum cordatum; assembly: GCA_963575745.1. Lineage (NCBI taxonomy): Eukaryota > Dinophyceae > Prorocentrales > Prorocentraceae > Prorocentrum > Prorocentrum cordatum. The sequence continues at coordinate 18,637 of CAUYUJ010021987.1, forward strand.
TCCTCCTCTGGGTTCCTCCCCCCCCTCCTCGATCATCCGTCCGCGCATCCGAAGGGAGGCGCGACCACCTGCGCTCGAGGACCCGAGCCGTGTTCGGCCATGGGCGCCTGGCCGAGATGGACATCATGCTCGAGCCGAGGCGGGCGCGCTCTCCTGCTTCCCCGTCCCGCTCCTGCTCCTCCTGCTCCTCCTCCTCCGTCCTCGACCTCCTCCTCCTCCCCCTCCTGCTCCTCCTGCCCCTCCTCTTGCCCCTCCTCCTCCTCCCTCCTCCTCCTCCTCCTCCTCCTCCTCCTCCTCCTCCTCCTCCCCCTCTTCCTCCTCCTCCTCCTCCTTCTCCTCCTCCTCAGGAGCCACACTTTTTCGGTCGCGTCCGCGAGCGAAGGCGCAGGCGGAGTCAGAAGCTGTCCGGGGCGCGGAAACAGGCCTAATTAGCTACTGGGCGCGCAGCAGGCCGGCCGGGCCAGCTCACAAAGCCGCTGCTGTGCCGCGCGGTGAGGCTGACAGGCTGAGGGCACCCAGGGAAGCTCGGGCAACGTGCAGTCTGACAAAATGCCAGAAAATTCTGTGTACGCCCTGCGGCGTGAACCTCTCGGGAGGAGCCACACACGGACACACAGAGAGTCGTCCATTCTCCCTGGGGATTCTGGGCCATGCAGTGGGGACCCATACCAAGAAGCACCCTGCTTGCCTCCAGTGTGCCGTGGGTTTCTTGGGTTTCGATGTGTGTTTTTTCGGTTCTGTGGAAACGGTGACGTCCCCACGCCAGACATCAGGGGACGTCCTGGGGTCTCAGGGTTTGGTTTCTTGTGGAAGGTTTTTTGTGGTCGGGCCACCACTGTACGGGACGTGGATGGGGAAGACGAACGTCCAGGACATACGGAAAATATGGGGAATCCTGGAATTTGTGTGTATTTATTTGTCTGTCTCTGGGCTCCTTCCGCATTCTTCTCCTCATCAACCTTCCCGTCCGCGTCGTGCTCGTCATGCTCCTGCTGCTCCTGATTCCCTTCCACCTTCCCGTGCTCTTCCATTTCCCCCACTCCCCTCTGCCCCCGCCCGCATCTGCTCACCCCCCTGCACCCTTTCCCCTTCCTCGCCGTCCTGTCCCGTGCCACAGGGCGCGATCTCCGTCTCTTCTCCTCTTTCTCCTCCCACTCCTGCCCCCTCACCCTCTTGTATCACAGTTCTGCTCAATCTGAGCACTACTCTCTCCTCTCTCCCCTCTTTTCCCACATTTTGTCTTGTAGCGCATGGGTTCCAAGTTTAGGATGTTGTGTAAACCATTGTTTCTCATCGGAAATCAGGCTCCATGGGGCTCTTGCTTGTTCCTGAGGAATCGGTGGGTGCGAGGCTTACGCCGGCTGGCGTTCCGCGGGGTTGCGTTTGGTCCTGCTCATAGGCGGTGGCGCTCTCCGGGGCTGCGTGGTCTTCTCTCCTCCTCGTGCGGCCTTCCCTGGGGATGGTTGGTCCAGTTTCAATGCTGTGGCGTTGCAGTTTCCTTGCTGCGTTCCTCGAGTTGCCTGGTCTGGTGTCCTTGCGCTGCATCCCTCGTGCTGCTATTCTCGGCGAGGGTCGCTCTTTCATGTGGGATGTCCTCTGGGGTATGTCTTTCCGTCTCAGTACGTCCGCATGTTGCAAATGTTCTGCACCTGGATTGCGCGCAATATCAAAATTCGGAACGAATGTTTTGATAGCATCACAGTCAAACCATATGCGTAGACACTCTGCTTCGACACGTCGCAGATATGTCACGCGGCCACTAAGTTGCTCGCGCTTTCGCCGAGGACACAGCGGCGGTAGTGAACGATTACGTAAAGGCAGTTCCTGTGCTCGCAAAGCTGTGTGCCGAGTTCGAATTTTCCATGTCCGGTGCGACACCCGTCGGTGGCTTTCTACAGTCTCGAAGATATGATACGCCACGCCCGACGCCTGAACGAGGACCCGTGGATTACTGGGTCCCCGGCTGAGAGCTCGCGTGCCGAGCGGCGTGCCCTGCGCGCGAAACCTCCCACTTACGCTGAAGGGTGGGTCGTCTACGCGTCGGACGGAGCGAGCCAGCGCCAGGGCACGGCGGAGGCGAGTTCATCTTCATTTGGTTGTGTTCGTTATGCCGAAGGCTGCCGGCGGGTCGTGACTTCCCGCGGTGCGCAACTTGGCCACGTCACAAAAAATGTTGCGGAATACACGGGGTTGTTGGAACATCCTCAGCATGCGCTTCTGTACCCTCGTCAGGCCAACTGCCAGTGGCGGTGTCGAGCGCCATCGCTGCGGCCGCTCCTTGAGACAGCCCTTCGGAGGTTGGGAGAGCTGCGCCGCTTCCCTGCTGTGCGCGCGTGTGAGGTCATTCACGTGTACCGAGAATTTAACGTTGATGCCGACGCCGTGTGCAACACTGTTTTGGAACCCTTTGTTCCGGCGCTGGATCTAGATGAAAGTCGGTGCCAACACCGGACCGGCGCCGCAGCGATTCGTCCTATGTTCTGCCGAACCGCCTTGCTTCTCCCCGCCCCCAGGCTGACTGCCCATTCGTGCTCCCTGCCAGCACCCATCGACGGACGAAACATGATATGATAGGCCGCGGGCCCGCTTTACGTCACGCAAGGCGATAGGTTGCGAGCCCCGCGAACGCTCTCGCACAACTTCTTATTATTCTGATTCCTCATGTTGCAAGCGCAGCGGCTTACTGCTCTAATTGAACATCCGTGTGCACATACCAGTATTCGCCGTCTTCTACCATCTTCTCATCCACGTTATCATTCTAGTATTCCCTCCGTCCCCTTTCTGCTCTGTAGACACGAGCACTCTCTGGATCACTTCAGGCATACAACTTTTCCTTTTGACCGCTTGACATGTTCACAACTTCCGAGAGGTATTCCGTGACATGTTTATCGTGTCGTTGCACAGTTATTGTGCCAAGAAGTTATCTGAGTTCCCAATCATGGAGAAAACAAGCAAAACAACCGTCGGTGGATATAACAAAACAGCACAGTGGGAAACGATTGGTGGGAGGGACAGGATGTAATGTATGGCGCGAGCGCGCCTAGCTTGATCTTCCCCATCTTCCCCCTCCCCTTAGTTCTCTCCCTCCCCGCCCCCCTCGTCGGCTTCCCGCCCCTCGCCGTGCTTCTTCGCTCCCAGTCCCCGCCCTGCCCGCCTCCAGCCCGCCCCGCTCCTCCGACCCTGACCCCACCCCCGCCCCGCCAGGAACGGGAGTGTACCTCTGGCCTCGCTTGGCTTCCGCGCCGACGACCCGCGCCTGCTCGGCCGTGCATGGGAGGGGGGCCAGGCCGGGAGCAGGAACGCGGGGCTGAGGAGAGGGAGGGGTGGGGGGCTGAGGTGATGGTGCACGCCAGTCGTTTCGAGTGGGCATGTTTGGATATCCAGATCCCAATCTACCCCAAGCGCCTTCCTACGTCAAGCCTCTGCATTTTTTGTGTTTTTTGTTTTTCTGGTGTTTGTTTTGTTTGTTTTTGCCGTGTTTGGTCATTCCTGTGGGCAGGCCCGAACCCGGTCTATTTCAGCCGCATTCCTACGTCATGCTACGTGGACGTGGACGTTGGCAGAGCCTCTTCAGCAACAGCTCCGCAGGATTGAGAAGAGAATACTTCGCATGATTGTGAATACACAACGGGGGCGTGTGCGACGAGCTCGTCGTATTTCTGGCGCTGGCGACTCTTCTTTTGAAACTTCAACGGCGATTCATTGGCAATCGAATCCAAGCACGGCCGCTGCGGATCAATCGAGCACAACCGACGATTCTGACATCGACAGCAATCCACCGGCGACGCCGATACCGACAGCGACGCGGACAGTGAGGAGACTTGGGTCGATTTCATTCGACGGGCGACACATCGTGCAGAACATCTCATGCGGCTGCACAACGTCAAGGATTGGGTGACAGAGCAGCGCTGGTTAAACTGGAGGCTCGCGGCGAAGGTGGCAGCCCACCCCGTGACAAGATGGACACAAAGAGCGGTGCAGTGGCACCCCGGCCACACGGCAAACAAAGCAGTTTATCGCAACCATGGTGGTGAACATGAACGGTGGAACGACGAGATCCCGATGTTTTTGGGCAAGTATGTGTTTGACGACACCATGCCAGGTCATCAACAGAGAGGACATGACGATATTAACGATACCATTTGGCTCAACAGTGCGAAGCAAAGCGCGACATGGCAGAGTATGGAGATCCAGTGCGTGAATGCGAAGCAAGAGTACGTGCGCATGGTTTCACATTTTGTTCACAGGGGCTACGGCCCGACTCGTCCCGCCCAAGTGGGTGCGGCCTTAAGACCAGTGACCAGTGGGGCCGGATGGACGCTCGCTCGCTCGCTCGCTATCTCATGCTACGACCTACTTCTTCCGACTTGCGGGTGATGGTAATGGTAATGGTAATGGTAATGGTAATGGTAATGGTAATGGTAATGGTAATGGTAATGGTAATGGTAATGGTAATGGTAATGGTAATGGTAATGGTAATGGTAATGGTAATGGTAATGGTAATGGTAATGGTAATGGTAATGGTAATGGTAATGGTAATGGTAATGGTAATGGTAATGGTAATGGTAATGGTAATGGTAATGGTAATGGTAATGGTAATGGTAATGGTAATGGTAATGGTAATGGTAATGGTAATGGTAATGGTAATGGGAATGGTAATGGCAATGGCAATGGCAATGGCAATGGTAATGGTAATGGTAATGGCAATGGCAATGGCAATGGCAATGGTTATGGTTATGGTATTTGACACTGGTAATGGTAATAGTAATTGAGTCAGTAATGGTAATTATAATGGTAAGGGTGCATCGGCGAGTTCGCCGCGCCGCTACGTGGCGGGCCCAAATTAGGCTCCTCCCTCGTTAGCGGATGGCCAAAGCTCAGAGTCGTCGGCTTTGGCCAGCAACTTCGCCCGCCTCACCTCCCTAGGCCGTTCGACCGCCGAATCGGGCGAGTCAAAGACCGTGCAGCCGGGCGATCTTAAGCAGGTCCAGCACATGGACTTCCACCCCGTACTGCCAAAAGCTGACGGGACCCTCACGGGCACCGAGCCCAGACTCCCCAGTCGGTCCGCCAGCGGGCTGTGCGGGGCTGAGGCAGGGAGGACGGGAAGAGAAGATGGAGAGGGGGGATGGGGGAGGAGGGATAAGGGAGAGTGGGGGAATAAGGATACTCGGGAGTGGAGTTAGCCAGGTCGAACGAGTCAGTGGGGCCCGCGACTGGATGGTGGTGTGTTGCAGACGGATGCTGTTGAGTAGTACAGTTGTGCTGGACACGGAAGCACGGCGGACGGGCGGCGGGCTGCTGGGGGGCGGGCTGGCGGCGGGGGGGCGAATCTGGATTCTGGCAGTCCGCAACCAGCGCCTGTAGCCCGCTGCCCGTCCGCCGTGCTTCAGCGAGCGGACGCCGCTCGCGCGCGGTCCCACTTCTGGCGACTTGGCGAGGGGACAGAAAACGCTGGCCATACACGGGCGGGGGCGGCGCTTCAGGAGATTCTGGCGCGGCGCCGCGGCGAAGCAGCACTGCCACTCTCAAGCGCACTCGCGCGCAATCCGTGCAGCGCTCTGGGCGAGGACGCCTCTTCGCCCGCCCTCGCCCGGACCCGCTGGGCTTCGGAGAGAAAGGGAGAGAGAGAGAGAGAGAGAGAGAAAGAGCGAGAGCGAGAGCGAGAGCGAGACAGAGACAGAGAGATAGAGAGAGAGAAACACCCCTCGCTCCCACGCGGCGGAGCGCCACGTCCAGACGAGAGGTCTCCGCGGAGCGAACGCGTGGGCGACGCGTCGCCCGCTCGCGCGCGGCCCCGCCCCCGAACCACTGGGCGAGTGGGAGCGGTGCGCCGCGCCGAGGTGGGAACGCGGCTTTCGGCCGAGGAGGGGGAGGAGGAGGAGGAGGAGGAGGAGGAGGAGGAGGAGGAGGAGGAGGAGGAGGAGGAGGAGGAGGAGGAGGAGGAGGCGGAGGAGGAGGAGGAGGAGGGAGGAGGAGGAGGAGGCGGGAGGAGGAGGAGGAGGAGCGGAGGAGGAGGGAGGAGGAGGAGGAGGAGGAGGAGGAGGAGGAGGAGGAGAGGATGAGGAGGAGGTGGCGGAGGAGGAGGCGGAGCAGGAGGAGGAGGAGGCGGAGGAGGCGGAGGAGGAGGAGGAGGAGGAGGAGGAGGAGGAGGAGGAGGAGGCCAGCGCCGCGCCGAGCCCTGGGAACAACTGCCCCTCGGGCCCGAGCACGGCACGCGGGCGGCCGCGCGCCACCCTATTTGGGGCGCCTCGGGCGGCGGCGCGTGTGCTCGCAGCGAGGCGCCGAGGCGGCGCCGCGGGCCCCCATGGCCACCGGGCCCGCGGACGCGGGCGCCGCCTCGGAGGCGGGGCGCCGATGCGAC
>CAUYUJ010021987.1:27500-50000 GCA_963575745.1 Prorocentrum cordatum
GGAGTGTGTGATTTGAGTCTAGAGGCCTGTGGTTTTCAAGGCCGATGCCCCTGCTAGACTCCCTGAGCTTGAAGGTCACGAGCATGGGTCGTCACCATTTTGGCTCAAGACCCAACTTCTACTCATTCCTCATCACTCATACCATATCCACCCTACCCCTCTTCCTTTCCCATACCGTTCCGTGCCTTGTTTGTACAGCGTTGGGAGCTGTGTACTGAGAAGAGAGTGCGAGGGTTCTCTTGCTGGAGAAAGGATCCGACACTTTGGCTTCACTGCTGTCGTCCGTCGGGCGACAGTGGTAGCGGAGCTGTGAGCAGCTCTGAGTCCGCGGACCAATGACGGCAGCAGCGGAGCAAGGTGCTAATCGAGAGACACAGCGAGAAGAACGAGGGGAGCATTCTGCAGTACGGGCAGTGACTGACACACTGATGAGGCATGACGGTCTCAACCTCGACCAAGATGAGGCAGAGAAGTTGGCACGTCTTTTACTACTGGACGTGGTGCCGGCCAGTTCCCAGAGTCACCAGCGTGACCCACATGGGGACGACGACGACAGTGGACGTCGGCGCGGTCACGGGCAGAGCTCAAGTGCCCCGTGGTCAAGCGCCGAGGATCGCTCGTGGTCAGGCTGGCATGCACCACCGCCAGAGCACGAGTCGACGAGTGCCGGGACATGGTCCGGTGGTGGCGCGGCCGCGTCCGCCACCGAGACGTCCCAGGGCAGGTCGGAGCAGTGGCATTCGGGTGGCTGGGACGCGACGAGAAGCACATGGCAGGAGCCGGACTACAAGCCTGGCGTGGAAAGACGAGCATCGGGGCGACTGGTCATCCGGATGGAGATGGAACGACAGCTACAAGGACAGCAAGTGGGAGCCCAATAAGCGCCACTCCGGACATGATGACGACCGCTCCAGCACGAACACCTGCAAGGACTTCGCCGACCCCGAGAAATGGAGAGGCTGGGGGGACTACCGCATGTGGCGCCGCACGGTGCTGCGCTGGAAAACACGGACGGACGTTCCCTCCCACAAGCAGGCTGATCGCCTCTTCCGCTCTCTTGATCAAGACCTTCAACGGAAGCTCGAGGACCTCGATGACGTCACGCTATGCAGCTCATGGGGTTTCGATGCCATTATCAAACGCCTTGACTTGATGTCTGGTGAAAAACACGGCGACGAATGCTTCGCGCAAGCAGGGAGATAATCTCACCGAATATTGTGCACGTGTGGACGCGGCCTTCGACAGGGTAGCTACTCAGGGGCTGCCGCTTCCAGATGAGTGGAAACTGATGTTCCTGGAGGAAGGAGTTTCTCTCGACCAGACTACAAGTCGGCTCTCTCGGCCATTCGGGAGATGGACATCTCCCATCGAGAGCATCTCAAAGCACGGAGGACCTACGCCACTATGGGCTCGGAAGCACCTCTACCTCAGGTGCCTACCTATCAGGTCGAGCGCGACGACGAGTCCTTGCTCGACTATTCGGATGTCTCCTCCATGGACTCAGACGGGGAAGCAGAGGTCTGGGCGATCCTGGAGTCGGCCGACGTCGGGGGGGGCGACGCGCCGGCAGCGCTGGCCGCCATCAACCAGGAGCGCCGCAAGACATGGAGGCAGAACCGCGACTTGAAGGGACAGCTGAAGACCGACCGGAAGTTCTACGACAGGTCTGGCCAGGGCCGTGGCAGTGATGGGCGCGAGAAGGCTCGCAGGCCCGGCCACAGGGCAGCAGGCGGCGCGTTCAGAGCGCGGAAGAGCCGCCTTCCGCTTGCTGAATTAATTGAGCGCACGAGATGCCGTGTCTGTCATCAGAAGGGACACTGGTCTCGAGAGTGCCCACAGAAGCAGGGCGCAGGGGCCGAGGGCGAGAAGGGGTCCCCTGCCACGGGTATGACTTTCCTGTACGTGAATGCTTTAGATCACTCCACCTCCCAGTGCTTTGACGAGCCTCCTCCTCCAACCTGCGCAGTTGTCCTGCTCGCCGTAGGTCCTGGGGCCATGGTGGTCGACACCGCGGCCGGTCAGGGCCTCGTAGGAGAGCGAGCTTTGCAGAAGATCGAGGGGCACTGGGCCTCAAAGGGGTTCGCCGTCCCAAGGGTCCCACCCAGGAACCCAAGCGCGCGCGGAGTAGGTGGGGGGGTAAAGGTCACCCACACCGCTCTGATCCCTGTAGGCATTGAGGGTAGCATTGGGGTGCTGGAGCTGGACGTTCTGGACCAGGACGTTCCACCCCTTTTGCCGATAGGATTTCAAGAAATGCTAGGTGGGATTGTAGATCTTCCGAACAAAGCTTTGACTTTTACGAAGTTGGGGGTCACGACGCCTCTGACTAGGCTCCCGTCGGCCCACCGCGCCATACAGGTGGACAAGTTTTCGGTTCCCGCCAAAGTCTTTAAAGCTCCGGCCTCCGTGTTTAGGTCGCGCCCTCAGCGGCCGAAGGGTGCGTTTCAAGCCAAGGGGAAGCGCATCATCGCGTCCTCTGTCAGCACTGGCCTGGGGGGGCTGTGCGACGGAAGCTGCTGGGGGAGTCCGAGGGGGGCGGAGGAGCGTCCGAGGAGGTCCGGGACCTTTTTCTGGGAGAATCTTAGGTCAGATGTAGTCGGGACGTACGCCGGGGCCCTAGTTGGGCCGGACAACTCAGGTTCCAGAACCGGTCCACTAAGGGGTCTGGTCTGGAGTCGGGCAGCACCTCCGACTCGGCGCTGAGCAGTACGCGTACTTCGGGACTCGCCAGGGTTTTGAGCTCCAGGTCGAGACGTTTCAGAGCCAGGGGAGGGTCGACAGCGCGGGGTTGGAGGTGGCCGACGTGGGCCACGAGGCCAGCCTCGACTTCGTCCGCCCTCCTCGCAGCACTTCGGCTCGAATCATTCAGCTCGCAGCAATTCGGTAACAGCCTCGACAACTCAGAGGCCGATTGGAGAGCAGATCGCGATGCCGCCAGCTGCTTCGACGACCCGCGTGGCAGGCGAGAGGGGGCGTCGTGGAGCTCAGGAGCGGCCACATGCGATGACGGATCGCATGCAGAGCCAGACGGACTCAGCATGGGTCTACGGGGCCACCGGGACCAACGGCCCGGAGAACCTCAACAAGGGCGAGAAGGGATGGGCCTGCTTAGCCAGGTGGGCGCTATATTGGTCGGCGCGTCTGGCCGAAGAGTTCGGGGGTATGTGCTGCGCCGAGCGCGTCTGGCCGACCAACCTGCCCAAGTCTCTCCGTCGCCTCTCGGAGGCGTGCGAGACGTGTTGGCGCCCGCCGACGCTCGTGAACTACGGAGCCAACTCGTGGGGGAAGTTGTTCGTATGCAGCGGGTGCACGATGGGTCGGGCACTGGGAGCTGAGGCCGACAAAAGGGACCGTGAAAGAGGAGGAGGTGTGCTTGTGCAAGAAGAAGGACGCCGCGTGCACGTTGCGTGGACAAGGTTGGGCTCAGGGCGCGACCGCCGAGCCGCAGTGGCAGGCCTTGATATGCGTGCCCAAGCCACCTCCTGGAGCCGAGAGGGCTCCGTTACCTCTTCACCCGGGCATGATGGCCGGAGGTCTGGCGGGCGGCTCATTCATGACGGCTCGGCAGCCGGCGTGCCAGCGAGTGGCGGAGGACGCGGCGAAGGTCACCGAGGCGCTGCAGAAGGATCAGGCGGAACAGAGGTCCGCAGCAGCAGCAGCTCGCCGGGTGTCCTCAGCGAAGCGCAAGCCAGAGAGCGACACGGAGGCCATGGACACCGCCTCCGAGCCACTCGAGGAGATGCGCGAGTACCAGGCCAAGACCGAGAGGGACATGAAGGGTATGGTCGAGAGTCAATTGCAGGTGATGAAGGCCATGATCCAGGGGGTGATGGCCTCGCAGGCGTCGCAGCAGGAGGCGCTCGAGCGGGTCACGACCACCGTTAAAGAGCAGATGGCGGCGATCGCGACAGCCCAGGGACAGGCGCAGGAGGCCAGCCGAATGATCAGGGCCATAGCGCAGGGCAGCTCGAGCAGCAAGGCGGACCAGGTCAAGGTCGCAGCCGCTGCAATCGACTCTCCCCCCAAGGCGGAGGCCAGGGCACCGCGGGCTCGGGAGGTTCCACAACGGCCAGTGCCGTCGGGGCATCTTTCGTCACTGGGCCAGCAGATGACCGAGCCACAGCCTCAGAGCTTACCGCCTCTCGCAGCGGGGGCGCCGCCAGGAGTGGCTCCATCAGCGTGGGCCTACATTGGGACAGCACCTCTCGACGGGACGAGTGTGCCGGCGGCGATGGCCTCCCAGGCGATGCTGCACCAGCAGGCGGCAGCCAGCGCGGGGGCGCCACAGCCGACGAGGTCACCAGCGCTGGGGGGCTATCCGACGTGCGGTCCCCCGGTCGAGCAGAAGAAGGACGCAGTGTTTCCTCCCCGCAATCCGGACCGCCTCTTCACGGCGGACGAGCTTCCGATCGGCTCCACGGGGGCGCTGACCACGGAGGCCAGCCTTTCACTCCCGGGCGCGGACCTGGCAGCCCCGCCAACGGCAGCAGTCGGTCCCTGCGGCAAGGGCAACAACAAGGGCAAGGGTATTCCCTCACGCAAACCGGAGAACGGAGACCCGTGGACGCCGGGCCCGGAGGAGAAGGCCGCCGAGAAGCGGCGCCAGGCATACCACGAGTGGAAGGAGGCCGGGTGGAAGACCTTCCACAACGGCCGCTGGACGTGAGCGGGCGCTTGTCTCAGGAGCTGAGGGCGAAGAAGCTGCCTCATCCCGGGGGGGTCACTTTTCAGTTTCTCCGGGGGAGCTCAAGCGTCGCCAGGTGCTGGATTCGCTTCTGTCAATGGGGGCAAGGCCTCTGTCCAGGACCGGGTCTCGGGGGATCGAGTTTCTTATGCCCCCTTGTGGGCGAACGCGGTCTTCGGGGATCAGAACAACGATGACCACGAAGTGTTTCTCACTAAGAGCGAGAGGAGACAGCTTCAGTCTCTGGTGACCAATTGCAGGGTCTCATCAGATCTCAAGTCGAGGTCGTTTCTTGAAGTTTTCTCTCCACCCCGAGTCGCCCCCCTCCTGGAGGAGGCAGGATTGCGCACCCTGGGCAGTCTCGATCTGGCGACGGGGTGGGATTTTAGGAAGAAGAGCGATCAGGACAGGGCCATGGAGCTCGTTCGGACCAAGAAGCCGTGAATGATTTTCCTGGAACCCCCGTGCGCTGAGTTCAGTCCGATCCGGGAGCTCTTTCGGAAAACCTCTCCCGAGCCTCTGGAGGTTCAAGAGCGGAAGAAAAGAGAAGCTCTGGACCTTCTGGCTTTCTGCATGAAGCTGGCGCTTGTCCATGTTCAGGAGGGTCGACGTTTTGCTTTTGAACATCCGAATGGGGCAGCGTCCTGGCGAAAGCATGTTGTGGATATGATCAGGGAGCTTCCGGGGGTCATGGAGGTGGTCCTAGACCAGTGTGAGTTCGGTCTGTCCGTGGTCGAAGGGGCCCTTTCTCGCAAATCCACCCGTGTTATGACCAACGACCCCATCCTTTTTCGCCAGCTGTCAGGGCGGCAGTGTAGGGGCGGCCACGAACATCATCACCTGGAGGGGGGACACACAACCAGGACGTCACAGGTGTACCCCCCCTAAGCTGTGCAAGGCCTTCGCCGATGCGGTGCTCAGGAGCATTCAGGAACAAGAGAGTCTCCTCACCATTGAGGAGATGGCGGAAGTCTGCTCACAAGATCTTGGGGTGTGCCGGGTCGGGGTCGAGGCTTTCCCCAGTCAGGCTGAGTCTTCGGAGCAGCTTCCGGAGCAGGGGGGGGGCGCGGAAGGTGAGGCCGAGGAGCCCGCTCTCCAGGAGGTTCCTGGAGAGCGCGAAGTGTAGATAACCGCGCCCATGAAGCGGCTGATTCACAAAGTTCACGTGAATCTGGGACATCCTCGCAAAGAGATCTTTCTCAAGGTCCTGCGTGCTGCACACGCTCGTCCTGAGGTTATTCGATTCGTCCGAGACGAGTATGAGTATGCCGACTGCCATGCCCAAGTTGAGCCCGCCGGGCATCGCTCAGTGGCCATGCCAAGTACTTTCCAGTTTAACAGGGTGATGGCTGTCGATACTTTCTACGTTAATTTTGAAGAGAAATCGATTCCAGTGCTGAATTGTGCCACGGCACGAATCTCCAGATTGTGGAAGTTTTCGACGGGACCTCCGAGGGGGCGTGGAGGGCTTTTCTCAGGGCCTGGATCAGGCCTTTCGGACCTCCAGAAATGGTGCTCTCGGATGGGGGACCCGAGTTCAAGGGCCATTTCGAGAGAGGCCTTGAGCATCTCGGCGTCTTCCAGCGCGTGATAGACGCCGAGAGTCCCTGGGAAAATGGGCGTGTTGAGCGCCACGGGGGGTGGGTGAAACAGATTTTGCTTAGGGCCTCCGAGAGCAGTCTCATCACCACCCGAGCCGAGTTAGAATCCCTTCTCCACGAGGTCGTGGCAGCCAAGCACCGCTACCTCCACAGTGGAGGTTACGCCCCCTTTCAACTCGTTTATGGGGTCAACCCAAGACTCCCCAATATGATATGTTGTCAGATGATGGCGTGAGACAGGTGGGGGAGGGGGACCTTGTTCAGACGGCATGGGACCAGGACACGGCGGCCGCGGATTGCGCCAGGCAGCGCGCTATCCGGGATCTGGCTCGACAGGGGCGCTTCCGCTCCTCAAGTAGGCGGAAGCTGGCGGAAGCCTCAGGGTAATGTCCACAGAGACGCTAAGGTCTATCCAGGGCAGTGGGTTTTTGTCTGGCGCCGAGCCCCGACCTCTGGGAAGAAAACGTACGCGCTCCAGCGTGACCGTTGGGTCGGACCTGGGCTGGTGCTTCTTCAGTCCGGAGGGGCCGTGTGGGTTGCCGTGAGGAGTCGCTTGTGGAAGTGCTCATCTGAGCAAGTAAGGCTTGCGACGTCACCAGAGGCTCAGGGCGCTGAAGTAATGTCTGACCCCGGGGTCCAGAAACTTCTTCGAGAGGCCCAAGTGGGCCGCGCGTGCGTGGGGATCAACGTGGCGGCCGAAGGACCGCCACCTCGTGAGGCCTGGGAACCAGGACACGGTGTGGAAGTGGAAGCCTCACCCATTCAGGCTCCGCTTCCTCCTCCCGCCAGGTCTCGGGCTCCTGGGGGCAACGTTCAGCGGCCGGTTTCACCTCCCGGGTTGTCGCCCATCTCAGAGGAAGAAGTCGCTGACGCCACGGGTTCAGGTCCAGGGAGCGATTGCAGGCCACCTACGGATTTATCTCGCTCTAGGCAGGTCAGTACCGAGGGAGGGGGCGAAGAAGAAGAGTCACGACCGCACAAGTATATTCAAGTTGATCCGGAAGGGGCTGCCTTGCTCCCTCCGCTCTCGAGCGGTCCAGTGCAGGGTCAGTCTTCCAACTCCTCTTCCTCTCAGCCTCTCCCACTCCAACAGGCTCCAGAAGGAGGGCGGCTGGATGCCGAGCCTCAGCAGGCGTCCGTCATCGCTGATCCGGCAGCAGACTCCCGCATGGACGAGAGCCGTAGTGCCGGACAAGTCCCGGGTGATGGTGCACCCAGTGGGGAGTCCAGTGTGCCAAGGCCGATTATGGATGGAACGGTTCTTCGGAACGAGATATTAGACTTGGGCATGAAACGTCAGGGTCAGCGTTTTTCGGTCACCAGGGGAGAGGACTTCAGAGGGGTCCCACCGGGGCGTGTTCGGACCCAGGTCCAAGAGCTGGAAGGTCGGCCGGCATCCAGGCCAGTGAGGCGCTCCAGGTCCCCTCCCCTTGAGCGGCCCCCGGGGTCCGCCATGGAAGACGTTTCCATGCCAGGCTTTCTTGAGATGAATGGCGCGAAGATAGATGCGCTTCTGGAAATGAGTGATGAGGAACTCGTGTCGTATATCAATGCCGTGGAAAGAGCTTTAGACGAGGAGGGGTGGAGTGGCACCTGGGCTCAGTATCACGACGGCAATGCCAACTGTGAAGTTCTGCCCGGAGACTCGGGTGGCTTTTCTCTCTCCCTGTTAGCTAATCGAGGGTGCGAGGTTCGTCTCAAAGACCTCGCGCCCGAGGAGAAGAGGGAATTCGCCTCTTCCGACTTGCAGGAGTGGGAGGGGATCGTTGCTACCAAGTCCGTGAAAGTTAACGCTCCGGCCGAGGGGCGTCAACTTAGGCAGCTGTTTCCCAATCGGGTCGTCTCGAGCTGGATGGTCCGCCGCTGGAAACCCCAAGGCAGTGTCGGGGCTCGACCTAAGGCGAAGTCGCGCTGGTGCGTGAGGGGACACCAAGATGAGGACACCGCTGAACTCCAAGTTTACGCCCCTGCGCCATCCATGGAATCTCTCATGCTGTTTCTGGCCATATCTCTCATGTATGGCTTAGAGGTCCATATAGGCGACATGGAGAACGCTTTTTGTCAGTCCGATCCGCTTAAGCGGCCGGGGGGCGGGTTTTTGTGGAGCCCTGCGAGGGTTTGAACCTTCTGGCCGGAGCTCTCATTGAGCTCATTGCTCCTGTGTGTGGGCTCGATGACGCCCCTCTCGCGTTTCATGAGACGTCGGCCAGGTTTCTGGAGGGGCAAGGCTTCACGAGGGCCAAGTTGGAGCCCTGCTGGTTTTCCCAGAAGGAGAATGGTCGCCTAGTCGCGCAGGTGCTGCTGGAGGTTGACGACTGGGCTATCGCTTTCCCTCTGGGTCAACAGAACAAGTATTTGATCGAGTTTAAGGAGCGTTTCACGTTCGGAAAAATGGATGAACTCGATGAGGCCGGAGTTGAGTATATCGGTCGAAGGCTTCGACTCGTGGGGCACGGTGCCGCCGCGCCGCGTATTCTTGTGGACCAGGAAAAATACATTCGCGAGCAGGTCCGCAAGATACCGCTGTCAAGGGGGCGTCGTGGGGATCACTCCAGTCCCCTGGTTGGGACTGAGGTGGCGGAGTTCCGAAGCCTGGTGTACAAGTTGAACTGGGTTGGACGGGGGTCCCGTGCTGAGGCTGCCGGCTGCGCGTCCATTCTAGCGACCAAAGTGAACTCACCATGCGTCAGAGACCTGGCCGAGGCACATAAGATGGTGGATCACTTCAGGTCCACGGCCAGCATGCCCGTGATAATTCACAAGTTCGACCCCTCCCGCTGCATATTCGCGACGGCCAGCGACTGCGGAGGAGTCGGCTCGGATGACTGCATGTTCCCACAACAAGCATGGCAGGTCTATTTAGCAGACAATGCTTTAGCGCGCGGTCAACGTGCAAGGGCCACCCCCCATAGCTTGGAGATCGTGCCGAGTCAAGCGCCAGGTGGCGAGCACTCTCGCAGGAGAGACGCTGGCGCTTTCCGGAGCTCTTGCTGAAGCTCAGTGGCTTCATCTTATGTTCGAGGATGTTGTGAGAGGGAATGTGGTGTCAGAAGCCTGGCAGGGGAAAGTCGGCCCCTTTGCGGCCATTTTGAAGGAAGACTGCCAGCTGGTCGCTCACTCGCCCTCGGAGTGTGTCAGCATTGTCGACGCCAAGGGGATATATGATACCCTCAGCAAGTTATCAAATGGTTCTCGATCCGATCGTCGGGCCGCGATCGACCTCGCGGTCGTTCGGGATATCATGCAAAAGGTCGGGAGCGTGATTCGTTGGATGCCGCGCCCGTTACTTCCGGTCGATTGCATGACGAAATCGGACCTTGCCACAACCAGCGCGGCTCAATATGAGGTGCTCCGTTCTGGGTGTTTGCGTCTCTCGGCGGAAAGCGGGGCCCTCGAGGGCCGGCGCGAGGACCCCCGTAAGAAAGGCCGCTCCAGAGCCGAATCCCGGAGGCAACTCCAGCAGCAGGAGAACGATGGCAAGGCCAGTGCTGTTCAGCTCTCCCATGCCGAGTGACAGTCGTCACAGTCTGGCGGGACATGGCCGGTGCACGTCTCTCGAGGGTCGTCAGGGCCGAGCGAGATATAAGTGACCAGCCAGGCCGGAGCGAAGTCGTCAGGACTCGCTACGGCACGACGGCAGCAGCAGTATTTACACAAATGGCACTAGAGTGCCCATTCCTCTCTCCAAGATGGTGCGATCCATTGGCTCGGAGGAGGGCCACGGTGCCTTCGCGACCTATCAAGCTCACTGTTTGTCGGGGTACTGTGTGATTTGAGTCTAGAGGCCTGTGGTTTTCAAGGCCGATGCCCCTGCTAGACTCCCTGAGCTTGAAGGTCACGAGCATGGGTCGTCACCATTTTGGCTCAAGACCCAACTTCTACTCATTCCTCATCACTCATACCATATCCACCCTACTCCTCTTCCTTTCCCATACCGTTCCGTGCCTTGTTTGCACAGCGCTGGAAGTTGTGTACTGAAAAGAGAGTGCGAGGGTTCTCTTGCTGGAGAAAGGATCCGACACTTTGGCTTCGCTGCTGTCGTCCGTCGGGCGACAGGAGGAGGAGGAGGAGGAGGAGGAGGAGGAGGAGGAGGAGGAGGAGGAGGAGAGGAGGAGGAGGAGGAGGAGGAGGAGGAGGAGGAGGAGAGGAGGGAGGAGGAGGAGGACGAGGAGGAGGAGGAGGAGGAGGAGGAGGAGGAGGAGGAGGAGGAGGGGAGGAGGAGGATGGAGGAGGAGGGGCCCCCCCCTATCGTTGCCCCCCCCTCCACGGGCTCCACGGGCGACGCGAGCGGCGGGGACGTGTGGCTGGACGACTGGTGCGCTTCCGCGGCGTCGGAGGAGGGAGCGCCCCCCGCGCCGCGGCCCGCCGGGCCTCGCGCTCTCCCCCCCCCCCCGGGGGGCTCCCGCGGCTCCTCCCTTTCGCCCTCCACTCGTCGGGGGCGGCCAAGAGGGGGGTGCGAGGAGGAGAAGGAGGAGGAGGAGGAGGAGGAGGAGGAGGAGTAGGAGGAGGAGGAGGAGGAGGAGGAGGAGGGGAGGAGGAGGAGGAGGAGGAGGAGGAGGAGGAGGAGGAGGGGAGGAGGAGGAGGAGGAGGAGGAGGAGGAGGAGGAGGAAGGAGGAGGAGGAGGAGGAGGAGGAGGAGGAGGAGGAGGAGGAGGAGGAGGAGGAGGGAGGAGGGGAGGAGGAGGGGGAGGAGGAGGAGGAGGAGGGAGGAGGAGGAGGAGGAGGGAGGAGGAGATGGAGGAGGAGGAGGAGGAGAAGGCGGAGGCGGAGGCGGAGGCGGAGGCGGAGGATGCGGAGGATGCGGAGGATGCGGAGGAGGCGGAGGAGGCGGAGGAGGAGGCGGGGGGGGGTTGGATCTCGTGGCCTGGGCCACGACAGTTCCCCAGGCTTCAAGGCGCCTCTTCTCATCTCGGTACGTGCCACGCCCCCCCCGCCCCAGGCCGCGCACATGCCGCCGGTCATGATTTTCGGCCCTCCTCTTGGACGCCCCCCTCTTGGCCGCCCCCGAGCGGCTTCTCCCTCTCGCCCTCCACTCGGGGGGGGCAACGTCCAGGAGGGAACAGGCATTTTCGTCGGCGGCGAGGCTGAGGTTACAGCACCAGCGAGTGAGCTAAACGGGGGCGCCGTTGTAGCGAATTGGCCAGCATGCACGGGCGGGAAAACTGGACAGAGGAGGGAACAGACACAGGCACAGAAAGATTCGGCTGCGAGCGATCGGGGGGACGTGAGAGGGAGAGGGCCCTCTCAGAAGGCGGCGGGGCTTCTCAGAGGCCCTCGCGCCTTCGGGGAAGGCTCAGAAAACTTCTCAGAAGGCTGGGGGAAATCCCCACCCCGGGCTCGCCGCCGACAGATAAACACTGATTCCCAGGGAAGTATATTGGGAAAGGCGGGGAAATGGAGGGGAAGACGAAACTCCCAAAGATGCGGGGGAATTCGGGGAACCCTGAACTTGTCAGCCTCTGTGTATTGGAGTGTCCCGGAGCCCCTGCACACGCTTGGGGGGGACGGGCTCCGGGAGGGAGTGCACCGACCCTGGATCGCCCAGCCATCGCCAGTAGGGGCCCGATGCCCCTCCCCGTCCCGGAATGTGCGGTTTGGCGATCGAGAGTCTGTCGCCGACCTATCGGTGATGCGTTGCCGACTCCGGGTCGATGTTGCCCCCTCTGGGCCAGTACCCCCGTATGGCAACCCCTCATCCACGAGGGAGGCAGGTCGGCGGCTGTCTTCTGTCGTCACGCCCCCTGGCCCACCTCTCGTTCTTGCAGATGCTTCGGGCCACGCCCCCTCATTCGGCGCACCCGACAAGGGGGGGGGGCAAAGGGGGAGGTTCGGACGTAGTGGCCGTAGCGAGGGTCTCCAAAAGGACGATGAGGAGGACGTCGAGGAGGAGGAGGGCCCCAGCTGCTGCATCTGCCTGGAGTCGTTGGCGGCCCCGTCCGAGTACGTCGCGGAGGGGGCCGCGGGCGCGGACGAGTCCCGCGAGGTCCTGAGGCGGGGCGCCACGAATCTGTGCACCGCGCTCCTCTCCTTTCCTCTCCCTCCTCCTCCTCGTCCTCCTCCTCCTCGTCCTCCTCCTCCGCCTCCTTCTCCTCCTCCTCCTCCTCCTCGTCGTCCTCCTCCTCCTCCCGCTACTCGAACAGTAGTTCCTCTGCCCTGCCTGCTTCTCGCCCTGTCCTTGCCGCTGCCGTGTTGGCGCGAAGATCCTTTGCCTCTCCCGTTTTACGTCGTGGGACTTGCTTTGCACGTTATACATCGGTGTACGGAAACATCGTTTCCGGTATTGCATCATCAGTTCTAATTGCTAGCTGAGCAGGTTCGCCCCTGTTCCAATACCACGGCAGCCATGTCCCGCTTTGCCTCGGTGGCCAGGGCTCCCACCCTCCGCCGTTCTCCATCGTGACGTTTGCAGGATACGTTACTTATGGGTACGTCAGGCCCGGATCAACCCATCCGCAGGAACACCACGTCGTGCCGCCCCACATGCCGTTCTACTGCTCTGCATCCGCCTTCAACTTCATTGCCTTCGTGCAACTTTTCCCGCTCGCTGCGGCATGATACGTTACTCTAAGGTCCGTCGGGGCACCCGCCCACCCGCCAGGACCAATGGCCGAAAACGTGCACGACCAGTTTTTCATCAAGGGCAACGCCACCAAAATCTACCAGGACTGCTCTGCGACCCATCCCAGGCATGCTCGGACTGTGTCCAGGCAGGTCGCGGACCCCAAACTGTCAGTGCTCTCCCCCGTGGGGGTAGCTTCAGGTGTTAGACCGTTGCTCGACACAATGTTTACATCTGCGGTTTCAGAACAACGCCCCTGGGATGAGGTTGTGTCGATGGTGCCGAGCGGGGGTGCAGTGGGGAGTCTGTGAACTGTGTTCCCACCCCCCCGAAAAACTGCAGTGGAGGGCGTAACGACTGGGACGCCATTATTCCGACCAGACCCGCAAGCCGGGACGGGATCCCGATGCGCACTCATCCAGGCGATCGTGTAATTGGCGGTGTTCAGTACAGTGACCGCGCTACGTGCCAAGAGCATTCCCGTGACTGTGTCGCGGGATGTTCCGAGTGCCGTGAGCATTACAGCGGCGCGACAGAAGCTTGCGCCTAATGCGCTGACGAGGAAGAACACATCCGGGGCAAGTCTCCCTGGCGTCTCATGCAACGCCGCTTGACAGTCCCCGGCCTCCAGCATCTCTACGCCCTGTGGAGGGGCCTGCATTCCTGATGGAAGGCCATCGGAGTCGGCGTGTGTGCCATAGCGAGCTGCATCGACCTGCGTGGACGCACGTGGTGGCAGCGGCAACATGTGCCACCCCCGCACGTGGCGGCCCAAGCACGAGACTCGCGTGTCTTTCCAAACATGGATGCGCGTGGTGATGATTTGGTCAGTGGCGAACTCAGACCTCGACGAGTTTCGCCAGGCGGCGTACGTCTCGTCGCCCCATGCCGGTATGGCGCGAGAGCACGTGGGCGAATGGCCGCCAGCTGTCCAGATCCAGGGAGATCTCATCGACGGCGACCCAGTGCCACCGATGATTGTCTTCGTGCACATCTTGGTCGAGCGATGGGGCCAGCTGGGCGAGGAGGAGCTTGCCTCGGCAGTATTGGCTCTGATGAACGTCAACCGACTGCCGCAGGAGCGCATCGACCACCTCCCAACGAAGTTCGACATTCTCCGCAAGCGGACGCAGCAAGCTGGCCAACTCATGGTCGGCTGCGAGGGCTCAGCTTCCTCCTGCTGGGCGCCGTTGGCGCGTCGAACATTCAACTCGCCATGCTCCGATTGCGCTGCAATGTGGCCAACCCCGCGAACGCTTAGCTGCGCGCCCAGATCTCGTTCCAGCTGAGACGCTTTTTTGCGCAAAATCGAGGGGTCGCCAGGCAGCGTCGCCTCGGCGGCCCACTCTGCCCAACAGCGCGCGTTCCTCACGGGCGCGCCCGCGCGCGAGCAGAGCTGGGGCGGCATGGGTTTTTCCGCGCTGGGATCGGCGCCGAGCTCCCTCGTGCCGGCCGAGGCCGTGTCTGAAGGCTGCGCCACTAGCGCGGCACCGCTGGCGCGGGGTGCGTGCCCAGCAGCAGAGGTCGACTCAGGCGCAGACGCCGACGCCGCCAGCTCGTTCGGCGAGGAGATAGCCGCAGACGACCCAGAGCTACGCGACGTCAGCGTGGTGCGCGCCTCCTCTGGGGCTGGCGCAGCGTTGGCGGCCGCGAGCCCGCGCGCGAAGCTCGGGGGGCCATCGAACCGAAGAGGCGACGGCGAAGGTCAAATGTGCCGCGCTTCCCTAGCTCCCCAGTCCGGGAACGACCTCCGGGAGGCCTTCGCGGGCATTGGGAAGGGCAGAGGTAAGGGGGGGGGGTCAGGGCCTCGGGCGTGGGTTCGGGCCGCCGAGGCAGCCCAGCGGGCCCGGGCGGGGTGCGTCTCGCGCGCCGCGAGTGCGACTCAGGGTCGCGCCCCGTGCGCGACTGCCCGCGGCGCCGCCGGCGCGGGCGCGCTATCCTCCTCGACGCCTACACCCCAGCGCCGCAATGAGCACCATCATCCTCGCCACTTGCTCCTTTGGGACAGCGTGGGCCGCCGGGGCCGACCGAGCAGCGCCCCGTGCCCTGGGCATGCGCTGTCTGGATGGCCCGGGGCGCCTCGGGGACTCTTGGGCCTGTGGCCGGGGGCGCCAGGAATAGCGATCCATTGCAGAGCGCTGACGCCGTGGAACGGCAGACAGCCAACTCCGGCAGCGCCCGCGCCGCGGCCATCGGCGCCAGCGACTGCACTTTGTTCAACTCATTGCTAGTGGCCAGCTTTCGTAGGGGCAGAGCCATCGGCCTCGCCCTCTCCACGCGGAGCCGAGTAGCGACGACTGCCCCGGGAGACGGCCACTGCAGCCCCGGCGGCCCCGGTCACTGCGTCGCCGGGCAGTCAGGCAGCAGCGGGGGAAGCGCCGCCAGCCGCGCCGGCCTCGCAATCGCCGACATTACCGGCAGCTCCCGCAACCTCGGCGACACCGCCGCCGCTGGCAACGCGACGGTGGTGGACGCAATTCAGCGGTGAATTTCCTGCGGGGCAAACTCATGCGCGCGACTGGATGGGCGACCTTAGCGCTCGAGTCGCCACGCATCCGACCCAGTCTGCCAACGTGCACCTGCCGAGCTGAGCTTGCATGCCTTCAGTCTTAGCCCTCGGCATCGACGCCTTGCGGATCGATCTCCGCGTGGCCGCTCATGGCCTCTGTCCGATCAGAACTGCCCCGTCGACGTGAGCCAACCGTCCGGGAGAGTGGCCATGCGGTTCGCTGGCCGTGTTGCTTGCGGTTCCGGCGGCGGCCGATCCGAGCGCGACGTGTGCGCCGCCCTGGGCCGCGCGCAACGAATGTCCCTCGGCGAGCTCCGCAGCGCGCAGCTGGCGCTGAAGCTCGCGCGGCAGCAAGATGAGCAACGATGCCAGGCCGCGCAGCGTTGGACGGAGACATTTGTTGATCGTCCTCCCGCGCCAGCCGCTGCGCCGACTTCTCCGCCCCCCGTCAGTGACGACGTTCAGCGGCGACGACAGGGGGTGTCCCACCTGCTTGGGGTCCTTCCAGCACTGCGAGTGGGTGGTGCGTCCGCAGTGTTACCACATCCTTGGGCCAGCATGCCACCTGCAATTTTTGCTGAGCATAGACGCCCGCTAAGTGTACTGCGTCGTGCCGAGTTCTGCTTCTTTGGTCTGGATCGCGCACCGACGGTTCTGCTGATTGCACCAGGCCATGCGGCAGCAGACAGTGCACCCTTGGTTCCAGCGTATGTTGCTGGCCCGCGCAGCGTCGGACAGCGGCGTGCCAGTGGAGACTGCGCCGCAGCAGGAGCTCGTGCAGTGTTCCCACTCGGTTCGCGCCCCCGTGGCGCCTCGGCCATGCTTCATGGGGGCGCCGGGCAGTGCGTCCAGCTTCTCGCCCGCAGCGGACGCGGCGGTGCCGTGCGATGCCCGGCTGGACATGCGCATGCCGCCCGGCAGGCCGACGTTCCAGTGGTGGCCGACCTCGTCGGGTGCAGGCTCGCGTCCGCCTAGCGACCCGCCGTGCTACCTGTCCAGCGCCGACCTCCGGGGTGACCAGTTAGGCGTCGTCTTTGACGCCGCCGCCTGGGCCAAACTCCAGGGGCTGCGTTTCGCCGCGAATTTGGTGCCCAAGGCCTAACGAACCCAAACTGCAGCCCTCCGAGGAGAAGTTGTCGTTTCCATCCTGCGTCGCAGGGGTCGGCGACGGGTCGCGGGCGGCCCCGTACTGCCCGCCACTTCGTGGCCAGTCAGCGCAGCATGCGCGCCCCAGCTGTGGAGGGTGCGGGAGCTGACCGCCCTGCCCCGTTAGTTCTGCAATCCATGTGGTCCAACGACGGGACGTTGGAAACCGGCGCGGGCCACGGGCGCCTCCCGTCTCCCAGGCCAGGTGGCTACGAGATCACATGGGGCCCCGGCCTGGTCCACTTCGTCCTCGCGTCGGCGCCGAATGGCGATTTGTGCGTCCCGGTCGACGACCGCGACGTGCTCGAGCCGCACTCTGGGGGCCTGCCGCCCAGGGGGATTGCGCTGCTGACGGTGGGCAACGACGACCAGGATTCCGACGCCACCGACGGCGGCGAGTGCCAGAAGTTGAACGTCCAGCTCCTCAGCCCCAACGCGCGGGCACCCTCGCGGGGCGCGCCTGGGGCTGCGGGCTGCGACCTCTGCGCGTGCGCGGACGTCAGTATCGCGACCTGTGGTCGTGAACAGGTGTCCGCGGGCATGGCGGCCCTTGCGCCGCCGGGCATCTACCTGCGCATCGCCGCCCGCTCAGGACCCCCCTTCGAAGGGATCGACGGCGCGGGCTGCGTGGTGGGCCCCGACTTCCGCGGCGAGATCAAGATGATCATGTCCAACGCATGCCCGCGGGCGCACGCGGTCGCGCAGGGCCGCCGCGCCCCCGGACATATTTAGGAGTTCATCGTCGGCGATTCCCGGATCGTGGTTCCTAATCTTCTCTCGACTCTCTCGGATCTGGAGGCTCGGGGCGCGCCGGCTTGACGCGTTCCTCAGCCGACGCTCCACCGAAATAGAGCGAGGTCGCGCATGCGCGGGGCCGTGGTAGCTGTCGTGTGGCTCTTTGGGAGGGTATTGGAGCTCTCTCGGGGCTCTTTTAGGGGTCTTGGGGCCCTCTTGGGGCCCTCTTGGGGCCCTCTTGGGAGCCCTGGAAGGCCTCTTGGGGCCATATTGAAGGCTATCAATCAAGGGAGGAGATGGTATAATTAACGTTCAGCCCCCCTCAAATAGGCCAGAATGACGCCCAAACATCAGGACAACCAATGATCTTGGCGCCCATAGGTCTGGTGGGCTAACGTTCAGCCCCCCCCCCCAAAGAGGCCAAAATGGTGCCCAAATCTTCGTAAAACCAATGACTTTGGCGCCCAGAGGGCGGGTGACACATTTTTCAGCCCCCCCCAAAGAGGTCAAAATGTTGCCAAAACCTAGGCAAAACCAATGATTTTGGCTTCCTCGCCGAGGCCGTTTTGGACGCCCTGACACTTCGCGGGGGGGCCTGAAGACGTCCAGGGGAGGGGTAGGGGGAGGGGTAAACTCTTCTGTGTAGGGGAAGAGGGTTTTTTTGTAAGAGGGAAAAGGATTCTCGTTAGACCACCTGCGCCCAGAAGGCTGGTGGTGAGGACTCTTGAGTTATATTCCCATTATGAGAATTTTTCAGTAAGCTTCCCTTAGTGAGGAAGTGAGGGCTCTTGTGTTAGATTCCCATCGTAAAGCTTCTATACTCGGGTGCTCTTAGGAAGGGCTCTTGAGTAAGAGTCCCGCAGTATATCTATATATATTCGTCAATCATATGTTTGTAGTAAGGACTCTTGAGTAATAATCCAATTGTCAGGATTCATAATTCGGTTTTCCGAGTAAGGACTCTTGAGTAATATTCCCGCAGTAAGGTTCTTTATTCAGGTTCTCTTAGTTCGCATTATTTAGTCAGGGTTTCTTAGTGAGGATTCTGGACTGAGGTTTCCCAGTGAGGATTATGTACTAAGGGCTTCTCATAACAAAAAAAGGATCTGACCCAGATTCTCTTTGTCAGGGTTCCTGGCTAAAAGAAGGCTCCTTAGTAGGGATTCCTCACTATGGGTTTAGTAGATGCCGAGCTTGCGTGGGAGCCACATGGTGCTTGTAGGCGCCTTAGCCTCGTCGATGGGATCTGGCAATCGAATGCATTCCCGTTGGAGGCCGGCCCGGAAACCTGTGCGATGCGATGCGGTGCTCCGCCCCCCCCCTTCCCCACAGGGGGCGTCAGAAACGTGGCGTATTTTCTGTGGGGAGCGACGGGGAAGCTCGCCCCATTGGAAGGGGCCCAGAAAGCCGGCGTTCCCTTGTTGTTGTTGTTGTTGTTGTTGTTGCTGTTGCTGCTGTTGTTGTTGTTGTTGTTGTTGTTGTTGTTGTTGATGTTGTTGATGTTGTTGTTGTTGTTGTTGTTGTTGCTGCTGTTGTTCTTGTTGTTGTTGTTGTTGTTGTTGTTGTTGTTGTTGTTGTTGTTGTTGTTGTTGTTGTTGTTGTTGTTGTTGTTGTTGTTGTTGTTGTTGTTCGCGTTGTTGTTGTTGTTGTTGTTGTTGTTGTTGTTGTTGTTGTTGTTGTTGTTGTTGTTGTTGTTGTTGTTGTTGTTGTTGTTGTTGTTGTTGGCTGTCGTCGTCGTCGTTGTCGTTGTCGTCGTCGTCGTCGTCGTCGTCGCGGGCCTGAGGCTGAGCTGCTGCGGCAAGGCAGTGCACACGGCGTGCGCGCGGCCGATGCAGGGCAGCACTTGCCCGCTGTGCCGCTCGGAGCACGTCCCCGCGCTCTGCAGGCTCCGGCTGCCCGAGCACCTGGCGGCGGTGGGCCGGATGGTGGAGGATCGGGGCGTGGCTGTTCCTCTCGGCTTTCTCCTCCGACGCCTCCATCCTCCATCCTCCCTCCTCAAGTCTCCGTCCTCCGCCCTCCATTCTCCTCCATCCTCCTCCATATACTGTTCTTCCTCCTTCTCATCCTCATCCTCCTCCCCTATCCTGTTCCTCCTCCGTTCTCTATCCTCCATGCTCCACCCTCTCTGCTTCACTCTCCATTCTCCATCCTCCACCCTCCATGCTCCATCCTCCGTCCTCCGTCCTCGATCCTCCATCCTCCATCTTCCATCCTCCATCCTCCCTCCCACATGTGCATGCTCCATCCTCCGTCCTCCGTCATCCATCCTCCATCCTCCATTCTCCATCCTACATCCTCCATCCGCTCCTTCCCCTTCCCCTCCTTACCGTCGCTCCACTCTCCAGCGTCCGCCCCCCGGCATCCTCCCTCCCCTTTCCCCCTGCCTTTTTTAGCCCCTCGCCCCCGCCTCTCTCGTCCCCTCCCCCCTTCAAGCCCCTCACCCCTCCCCTGTCGCGCCCTTCACTCCCTCCCCCTTCTGCCCGTCTCCCCTCCCCCCTTGTCTCCCCCTTCCCCGCCCCCTCTCTGTGCCCCCTTTGTGGGATTAGCGCAGCGTTTTTGGCCCTCTTGCGGTGCTGTCGCACGTCCTCCCCGTCCTCCTCGTCCTCGTCCTCGTCCTCGTCCTCGTCCTCCTTCTCCTCCTCCTCCTCCTCCTCCTCCTCCTCCTGTCCTCTTCGTCCTTCTGCTCGTCCTCTTCCTCCTGCTTCGCCTTCTCCTCCTCCTTCTGCTTCTCCTTCTGCTTCTCCTTCTCCTTCTCCTTCTCTCCTCCTTGTCCTCCTCTCCCTCTTCCTCCTCCTCCTCCTCCTCCTTCTCCTCGTCCCTTCCTCGTCCTCGCCCTCCTCCTTGTCCTCGTTCTCCTTCTCCTACTCCTCATCCTCCTCGTCCTCCTCGTCCTCCTCCGTCTCGTCCTCCGTCTCGTCGTCGTCCTCCTGCTCCTGAGTCTTACTCCTCCTCCTCCTCGTCCTCGTCGCCGTCCTCGTCGTCGTCCCCGTCGTCGTCGTCGTCGTCGTCGTCGTCGTCGTCGTCGTCGTTCTCGTCCTCGTCCTTGTTCTCGTCGTCGTCTTCGTCGTCCCTCTCGTGTCCTCCGCGTCTCCCTCGTCGAGGAGGCGGAGCAGGCCGCCGTCGCGGTGACGCTGCCGGAGGCCCTCAGGGATATCGCCCCGCTGCTGCGGCACCTGATCGTGGAGGTGCGCGAGTCGCAGTGCGCGGGCTTCGTCAGGGACCTGCGCCTGCTCTTTCCTCGCCGTTCTCCCTAGATGTGATCGCGCTGCGAAGCATTTTCGACGGGAGGTTTTGCGGCCGTTTTCGCCCCCCTGGGGCACTTTCTGGGCCCAGGGACCGTCAAATACGACTCGGGATGATCAGCCGATCCTGGGGAAAGGGTTGCGTTTTACGGGGACATTGTATGGAACAAATCAACACATCGCATGTCTGGGTCCTCCTCTCCTTCTCCTCCCTTTCCGCCGCCTCCTCCTCGTCCTCCTCCCTCCCCCCTCCTTCACTCCCTTTCTTCCTTCCTCTCTCGTCCTCCTCCTCCCTCCCTCCTCCCGCTTCACTCATCCCTCCCTCCCTCCCTCCCTCCCTCCTCCTCCTCTCCCCCTCCGCCTCTTTCTCCTCCTTCTTCTCTTCCTCCTCCTCCTCCTCCTTCATTTCCTTCTCCTCCTCCTCCTCCTCCTCCGTTCCTCCCCCGCTCCTCCTTCCCTCGTCCTTCGTCGCTCGTCGCTCGTCCCTCGTTCCAAGCCTCCCTCCTCCCCCCCTCCTCTCTATCCCTCCTTCCTCCCTCCTTCCCTCCCCCTCCCTTCCTTGCCCCCTCGGCGGATGGCGGCCTCGCGCTCTGAGCTCGCCCGATCTGGCCTGCCAGCGAGCGGTGCCGTGCCGAGCTGGACGCGGCTGGTGTCGGCGGGCCTCCCAGCCGCCTCTCCGTCCTCTCCGCTGTCGGCCACCTGCCCTGTCACTGCCTAATGCCGCCCCTGCCCGGATCGGCTTCGGCTCTTTTCCTGGCATCTCTCGGACGTGTGCTTTTTTCCTCGGCGGGGGCCATCGAGTAGCATCCTGGATCATCGAGCCAAAAAGCACTCACGAAACTGACAAATGCACGGGACATGGGCGTCCGAGCGACGGCAAGTTTTCACACCCAGCATTTGGCTTGGCCTGTCTGTGGTCTTTGTGCTGCTCCGCATGCGCCACGGCACCCGCAGGTCGTACGCGAGACCGCTGGAAGGTGCCGAAGACCTCCGAAGGCCTCCGAAAGGCTCCAAATGTTAGCCAGCGTGGACCCCAACCAGTAAGCTATTGCACGAGATCGCGAGGCGGCCACGGGCGGCAACGTGGTGAAGACTCGGTGGACCCACCCAGCGCACGAGGTTGCCACGAGGCGGCCACGGGGCGGCAACGTGGAACATCCTCTCCAGACCCATTCAATTCCCTAGTGACAAACAAGAACTCCTGAGTGATCGTTTTCCGATTCATTGTTTTGCCGATCGGCGCGGGCCCTCGTACCCCCTCCCCCCTCAATGGAGCATATTTTGGCCGTTTTTGGCGCCTCTTTCAGGCAGGTGGAGTCTCCCCTACGGGACGCACTGCTGTCAACAGTCGCACTAAGCAGAGGTCCGGAGCCAGACCCCCTCCCCCTCTCCCGCCCCTTTCTCCCGCCCCTTCCGCCCACGATCGAAACGCCGAATAAGAAAACGTTCACTGAGTGCAAGCAGAGCCCCCAAGCGGAAGCACTGCAAAGGGAAACACATCATAATGACATCCGAAGGCATCAACATAAGCCTCCCGAAGGCCTCCCGAGATCTCCGAGATGGCCTCTCCAGGCCCGCAGGAGCTCCACGCCCTAGAGGCCGCGGCGCGCGCGAGACCGCTGGAGCGTGCCGAAGACCTCCGAAAGCTCCCGAAAACCACCCAGAAAACATGTCGTCGTCGCCGTCGTCGCCGTCGTTGTCGTCGTCGTTGTCTTCGTCGTCGTCGTCGTCGTCGTCGTCGTCGTCGTCGTCGTCGTCGTCGTCGTCCCCGTCCCCGTCGTCGTCGTCGTCGTCGTCGTCGTCGTCGTCGTCGTCGTCGTCGTCACAGCGGCACCCGAAGGCATCAACAGAACCAAAAATAGCCTCCCGAAGGTCTCCCAAAGACACCTCCGAGGGCCTCCCCGAGACCGCAGGAGCTTGACACCCTGGAGGTCGCCTGCGCGCCGGAGGACGCCGCGGCGCACGCGGAGCTGCTGGCGCGGTCGCGCGCCGCGCGGGGGCGCTTCGAGCACAACCTGCGGAGC
>CAUYUJ010021987.1:57500-62500 GCA_963575745.1 Prorocentrum cordatum
TGGGAGGAAGGCGGCGAGATCGGGGGCGGAAAAGAGGGGGGTGATGACTAGGGGGGGTGGATATCATGGCGGGGGCCATGATGTTTCCCCAGATTTCATGGCGCCTCTTCTTATTTCAATACGGTCCCGGCCCCCCCGCTGGGCCGCGCACATGCCGCTGGCCATGATTTGCACCCCCCCTCTTGGACACCCCTCTCCTGGCCGCTCCCGAAAGGGGAGGACGGGAGGAAGGGCGGCGAGAGGAGGAGTCCAGGCTTCCCAGATGGGGTCGGACCAGGTGGGGTCGGAGGATCGCGCTGCATCGCCGACGCATGGGCGATGCGGCTCGATGCGGAGCCCCACTTTCTCCGCGCCGACGTCGCCGATGCACGGGCGACGTCGTCGGTGTATCGGCGATGGCGATGTATCGCCGATGCATCGCCCATGTGTCGGCGATGCGGCGCGCTCCTCCGACCCCATTTGCTCGGACCCCGTCTGGGAGGCCTCTAAAGGAGGAGGGGCATGGCGGGAGGTCGGTCAGTCGATCAGGCCGATGGTCCAGTCAGGAGCCGCGGCGCCCTACGGGGCTCCTCTTGGAACAACGAGGATGGAAGGAGGAGGGAGGAGCAGGATGGCGGGAGGAGGGACGAGGGAGGCGGAAGGAGGGAGGGAACGACACTTGTACAGTGATACAGCTTGTGCAGGCACACTCTGGGGCCAATCGGCGCAAACCGTCGCGAGGGCAGACGGCACATCAAGGTCAATATGCCACATGTGGTGTCTTTCTGCTAACTGAGACGAAGCAAATCGGAAAGATAATGATGAGGACGACGAGGACCATGTTCAACCCAATATGCGTCAACGAATCTACAAAACATCCTCCTGTCACGGCTCCCTTCCTCGTAAGCCCTTTGCAAGCGTTTCTTTACCTCCCTGCCGATCGGTCCCTTGAAAGACAGGATCCCGTCGGCCCGCAATTCAGGCGGGAACTCAGTTTTGAGAAGGAACTGCCTTTGATCTTTGCGAATCCTACGGGTTGCCCAAGGTGAGGTCATACATTTCAAGAGAGTGCCCAGCGACAGCTCTGCTTTGAGAAGGAGCCGCCCTCCATCCACGTAAGCGTTGCACGGCTTCATCCATTGAGAATTTGTTTGAGGAAGTCTGTCAAGGGAGGAGAAACCACCCGTACCCGATATCTGGCGTTTACTTAGCGGCCCTGGGCATTTACTAAACAGCCCTGCCCTGTTCGATTCCTGCTTTGGGTGTGTGTTGCTTAACGGCTTGGCGTGTCAGGGTGCTTATGATGTGGGTGGATTTGTTTTTTGCTCTCTAGTCTGGTGCGAGAGCCCGATTTTGAAGAGGAGCCGTCCTCGCAGGCCTAGAGGTCGACACCAACACCAATATCGGCGGTGTGCCTCGACTGAGGGAAGAAGATCCCGATCTCGGCGATGGTGGTGCTATTCTGGCTTTAAAGGTGACCGAAGTATTACCCCCTACACCGGAATCTGGCATCATCTTCCCCCTGTTGAGGCAAGCCATTGCTGTTTCGGGTGTCTGCCATCTGACCTGGGGGGAGGATGGGGGAGCAGAGTGGAGGGAGGAGAGTGGGGCAGAGAGAAGAGGAGGGGGGAGGGAGGAGAGGAGCAGGGCGGAAGAGGATGAGGAGAATGAGGAGGCGGAGGCGGAGATGGAGATCGACCCCTCTTTGTTGCTGTCGGTGTCCTTTTCCAGGCCTCCAACGTTCACCAGCCGCGCCACTGCTGGGCTGCTGGGGAAGTCGACTCTGTGCGCGGCGCCACGGCGGGAGCCCCGTCTCGAGAGAGCGGCCCGCACTCTCCGTCCCTGGCGCTCTTTTGTTGTTTTTTTGGGGACGAGTGTGCGCGGCATGAAAATGACAACCATTTAAAAGGATGGATGGATGATTATGATGATGATGATGATGATGATGATGATGATGATGATGATGATGATGATGATTATGATGATGATGATGATGATGCTGCTGATGCTGATCATGCTGCTGATGACGACGATGATGATGCTGATGATGATGATGCTGATGATGATGACAAGGATGCTGCTGCTGATGCTGCTGCTGATGGTGCTGCCGATGATGCTGCTAATGATGATGACTGATGATGATGCTGCTTCTGCTGCTGCTGATGATGATGATGATGGGTGGCTTCTGATGATGATGATGATGCTGATGCTGATGATGACGATGATGATGCTGCTGATGATGATGCTGATGATGATTAGTATTCTGCTGCTGCTGATGATGATGATGATGATGATAATGATCATGATGCTAATGCTGCTGCTGATGATGTTGCTGATGATGATGCTGCTGACGACGATGATGATGCTGATGATGCCGAGGTTGATGATGATGATTTTGAATGGCTGCTGATGATGATGAAGCTGATGGTGATGATGACGACGATGATGGTGTTGGTGCTGACGAAGATGATGATGATGATGATGATGATGATGATGATGATGATGATGATGATGATGATGATGATGGTGATGCTGCAGATGATGATGATGATGATGATGATGATGATGATGATGCTGATGATGATGATGATGATGATGATGATGGGGATGATGCTGATAGTGACGATGATGATAATGCTGATGCTGAGAATGCTGCTGCTGATGCTGCCGCTGTTGATGGTGATGCTAATGATGATGGCTGATGGTGATGCTTATGATGATGGATGGCTGATGATGCTGATGATGATGTTGATGCTGATGCTGATTATGATGACAACGACGATGGTGCTGATGATGCTGATGATGATGCTGATGATGATGCTGCTGATGATGATGATGATGATGATGATGCTGATGTTGCTGCTGCTGATGATGCTGCTGATGATGATAATGGTGATGATGCTGCTGATGCTGCTGATGCTGATGATGATGATGATGATGATGGATGGCTTCTGATGCTGCTGATGCTGATGTTGATTTTGATGACGATGATGATGGTGATGATGACGATAATGCTGATGATGATGCTGATAACCAGGATGATGATGCTGATGATGACGATGATAATGCTGCTGATGCTGCTGCTGATGCTGCTGCTAATGATGATGATGCTGATGATGATAATGCTGATGATGATGGATTGTTTCTGATGCTGCTGATGCTGATGCTGATGATGATGATGACGACGATGATGCTGATGATGCTGATGATGATGAGGATGATGATGGTGGTGATGGTGACGGATGGCTGATGACTATGCTGATGGTGATCATGGCTGACGACGATGATGATGCTGATGATGATGATGATGATGATGATGATGATGATGGATGGCTGCTGTTGATGGCTGATGCTGATGCTGATGCTGATGACGACGACGATGCTGATAATGATGGCGATGAGGATGAGGATGCTAATGATACTGATGATGATGAGGATGATGACGGTGATGATGATGTTGATGACGATGATGATGATGATGATGCTGCTGATGCTTTGGTGCTTATCATGCTGCTGCTGATGCTGCTGATGATGATGCTGCTCATGATAAATGCTGATGATGATGCTGATGCTGATTATGATGGTGATGATCATGATGATGATGATGATGGATGGCTTCTGGTGATGATGATGCTGATGCTGATGCTGACGATGATGCTGACGATGATGATGCTGATCGTGATGCTGATGCTGATGATGATGATGATGCTGATGATGCTGCTGATAATGCTGCTGATGATGATGGCTGACGACGGTGATGATGATGCTGATTACGCTGATGATGATGAACGTTGGCTGCTGCTGATGATGATGCTGATGCAGATGGTGATGACGACGCCGATGATGATGGTGATGATGCTGCTGATGATGATGCTGATGATGACGATGCTGATGATGGCGATTCTGACGATACTGATGATGCTGCTGATGCTGCTGCTGTTGCTACTGCTGCTGATGATGCTGCTGGTGATGATGGCTGGTGATGATGCTGCTGATGATGATGATGATGGGTGGTTTCTGGTGATGATGCTGATGCTGATGATGATGACACGACGCTGATGATGCTGATGATGCTGATGACGATTATGATGATGGCTGATGGTGATGGTGATGCTGATGAAGATGATAATGGTGACGATGATGATGATGCTGATAATGCTGCTGCTAATGCTGCTGCTGCTCATGATGATGAAGATGATGATGACGGTGATGATGCTGATGATGCTTTTGCTGCTGCCAGTGATGCTGCTGATGATGATGGCTGTTGTTGTTGTTGATGATGATTGTGGTGATGATGATGATGGATGGCTGCCGGTGATTATGCTGATGATGCTGCTGCTGGTGACACTGCTACTGCTGATGATGCTGCTAATGATGATGGCTGGTGATGATGATGGTGATGATGATGATGATGGATGGCTTCTGATGGTGATGATGCTGATGCTGATGATGATGATGACGACGACGATGGTGCTGATGCTGATGATGTTTCTGATCATGATGCTTATGGTGATGATGCTGCTGCTGATGATGATGATGCTGCTGCTGATGATGATAATGCTGATCATGCTGCTGATGATGATGGCTGGCGACGATGATGCTGAGGATGATGATGCTGATGAGCGATGGCTGCTGATGATGATGATGATGATGCTGATGCTGAGGATGATCACGTCGACGATAATGATGCTGATGATGTTGATAATGATAATGATGATGATGATGATGATGATGATGGTGATGATGATGATGCTGATGATGATGATGATGATGATGCTGTTTGTGATGATGCTGATGCTGATGCTGATGCTGCTGCTGCTGCTGATGCTGCTTCTGCTGATGATGCTGCTGATGATTATGGTTGATGATACCGATGAAGCTGATGCTGATGATGATGCTGCTGATGACACTGATGAGGATGCTGATGATGCCGATGATGATGCTGATGAGGGTGATGCTGATGATGATGATGATGCTGATGCTGCTGCTGATGCTGCGGCTGATGATGCTGCTGATGCTGC
>CAUYUJ010021987.1:65000-90000 GCA_963575745.1 Prorocentrum cordatum
CGCCCCTCCCGGCACGTCACGCTAGTAAGAATAGGAAGTATGAGTATGATTTCTTGCAAGTGAGGTTTCTCATCTTTGCCTCCGCAGCGTCTGCGGATGTTTGTAGCGATGGCTAGTCTTCTCTCCTCCCTGCTCCCCGCTCCCCGATCCTTCTTCCTGCCCTTTTCCTCCTTCCTCCCTCCCCCTCCCTCTTCCATCCCCCTCCCTTCTCCCTACTTCCCACTCCTACGTTTTCCCTCCTCCCTCCTCCCTCCTTCTTCCATTCATTGTGTCTCTGTCCCCGCTCCTGGTCCTTCTCCTTCGCTCGCTTCGTAGCCAGTGCTGGGTGCTGCCTCCGCTGCGTCCTGACCTCCTCCCTCCCTCCTCCCTCTTCCCTCTGGTCCTTTTCCTGCTTCTTCCTTCCTCCTTCCCTCCCACTCCTCCCGCCCTCCCCCTCCCCAGTGCCCTGTCCCAGAGGGGTGATGAGATTTGCGCAACCGCCGCCGAGGGGGCCTCTTTCAGCAGACGCCGGTCTGCACTCTTAGAAGCGGGTCCCGACTTTCAGAGGGAACTTTGAAGGCACGCGCGCCTCCCCAGGGCCTCCCCGCCCCCGCCCCTCCCTTCGCTGCCCCCTCCCCCTCCCTCTCCCCCCCTTCCCCTCCCTTCCCGCCTCCGCCTCCCTCCCCCCTCCACCCCGTTCCCCCCCTCGCCCCGCCTCCCGCTTGTTTTCTCCCTCCTGCTCTCCCTCCTCGTTCTCCTCTTCCTGCTCCCCGTGCTGCCTCTGCTGCTCCTCCTTCCTCCTTTTTCACTCCTCCTTGCCATCCTCACCTTTGCCCTTGCTCATCCTCCTTGAGAAGTCTTGGGCAGCTTCCGAAACCCTTCGATTCGCTTTATCAGGTTACGCAGATACAGCCGAGGCTCTGCCTGCTCTTGGTCCTGCTCTCCCTGCTCCTCGTCTTTCCTCTTTCCTTCTGCTCCATACCTTCCGCCTTTCGCCTTCCGCCCTACTCCCTCCTCCTCGCTCCTTCTGCCCATGTGCCTCTTCCTTCCTCGCCACCCCCACGCTCCTTCCCTCCCCCTCCCTCTGTTGCTCCACAGTTATCCTCCCTCCTTAGTCCTCTCGCCTCTTCCCCTCTCCTGCCTTATCCCCTCCTGGCTACTTCCCTCCCCTCTTCCCCTTCAGCTATCGCCGCCTCCACGCACCCTTATCTTCTTCCTTATCCGCCTTTCCCTCTTCCTCCTCATCCCATCCCCTGCAATCCCATCTCCCTATCCTCTCTTCCCCTCCCACTCACTCCTCGCTCCTCCTCCTCCTCCGCCTCCACCTCCTCCTCCTCCGCCTCCGCCTCCGCCTCCGCCTTCTCGTCCTCCTCCTCTTCTTCTTCCTCCTCCTCCTCCTCCTCCTTCCCCCTCCCTTCCTCAAGCCAACGGCGCAGGCCCCATTGCACCATCGTTTGGCTCACCAGCATGGGGCACAGTGCTTTGGGGAGGAGCGACTGAGCCTGAGTCATCTGTCCCACCGTACGCGTGCCGCCGTGGGTGGCTGAGCATTTGTGCCTCAGCCTGACCATGGCCCGTGCCTCGAGGGGGAGCCCGCAGCCGCGGACGTGCGAGGGCGTCGAGCGTGGGGCTGGCTGCTTCCGCAACTGTATTTCTCGTCCTCGTTCCTTGCTCTTGCTCGCCGGACAACTCGCCTGTCGGTTGCCCCGATGAGCCCCGCGCAGGCGCGGACTGCCTCCTGCCTCGCCGCCAGCCGAAAAAGTTTCCGCAGCTGTGGGATGCGCGTGGGGCTCACCATGGTGGGTCCAAAAGTTCATCGTGCCCACGGGTGCGGTCGTTCATGCACGGGGGTGGAGTTCACAAAGTGACCGAGCCAGGTCTAGTGCGTGACAGCGCTTCCGAGCCAGGCCTTGTGACTTTCAAGCTCCTCTCGTCCACGGGCGAGGTCGTGGTGTTGCAACTGGAGTTTGCTTATTTCAGTTGTAACGGGGGGGCCAAGCAGGACGTGCCAGCCGCCCGTACACTGAGCCGAGGAAGTTTTGGGATTTTACGATTTCAATTCGATGCGCGTCATTTTTTGTTGATGGGCTCATGGTGTCGCGTTTTTGTTTTCGGGGGGGGGAGGGGAGGGGAGTTAATGCTGAATTAAGTGTACCAGAAGTTCCTTTCTTGCACAGCGAATCTTTTTGGTCTGTCTTGTCTAGTGTTGATGGTGCAAAGAGTAATGCTTTTAGCTAGTTTGGGGAGGAACTCAGGTCGCAGTCAGGTGTGTGGGAGCGAAAGGCAATTACAGCAGCAAGCAAGTCCCGGAAGTAGTTTAATGATGTCGGTGTGTGAATTTGAGATCTGATCCCAAAAAAGGGACGACAATTAGCCAACTGTGTCATAGATGCTGGCTGGCGCTCTATGGTATCAGGTCATATCTCCTTCCCCTCCTCTCCCTCCTCATCGCCTCCTCTTCCTCCCCCTCCTCCTCCTCCTCCTCCTTTTTTTTCTCCTCGTCCTCCCTCTTCCTTCCTTGTTCTTCCCTCCTCCCTCCCGCCTCACCTCCTCCTCGCTGGCTGGGCGGGCCTTTCCGGTGGCCCGTGGAGTGGGCCGGAGTGGGCCAGCCGTCCGTGCGGCTTCCCGTCGGGCGCGCCCCCGGGGGGTTGCTGCTGGAGCAGCAGGAGGAGAGGAGAGGAGCAGCAGGAGGAGAGGAGGGGAGCAGCAGGAGGAGAGGAGAGGAGAGGTGAACGGAACCGCAGCAGGAGGAGAGGAGAGGTGAACGGAGCAGCAGGAGGAGAGGAGAGGAGAGGTGAACGGAACCGGGGTGGCAGAAGAGGTGGATCGAGGCGCAAGGAGTTGTCCGTAGTTTTCCACATTTTTTTTTTTGCCCCCAGGGGGCCTTTCGTCGCACTGGCTGCGTCCGCTTCGAAACTCGCTGGCTGGACCGCTCCCTGGGCGAGAGGCCGACTTTTGAGCTGGGAGGTGGGGGAGGCGAGAGACGAGGGACTTAGGGAACGTGGTGACAACGCAATGGAGATAAGCATGAAGTTTTCGGAGGTCCGCGCGGATTTCCTGGGTCGTCCCTGGGCCCCTAGTCAAGGGCTCCCACGAGGGCGCGAAGTTATTCGCGCTTCGCGCTTCACGGTCCTCGTTCCTTCTCCCCCTACTCCTCGTCCTCCTTTCCTCCCTTTGGGGGGCGGCGCGAGAGCGCGAAGTTGTTCGCGCTTCGCGCTTCGAGGAGCGCGAAGCGCGAAGCTAGGAGCCCTTGCTAGTGCGCTCCACGCGCCCGGGAAAATGTGGGTCCATCGCCGACAGGAGTTCCGCGCGGACCTCCGAAGTGTAGGCTTGTTTGTTTGGTCCAGGTTGGGGGAGGGGGGACTGGTCTTCCAAGGGGTCTCGACGGTGTCAAGGTGCTGTTGTGCAGGGGGGGTCGCGAGATCCCATGGGTTTTGGCGTGCTTGAGGCCGTTGTTGGCCCTTCTGGGAGGTTTGGGATTGGATGGGGCAGGAGAGCAGGGGCCCAAGTGAGCCCACCACGCGCAGAATCCAGCGGTCTGCACTGGGACAAGGAACGCATCGCCTTTCTGGGCGATACATACTCCAGATTTCGTAATAAAGGGAGGGGGGTCTCATTTCGGGGGGGGTCTCTTCCAGGCTATCTTGGAGGGCCTGGGGGGGTCTGGGGACGATGTCTTGGAGGGTTCTCCCACGGGGGGGGGTCTGAAATGGCTTGTCTTGGAGGGTCCAGACCCCCTCCCTTTTATTACGAAATCTGGAGTATATAATGAAGTGTAAACCCTTCAGGCATTTCGGAAATGTGAGGCGGATATGATCCCCACCAAGTTGGAGCTACCTTTACCTCGTTCGGCTCAATCGGGGCCGTAAGGTCAGTGTCTGATGTTCTTCACAAGTGTCACAGCATTGGGCAATCAATCGCGGAATTTTCTTTGTAACCCAGCGTTGCGTAAGCACCTTCGTCAGTGCTAGTGTGTTATTTTCAAGACGCGCGTCGAAAGGGCAGGGTCCATCGGGAACGAGTGGACACGCAATGTGCATGATTATACTGGCGTTGTCTTGAGAAGAGGGTGTTCTGACTGCGGGTTATTCTAGTTCGGAGGCTTCAAGTTCCAGGGTCAGCGAGAGTTGTCGAATTTTCTTGGCTCATACTTACAGACGTTGTCATCGTTCGAGTCTATATTGCATGATATTCATGGGCTGCGGTCGATCCACTTCTTGGCGAGGTGCCAGAGGTGGGGTAGGGGATGTCCGAGGACGGAGGATCCACGAGGGCGGTGAAATTTACAGTGGGCATTCCAGCAGGAATGAGTAGGGCCCTCCTTTGAGTCGCAGGCTTGCGTTGGCCAGGAGATCCACGAGACGGCTTCCGTTCAATGACGCTTTTGTATTCGTCTGGAGCCTTCGGCGGTGGAGTGTCGGGCCTTGCTCGGCGAACGAACGCATTTCGGGCGTCGAGGTCCCCAAAGCTGTCGCGAACGCGACCCGGCCCCGTGCTGGTGCTGATGCTCTTCTTTATTTTCTACCCATTCTGCGTCGTCGTGGTCCATATACGCTCCGAGCTCGCTATCTGCGAGGTCCGGTTTTAAGGGGCAGGCTGGGCTCGCGTTCCACGCGTCAGCGGACGATGCGCAGCGCGGGCCGTCTTTGCGAGCATACGATCGCCCCGCCGCCGCGGCGCCATGGCGCTTCGGAGTTCGAGGGCCGACAGTGTCGACATGCTGTTGTTCCCCTCCGGCATGGTGCGCGCATCCGAGTGCATGCTCGTCGCGACAAGCGGGCAGCGTTGGGCATAGGGCGCGCAGTGGCATCGAAGGTTTGCAGGCGCCGCTAGAGACGAAACGGTGCCTTCGAAATTGTGCATGTCGCAGAGGCTGCAGTTCGGTTGATAGACGCGGCCCCAGAAGGAGAGGTGGCTGTTTCGATTCGTGGCTTCGGCGGTGTCTGGAGTCTCTGCGCCGCGGCTTGGACCGCCCGGGGGGTCGCGAGCTCGGTCGGCTCAAGGGGCTCGAGGCTTGAATCGTCCGAGGGCACGAGGCGTGCCCGCAGTTGCGTTGCTGCAGCGCTTCGTCGCGATTTCCCGGAGTGGATGGCGCCCGTCGGTTCGCTGGCACTCATCCGCCGCAGCTGCGGGGACCGCCGCTGGTGGTTGGCGAGGTGCGCGGCCGCGGCGTCGTGGGCGGCGTTCATCTCGGGGGCGCGGGCCGCGAGGTCGCCGGGTGGCATCAACTTTGGCGCCCCGACATGTTCGCGCGCGCAGTGATCATGGATGTGTGCCAGCCTGTCCGCGAGCAAGCTGTCGCGGAGCAGTTGGGGCCCGTCGCAGTGGCCTACCCGCGCGGCGCAGTGGGGGCCGCGAGCGGCGAAGGACGGACGTGGCATCGAGAGGTGGTCGGCTGCAGACGTCGAGTCGACGGGTTGCCAGACTGCGCGTCGCCGGAGTTGCGCGGCTTGTGCCGGGCGGTCTTGGATGGTCGGAGGTTGAGAGACCTCCTGCCTTGACACGTCGATTAGTGAATTGGCCGTTTTCGGTTCGCGAGAGGGCGTCGCGGCCGTCATTTTTGCGGGTCCAGGTCCGTCGGTTTCGAGCCCGGGCCATTTTCACGAAAGGGAGGGTTGCTAAAGGGAGATTTGTCCACCGCCGAGATGGTCTCTCCTGGCCTCGGCGGGTCATGCCCGTCGTCGTCCGCGCCCTGATGCGTCGGCCGCTCGGAGGTGGCCGGCGACGGCGCGCCTCGGCAGGCCCTCGCGCGGGCCCTGGGGGATGTGATGCGCGTTCGGGCCGGCGTCCCCGATGGCCGCCCTCGTCGACGTGGGCCCGTCCTGACGCGGCGTCGATGGGCCGCCCCCGTGGGGGGCGACCTGGGGCTGAGGCCCCCGTCCGCGAATCTGTTTCGCGAGCTTCGGCTTCATCTGCGCGCGAGTGAGTGGCTGCGCGGTTAGTTTCGTGTGCGTGTCTTTCCATTCTACGCGTTCGCCTGTGCGCGGTGTTCGCAGCTGGCGTCGGTTTCGCGCGGCGCGCGCCCTGGCGGTCGCGCGGGGGGGGCAGCGGGGCGCGACTGGCCCTCTCGATGGGCGGTGGCGCGTGACATTTCCCAACGAGCGCAGAGATCGCACCGGTGGGCGTCTGCGCGGGTGGAGTTGTAATTTTGAGTTTCGCAGCGGGCAGAGTTTGAAGATGTGGGTTGCGAGTGTTGTGTCTCGTTCGTTTCATGCCGATGGTCGCGCGGTGGTTCAAGCCACGCGGCGGCGACGCATTCGCGTGAATGCGCTGCGTCAGTCGCCGTGTCTTGGAGTGGGTTCAGGCCGCGGCCGGGGGCCTCGCTGGATGCGCGCCCGGGAAGCGCGTTGCCGAGACTTGGCCCGCGCAGTGAATCAATTAAGTTCGCTTTTTCGCGCCGATATCGGGGGGCAGTTCAAGGCGGCCGCCGTATTTGTGCGTGGCGGTCATGGATGTTTCGGGTCGTTGGTGGTCGACCAGAGACTTCGGCTCGCAGCTGCGGCTCGTTCGGTGACGCGGGGTCTCTGTGCAGGCGCGGCGCAGGTAGGGCGGTGAGTTGTTTGCGATTTGTCAACGGGGGCTTCTGTTGAGCGGGTTTAGGGGCCTTAATTTTTTCGCCGAGGGATGGATTTCGTTTTTTTGGATGTGGGCTTGCAGCGGGCGTGGGCGTCCTGGTCTTGTCGATTCCTTGCCGGCTTGCGCCGCGTATCTGAACGCGTCTGGTTGGTCGCTGGCCAAGTCCGGGCACTGCGCAGCCGCTGCGCGAGCGAGGTTTGCGAGAGGCGCCGCTGGCGAGTTGATGCTGCAGCGCGCAGGGCGCGGGCGTGCTCGCGCAGTGGCGCGGCAGTGGCCGAGCCAGCCTTCGACTGCTTGAACCACTTGGCGCAGTCGGCTTCGGCCGAGCAGTGGGTGCTTCATGTTCTGGGGCGCGCGGGGTCGCTCTAGCCGGCTTTGAGGGGGTTGCGTTTCCCCTTGCGGGCGGGCCCTGGGGCGGCGGCGACTTCCTGGCCGAGCGCGGCGAGGGGCGCGCGGAGGTCGGTGCGCGCCGCGCGCGGAACTTCGACCCTCGCCTTCGGGGGCGCCCTGGGCGGAGCGGACGCGCGCGACGCTGGGCTTCGACGAGCAAGGTTGGGTGTTGGCAGGTCTCGGGGGATATTCACTTCCAGTCGTCTGCCCGCTCCTGTTTGGGCCGTCGTGGGGCGACGGTCCGTGCGCGTCGCGACGTGGAGCTCAGTGTCTGGAAGTGGCCGGTCGCATCTATCCAGGAATGCTGCTGTGCGTGCTGGATTGCAGGAGCGAGTCGTGGCTGGTGGAAGCCCTCGCGCATGCATTCGGCGCGCCGCCCGTCGGCGCCTGGAATTGCAGCCGCGTTGACCAGCCGGCGCTCTATTGCATGTTGCGCGCCGTCGCCCTTGGAGGGGCGCGGAGCTGTGGCGCGGCATTTCTTGCGCGGTCTCGCGCGCGGCACTGGCGCTACTGGCGGCTCGGCGGGCGCCGCGCGCCCGCGCGCCGGGCCAGCCACCGCGATCGGCGTCTAGTTGCGATGGTTGGGCACCTTGCAGTGTGTGCGAGGGGCTGCCTGCTCGGAGCTGCGTCTTTGACGCTTCAAGCAGGGAGCGAGCAATCGGGGGCAGGCCTGTCGAGTGGCTTGGCACGTCCTTCCCTCCTCCCCGCCTCGTCGTCGTCCTCCTCCTCCTCCTCCCCCGTCCCCCTCCTCCTCCTCCTCCTCCTCCTCCTCTTCCTCCTCTGCCTGCTCCTCGCGTCATTGCGCGCGTGGCCATCGCGCGCGCTCTGGCTGGAGATGGTCGGTCTTGTTGCGTGTGAAGTATCTTGGTTTTGGCGTCTGTGGGCTCGCGTGAAAATAGTTGCGTCAGCTGAAATCTGTTGACGGTCGGGGCTCCCATGGGGGGTGTAGTGGGAGTAGTTCGATTGTATGTCCCCTGGTATACTTCCAGGTCGTTTTTAAGATCTCTATTGTAATCGCTTTTGCTGTAGCGCGTGTCCATGCTCCCCCGGTTGCGGTGTCGATCAGGCTTGATTTCGCAATCGTCATCGCGCTGCCCCAGTATGCGCATGAGGTCGGCCAGGCGCGTTGGGGTCGCGGCTGCGGCGGCGGAGGACGACAAGCGGAAGAGGTACCCTAGACTGCGGATGGTGCCAATCGCGGTCGAGGACCACGGCCGCCTCGGTGAGGATGCTTTGGCCTCTGTGCGCCTGCTGGCCCCCTGGCTGAACGTGGTGCGGTCGGCGACCATCCGCTGTATGCAGCGGGCATGACTGGCTTGCTCTTAGCGCCACGCCGCGGATTCCGTGCTCGCGGCCGCGCGTCGCTGGGCTTGGTTGGGCCTGGGGCAAGGCGTTGTGGACGCCAGGCCTGCCGACGCGGACGGGTGCCGCGCCAGGCTGGTGGATTCGGCTGTCGAGCGGAGGCCGCTGAGGGCACCGCGTCGCTGGGACGCTCGAGCCGATGGGGACGAACGTGTGCTGCTCTTGCTATTGCGCCGGGTGCGGGCCAGCGCGGCGTCGGCGGCGCAATGCGCGGGGTTGCCGTGAGGGCGGCGATGCAGGCCTGGCCTGGGCAGGGGGCGTTTCGGGCGCCAACTGGGGCGCGCTGGCTGCCGCTGCGCCGCGGCCGAGTGAGGCGGTGTTGGGGGGCGAGTGCGTGCTGGCGCGGCTGCCTGTTTGCTGGACGGTGCGCGCGGTCAGTATGGCCAGCGCGTTCCTCCTCGGACTGGCCCCCGTTCGCGAATCGCTTTTCGGGAAATTGCCCCGCTTATGCGGCAGCGGGGGAATGCGCTGGCTCCCGATGCGTGTTCGACCCATGTGGGGCAGGAGGAGACGGAGAGGGAGGAGGAGGAGGAGGACGAAGGAGGAGGATGAGGACGAGGACGAGGAGGAGGATGAGGAGGAGGAGGAGGAGGAGGAGGAAGAGGAGGAAGAGGAGGAGGAGGAGGAGGAAGAGGAAGAAGAGGAGGAGGAGGAGGAGGAAAATGAGGAGGGAGGAGGAGGAGGAGGAGGAGGAGGAGGAGAGGAGGAGGAGGAGGAGGAGGAAGGGGATGAGGAGGAGCAGGAGCAGGAGCAGGAGCAGGAGGAGGAGGAGGAGGAGGAGGAGGAGGGGGAGAAGGAGGAGGAGGAGGAGGGGGAGGAGAAGGAGGACGAGGACGAGGAGAAGGTGATTGGGAGGAGGAGGAGGCGGAGGAGGAGGGGAGGAAGGAATGATAATGATGATGATGATGATGATGATGATGATGATGATGATGATGATGATGATGATGATGATGATGATGATGATGATGATGATGATGATGATGATGATGATGCTGAGGATGATGCTGCTGATGATGATGATGCTGATGATGACGATGATGATGACGATGCTGATGATGATGATGATGAGGATGATGATGATGAGGATGATGATGATGATGTTGAAGACACTGAGGATGCTGATGATGATGAGGATGCTGATGATGATGGCGATGCTACTGGTGGCGATGATGATGATGATGCTGCTGCTGCTGATGATACTGACGATGAGTGGAGGTGGTGGAGTAGAAGAAGCAGGACGACGCCGAGTTTGAGCATGAGGATGTTGACGAGGATAACGATGGGGGGAGAATGATGATGAGGGAAGGACGAGGCAAATGATGATTGTGATGATGCTGCTGTTGACAATGATGCTGCTGCTGCTGCTGCTGATGATGATGATGCTGATGATGATGATGATGATGATGATGATGATGATGATGGTGGTGATGATGATGATGATGCTGATGATACTGATGCTGATGATGGTGATGGTGGTGATGATGGTGATGATGGTGATGATGATGCTGATGATGATGATGATGATGATGATGATGATGATGATGATGATGATGATGATGATGATGGTGGTGGTGGTGATGATGCTGCTGATGAGTTGGAGTAGTTGGAGTTGGAGCTGACGTTGAACTTGGAATTGTAGTTGAACTTGGAGTTGGAGGTGGAGGAGGAGGAAGAGAAATTGTGAGTAGGAGGATGAGGAGACGGAGGATGGGGAGGAGGATGGAGAGGAGGTGGAGGAGGATGAGGAGGATGAGGAGGAGGACGAATAACAAA
Source organism: Prorocentrum cordatum (assembly GCA_963575745.1). Classification (NCBI taxonomy): domain Eukaryota; class Dinophyceae; order Prorocentrales; family Prorocentraceae; genus Prorocentrum; species Prorocentrum cordatum. Next base: position 75,081 of record CAUYUJ010021987.1, read on the forward strand.
ATCATGTTGTTGATGATGATGATGCTGCTGCTGCTGCTGATGATGATGATGATGATGATGGTGTATATGCTGCTGACGATGATGATGCGGATGATGAACAGGATGGTGATGGTGATGGTGATGGTGATCATGATGGTGATGATGATGATGATGATGATGATGATGACGACGATGATGATGATGATGATGATGATGATGATGATGATGATGATGATGATGATGATGATGATGATGATGATGATGATGATGATGCTGCTGATGATGATGATACTGCTGATGATGATGATGCTGATGATGATGCTGATGATGGTGATGCTGCTGATGATGGTGATGATGGTGAGGAGGAGGAGGAGGATGCTGATGATGGTGATGATGTTGATGATGATGATGAGGAGGAGGAGGCTGAAGATGAGGAGGAGTCGGTGGAGGAGGAGGGGCAGGAAGAAGAGGACAAGAACGAGGAGGAGGAGGATGAAGAGGAGGAATAGGAGAAGGGGGAGGAGGAAGATGAGGAGGAGGAGGAGGAGGAGGAGGAGGAGGAGGACGAAGAACAGGGAGGAGGAGGAAGGAGGAGGAGGAGGAGGAGGAGGTGGCAGGAAAGGGGGAGGGGGTTTGGGGAGGTGGAGGTGGAGGGAATAGAGAGAGACAAGGGCTGGGGGGAGGTGCACGGGGGTCGGATATTGGATGGGGGGGGAATGGGAGGGGGGGGGATGGGGGAGAGAAAAGAGTACGCAGTGTCTGCACTATCAAGGAAGGAGGCAGGATGGAATCCTATCGGCGAGCGCACTTACGACAGTGCAGTGTCCAGGCCATATTACTTTGCACGATCTTCTCGAGTAGTCAGCTCCGCGGCGGCGTTGCCTTTGGGCTCTCCTCGGTTCGGGCGAGATTTTCAGTAGTCTACGCGAGCACGTGTACATACTTTGAAGGACGCCTGCCGGGCAACCTACCTGCTCTGACCTCTCTTCTGATGTTTCTCCATCCCACTGCTTCTCCTTGTTCTCCCACTTTGCTTTCTTCTGCTACATGCTCCCCTTCTCCCCTCCTCCTCCTCCTCCTCCTCCTCCTCCTCCTCCTCCTCCCTCCTCCTCCTACTTCTCCATCTTCCCCGTCCTCCCGAATCTGGCTGCCAGCCAGGCGCCCGAGTCGGGACCCGGCCAGGCCCACCCCGCACGTGGGCCGGGCGCTGGCGCGCGGAGCTGGCGCCCCCGTTTTCAAATGTGCAGGCGTCACTTGCACGGGGAGAGAGGGGGTGCCCACCAAAGTCAGGCCTCCAGGGTCGTCGCTTTGGACGTGGATCTTGGTGGATCTGGGCTCAAGCCGGGCATGTCCCTCCAGAGGAGGAAACTTCAAGCATGGTCAGAAAACATTCTGGGGACGATGTTTCGACTGTTTTTTGTTTATTTTGGCTTTTCTGTTTTCCAGATATTTATATGCATGTATGTATGTATGTATGTATGTATGTATGTATGCATGCATGCATGCATGCATGCATGCATGCATGCATGTATGTATGTATGTATGTATGTATGTATGTATGTATGTATGTATGTATGTATGTATGTATGTAAGTATGTATGTATATACACATGCATGTATGTATGTGTATATATATATATATGTATATGTATATATATACACTTACATACGTGTGTGTGTATATATATATATATATATAGTACGTGTCTTCATGTATACAAATGCATTTTTCATTCAAAATCTGCCTGTAGGGGGACATGCCCGACCTAACGCCAAAGCCAGGCCTCCAGAGTCGTCGCCCTGGACGTGGCTCTTGCGGCACCCGGGCCCCGCGCCTGGCCGGGGGGGGGGGGCCGACGCCCTCCATGGGCCCCGGGTGCCCCCGGCCCGTGCCCGTGGAGGCCCCGTGGGCGGTGGCCGCCTCCTCTCTCCCCGCTGCTCGCTCCGCCGCTCCTCGCGCGGCGCCCCCTCCCTCCTTCCCCGCCTCCCCCCCCCCGCCCGTCCCCCTCGCCTCCCTCCCCGCTCCCTCTCCCCCGCCTCTCCCCCCTCCCTCCCTCGCCTCCTCCCGCTCTCGTCCGCACCCGCAGTCCTCCCCGTGTCCTGTGTTTCCTCGTTCCTGCTGCGCTGTCCCCTCGTCGATCGTTCCTCCCTCCCTCCCTCCCTCCATTCTTCCCTCCCCCATCTTATCAATCCATCACCAATGTTTCCTCTTTTCCCTTCCCTCCCTCGCCCCCCCCCTTGGGAGCACAAGTGCAATGGATATATATGTGCTCGAAAAAAGGGCTGCTGCTGTGCTCTCGTTCGCTCGTGCTCGTGCGTCGCTCCAGCCGGTAATGTTTTGAATCGCGGCTGTGCGGGAGGGCGGGCGCGCCGATGCCGAACGAGTGGGGGATGCGGAATATAGGAGGCGATGATAGGGGTGAGTAGCCCAGGGGTGGGCATAGCACGCATTCGCCTAGGAGACATGCCGACGGAGTGGACCATGGGCGCAGTTTGATACATGTATTGTTCTCCCCAGAGAACTTCGCCCCCCCGTCGCCCACGAGAGTAAGATATGTATCTTTCCGGCATCAAGAAACCTGGTGCCGGTAAGTTCTACAGTTGCGATATGTCATGCGCAATGGCCGTGCAGACATACATGGTGGCGTTCACCTAGATATTTGCGTGTGTGAGCCATGACCATTGCGCACGCACCATCAGTTACGACAACAGCTATTGTGCGATAGGTCGCTTCTGCAGCGACGCCAGCTACAGAACACTCAACATAGTAGCGATCAACTGGTTCGATCAGTAACTTTTGTATGTTCACAACGAACGAGTGGACTACTACCAAGGATATCCAGCATGCGTAAAAGAACCTGGAGAGAAAGAACATATAGATGATGATTTATATCGAGAAAGGGAGAGAGAGAGAGAGAGAGAGAGAGAACACGAGGAAAACGAATATTCGATACTTGGATGCCACGTGAGCGAGGCAACCATGCATAAACTTTGCGCCATCAAACTGAGGAAGTCAATGGGCGAACGTGGGGTCTTGCGTGCAAGAAGTCGGAGGCCACGACGGCTGAAGTTTTGCGACGAGCATGTGATGGCCCGTTTGCTGCAGCAAGGTTGGCAGTGGCGATGGTGTGTGCGGCGTGCGAACGGATGGCACCACTACTACAGCACCAATCACTTGACGAATGCTTCTTCAAATGCTTCCGGAACATATCACAATCGTTGCAGGATTACGCTCTTCGGCGCGAGACGAAATATGAACGACCCAAACCATTATCAATACAACTGTCAGCGAAGACCCGTGCGAGTATTTTTTACTGAAGTTGGCGAACATCAGTGTGCAGGAGCGCGAGGCATTTTTCGGGCAATGCAATGCCGGGTGCGTCTAGGGCAACGCAACCTTGGCGATGCAGATTCAGTTGGATCATAGTGGCCGAGGCGACCGGGACAAAGATCGTGGACGGCATGGGGCCTGTCCCGCAGAACAAAGAAGACGCCCTGCTCGGAGACCAATGCGGTCCTTTCAATTGCGATGGTGTTTACGGCGATGCGGACTGCGGCGCGCTGGCGGCCGGCATTGACGAGTTCGAGGGCGTGATCGCCGATGTGGGCGCGGATGGGGTCAGCCAAGATGAGTGCTGCACCATGGCGGCAGGGTCTCAACGAACGGGATGGGGAGCTGGGCGCGCGGGGCCCAAGCCCAGCCGCGAGCGTGCCCGGGGGGCGGCTGGCCCAATGCAAGTCCAGCCGAGGCTGGAAGGCCGACGTCGACAGAGGCGGACTCATCTAGAGCAGGGGGCCGAGAAGAAGCTCCGTCGCACCGAGGCGCGCGCCGTGTGCGACGCGTGCCGCAGGCAGGGGCGTTGGAGAGGTAACCCCAACTGCGTGAAATGCAGGGGCCCGGCAGCTCGAGCCGCGCGCGGCGACGTGGTGGGCGCCGTGGGCGCGGAGGCTTTCAAAGGCGAAAGAGAGGTTTCACGCGGCGAGCTGGGTTCGCGATGGTGGCGGTGGTCAAGCTGCTCATTGCGGATCGGTCCACGGACCTGACAGCTGTCCGCGTGGCCTCGAACTCGTGTGCGACGGCGGTTGAGATCGCCGACCTGGCGAAGTTGGGTGTCGACGAGGACGTGGAGTTTAAGGGCCCCTGGGCGCTGAACGCTATGGGTCATCTGGGGCGCGCCGTAAAAGCTTGACTGCCGCCCGTGCCGGAGGGCGCGGGCGAAGGTCCAGCACGGGGTCCAGCGCCAGTCGCAAATTCATGTAGAACGTGGCCGAGCAGTTCGAGTGCGCATTGTGGCGACGGTGCCCTTGACGACACCAGCCGGGCCGAGGTGAGGGCAGCGCAGATATGAGCTCTGCGCGAGAGAATCGACGCCGGAACCTCGCGGCCTACGCGATGGGAAGTGGGCCCATTCTCGAAGGTCCACGAGGTTGAGGGGGGCTCGGCGTCCCTGGGCGGCGACGCCGAGGATGGGGATGTCGTCCATGCGGTGCAGCGGCGTTGGCGGCAGCGCCCTGGTCACGGCAGAAGCGTTGCGAGATGTGCCAGCTGGAATCGCTGGAGCTGGCGTGGGCCCGCGCTTCCAGAGACTGTCAAAGTTTGCGACGTCGGGTTTCCTGGGCGTCCACCAGGTGGGCGAGCTCGACGCCGTGATCTACGTCGAGGAGCGGGCGTCGGGGCGGGCGACAGGCGCGGCGCGCCGCTGAACAAGACGTAGAAAGGGCCGCCTCGCGACGTCGCTCAGAAATCGGCCGCGGCGGGACGTCGAGAGGATTGCGCTGTCAATCGCTGCCGACGAGCTCAGAATCTGGAATGCAGGCGCCCGCGAAGTTTGAGGGCGCTTCCCAGGGCGAAGCCAGCGGCAACGTATCGAGGAGTGGGGTGGAGGGGGGGGAAGCAGGACAAACTCGACGAGTGAAAGCAGATCGCGGGAACGCTGCGTGCAGACCCTGAAGAGAAGCGACTTGTCAAGTGAGAGCTGTGCGCGGGTGCTATGGCATCTACCCCGGAGTCTCAGGCAAAGAGATACTTGACATCCCGACCGAGTGGCGTCTGCGTGGCGACGACCTGCTGGGCAGCGCTATGCAGCGCGAGGTCTTTGAGCTTCTAGGCGAGGATGGCCCCTGCGTCGCAGTAGTTGGCATCCCGCGCGACCCGCCCGCGAAAGTGCCCCATGTGTTTTCGAGGGCGACCTGGGCGAGGAAGCCTGCGGTCGTCGCGAAACATCTGCGGCCTCAAGAAGGACTGGATCATATTCAACCGTCGAGCACCGCATCTACAGGTGGAGATCACGTTCGCGTCCAAGGCGTGGTGGCTCATGCCATTGCGGTAAGATGAGTTCTTGAGTGCGCTGACTGATCGGTGCACGGAGAGCAGCTACCTGTTGGATTACCTTTGTAGGCCTGGCGAAGAAGCCGACTGGGTCCTAACTGCGGAGATCGTGCTGGGAGAGAAGTTCAACGAAGTGAGATGCGACTGCGCGCGCGCGTCCATGCCGGCGTCCTCATCGGGCCGAATGGGGCAGCGTCGAGCCGTGGTAACTGTCCAGAAACGCTGGTCAAGTCGGTTCTGCGCGTCATCGAGCATCGGCGGAGGTGTCTCGAGAAGCAGCATGCGCCCTTTGCGCCAACGACGGCGAGGAGATCGGCAAACCCGGCATAGTCATAAGCACCAGTGCACTCAACTGCGGCCACGTTCTTCAGGAATCACGGTGATGACAGCGAGATGGCAGATCGGGCGGCAGTGCCACCGCTATTTCGCGCGTATATCCAGAAGATGCGCGAGAGCCGTTCTCGTGGACCCTACGAGGAGTCACTGGTCCGATGCTCACAGCGGGGTGAGGCTGTCCGATGAGCTGTCCAAGTTGCGCGCCTACTCAGGCGCGCGACCTGCGGGGGGCATGCTAGGGGGGCAGGGGGGCCCGCAGCGGCGCAGCCCCAGGGATTTCAGCGATGTCATCGGCGTGGATGTCATGGTCATGCCCGACCCCGACAAGGTCATGCACGTAGTGCTTGTGGTCGTGGACGTTGCTTCGGACTTCACAGTGGCTATCCACGCGTGCCCTGGCTCATTGCCGACGGCTGAGTTGGCGAAGAAGTCATTCAAAGTCGGATGGTTCGCCTGGGCCAGGCCGCCAGGGGTTGGAGCAGGATCGGTGCTCTACTTTCATGGGCGAGTTGAAAACGATGCGCAGAGATCCAGGGCTCGCGATCAACCGCGCAGTTGCTGAAACTCACTTGCAGATGGGTAAGGCAGAGAGAAATGTGCGCTGCCTGACAGGGGATTGCGACGAGTGTCTCCGACGCCCGTGAGGTGCGTGTATAGGATGCGGTGGCGGCGCAGTGCGAGGCTGGGCCGACGAGTGCAGTTGGGATCTCACCTCAGCAATGGGTGCTTGGAGCTGGGCTGACTACGGGCAGGCCTGGCCAATTCGGACGGCGACCCAGCTGTGATTTCAAGAGTGCCTGAGAGACGTCGTCTAGGAATTGGCTTCATTTAAATCAGATCTGCTCGGAGGCTTTCCTCAAGGCGGCGACTTCATCGGCGCTGCGGGGGTTCGTTCTGGCAAGGGCGATGCCTCAACCAGGGCCATTTCAGCAGGCCGATCTACTGAGGTTCCGGAGATCGGACAATTCTCCAGAGGTTTACTAGATGCTCGATGGCAGGTGCCTGCCCGGTGCCTGGGCAAGGACGAGCATGTCTACTGGCTGGCCGGCAATCGGATCCCGATCCAGAGCTCAGCTGGTAACTACGTGAAGCAACCGCAAACGAGGTGAGGATGCCTTAGGTTACCGACTTCTTCTCAGATGGTGGACCAGCACGGGGGCCAGCCGGACAGCGTGGCCTTATCGACTTACGAAGCGATCAGTACAATCCAGCCCAGCAGGGTCAACAGCCAGATCAGCACCAATATCAACAGCCATGACAACAAATCCAACGACCAGATCGACCGCCAGTTCATCAACATCAACTTCCATATCAGCACCCACCATCAACATTATGGATATGTCCCACAACGACAGGTACCACCTGAAGTTCAACCAGATGCGAGTGCGACCTTGTGCCAGCGTATCAGCGTCAAGCGGGAGAGTATCTGCGAGCGCGACCTGTGCAAGGCGCATCAGATGTTGGACGCGGTTCTTGGGGCGCTAGGTTCTGGCAGCCGGGGCGTCTTCGAGCTGGGGCAGTTGGGCGTTGTCGCCCGTGGGCCTCTACTTCCAGACGCAGCTATCGGGCGCGCGATCGAGAGGGGGGGGGCTGTTCGACCTGGGCGCCCGGGAACTGGTTCGAGATTACTCGAGGCGGGGCTATAGATGATGAGCCTTTGCGTTGTCGATGATGCAGTAGCGACGCAGCCCGCGGCGGCGATGGGGAGATTGCTTTCGCCATAGAAGAAGAAGAAACTGAAAATCAACTGGGAGGTGCTCGATGAGCTGCAGCTGCTGCGCGCCAGCGTCCTCTGCCGGGGCCGCTGACATCGCATGTCATTGGGGCGCCGGAACAGGGGCGGCCGAAGGATGATAGCGCGGGTGGTAAGGTGCGCGACCGAGGATGACCTGCTGCTCATGTTGGCTAGGAAGCGCGACGCGCTTGATTGCCGTAATAAGCTGCAGGTGTCCGCTTGAGTCCAACGGCGCATGGGGGTCGCGGGGGGGCCCGGGGGCTGCGGCAGCGCCGCCGCCGGCATATTCAGCGTCAGCGCCGCGCGGTGGAGACCATCCGCTTCACGGCGGATCAGGCAGTGCGCGTCGTCCTGGGCAAAGTCGGGGCAAGGGGCGAGGGCGCCCTTTTCTCTGCAGGAGTTCCTCGTGGGCGACGTGCCCATCGGCGTCGAGGGGGCTGGGGCGCAGATTGAAGGCAGTCGCGCAGCTGGTCGACGCGCCGCTGCTTGTCGAGGCGTTCGTGGCTGAGCGGATGGCCGCGCGACCGAGGATGGACAGTCGGGCGCGGGGGGGTCAACCTGACGTCCCTGGGTGGCGACAGAGGTGAAGTGGAAGAAGATCCAGGCGGCTGTGGATGAAGAAAGGAATGCGTGGCGCAAGTGCGACTAAGCGATGCGCGTCTCTGCGCGGGCCCGTGCAAGGTCCGGGGTCCCGAGGGATTTGGGCGACAAGCTGCGACGGGGCTTGTCAACGGTGTCAGTGCAGATGGCGCATCTACTGTGCAGCATCGCGTCGGGCCTCAACATTGACCTAGTCATTGCAGATGTGAAGGGGGCTCTTCTTCAAGGCCAGGCTATCGCGCGCGAGGTCTACTGCTGGGTCTCCGCGAACCTCTGGGAGTGCCAGCTTCCAGGCGTCAAGGCAGGCGACCCGCTGAAGCTGAACGAGAGTGTCTTCGGGACCGACGGCGCGGAGAAACGCGGTGCGTGGGTGGCTCTACGCGAGGCGCTCGTGGATCTTGGATGGGAAGGCCTGTGCTTTGAGCCGGCGACTCTCACCAAGCGAAACGAGCGCGGCGCGATCATCGGTGTCATGTGCTCACGCGTGGGCGATCTCTTCAGGGGTGCGAAGCAGACGGGCCCAGAGGGCGCAAAGGTCATGATGCCCAGCAGGCTGAGGTCTATTTTGGCGAGGTCAAGTACGCGAGGAAGGCCGAGGCAACGTTCGGTCGAGCCTACCACCAGGAATGGGCGGCAGCATCAACGTTACCATCGAGGATTAAGTGAATTCGTTGCAGACGGTGCAGGATCCCGAGAGCGCAGCAAGGCGCCTGACAGTGCACTCACGTTTGCAGAACATCGTGGACTGCGAGTGGTCTTTGGGCAGTTTCAGTGGGCTTCGCGAGTGACTTGCTTCGGCGAGGCGTGCGCGGTATGTCGACTGGCGCCGGCGCTTGGCGCTCCGACGGTGAAGGAGTTGCAGTGCGGCGGTGCAGCGAAGCGGGGAGTGCAGAATCGGACGGCTCACCTGATCAAGTTTTGAGTGGTTTCAACCTGTGGGAGTCTATGGTGCTTATCGTAACAGATGGGGCATTCGACGACCTGCCGAAGCGTCGGTCGCGACGAGGAGGCGTCATCATGCTGGGCGACAAGAAGACCAACCAGGACCACAACAGCAAGTGCGAGGTTCATTGTTCCAGATGGCAATCTTCAAACAACAGCTGACCATGCGATCTATTTTGTCGGCGGAGGCCTATTCGTGCGCAGACTCAGTGAACGCGCTAATCTGGGCGAGGTCTGCCTTGGCGGAGATCTTGTGACCGGATGTGGGCGCTGCCGAGATTGTGCGCGACATCTTCCCGGTGTGGCTCATATTTGACGGATTGCAAGAGTCTGTGCAATGCCATTGCGACGGCGCGAATGTCGATGGCGGATCGGAGATAATCATTGGGCGGCCACCCTGCGTCAGTCATTGCAGTATTTGAGCATCGAGTGGCTCGCGATCGAGCAGATCCTGGCGGACTGCGTGCGTGGCTAGATGTATTTCAGGGGGCTGTGCCAGGATTGTGGTCGCGACCAACCAGTTTGTCCAGGGGATTGGTGCGAGGGCGCCGTCGATGCGCGGGCGGGAGCTAGTTGCGCCGGAGAAGTTGCAGTGGACAAGGGGGCCGACGAGTTGAAAAGGGAAGGTCGGGAAATACGTTGAGCAAGACTTTGTGCAGGGGCATCCAGGCGAACGTCGAAGGCGTGTTTACCTGGCCGGTGGAGGAGTGACCATCATGACGAGAGCTTCTACAACCATGGTGACGGACATCAGGGGGATGTTGTGGGCGTCGTCGCAGGGGGGAACCGTGGCGCGCAGCGGCTTGTTGAAATGCCTGACCAAGTTGCTGTTCAGTCTCTCAGTTCTGCGCGTGGTCAATGTATGGAGTTCGTCTTTCGATGTTTCCTGTCGTGATGGCTGTGGTCTCTATGGTCGCGGGTGTCGTCGTGCTTGCTCTCAGAGTGAAGCCTGGGCGTAGCGGCAGCTGCGTGGACCTCAGTGGCGCCCATGAAGGTGGATTTTTCGAACAGCGACAAATTCTTTACGAAGGAAGTGAACGTGCCCAAGCCAGAGACAAGGGCGACCGCCAATAATCTGCGCAAGAAGCCGGAGGCCGAGGATTCATATGCGGTCTAGTATTTGGACGGCATTGATTTCACAGCAGGAGGATATCTATATATATATATACTTGGGGGGCAACGGTCCTCTGAAGCAGTGCATTGCGCGCGTCGAGTCAGGCATGGGCGAGGGCGACCAGTTCATCGGGATCTACGTGACGGGCAAGCGCTACGCCTACTGCTTGGGGCGATGTCCGAAGCTGGGCGCTGGCGAGTTCCAGAGCTTCAACGTGTGCCCGTCGATCAGGACGTACATCCGGTTTCATATCATCCTGTCAACGAAGATAACATTGTCATCGCTGAGGCGAGGGAACAGGCCGATGACCAAACCAGGTAAACATGTGATGTCTTGATGCATGGGATCGCTGGGTTGGCCAACAACATATTCTTCAATTTTCTGCCAACTTGCTATCGCATGTTTGCGAATTCGTTTGAGCAGAGAGTTTGCTCTTACTGTGTGTGAGAGTTTGTACAGTAGGGATGTCTTCGGAAAGGGCTCCTGCTCTGCTCTCGTTCGCTTGTGCTTGTATATCCCTATCACGCGTAATGTTCTGGCTCGCAGCTAGGGGGGAGGCCGGACGCGCAAATTCCAACCACGCGTGGGCTGCGGAAGAAAGATTGTTTTTTCTTCTTCAGTCCTCGCCCTCCCTCGCTTCTTGTTTCTCGCTTCTCGCTTCCAATCGTCCTCTCCCTTTTCCCTCCTCCTTCCCCGCGCGTTTCGCCTTCCCCTTCCTTCCTCCCCATCTTTGGTGATCGCCCGCATGGTGGGTGGCGGTGCGTGCTCCAACACCAATTCAGATGAGGATCGGTCCGCGCGCGCGAGAGCTGGCAGCGACCCGCACAGCCCCGCGTATAATTGCGTATTCGCTCGGGGATGTTGTGTGCTGGGAGGGGATGGGGGGGGCGTGGTCGAGGAGCGGAATAGAGGGGGAGGTGGAGGAAGGGGTGAATCGTGAGGGTGCTGCTGCTGCTACCGATGACGCCGATGACGGGGATGATCATGATGATGATCATGGTGGAAATTCCCCCCCCCTTTTCCTCCGGAGCCCAGGTTCCCCCCCCCCTCCGAGAATCCCCCCCCCCCCCCCTGCTCGAACCCTCCACCTCCCCCCCGCTCTTTTTTTGTCCCAGGCAACCCTCCCCCCTTTCCCCCCCCCACCCCCCCCGTTCCGGAAAACCGGGGGGGTTTCTACTGGTTCGAACCCCCCCCCTTCAGACACCGGGGGGGGGGTCACTAGTGGTTCGAACCCTCCCCCCTTCCCTACTCACCGCCGGCAGACGGTTCCTGGGTCCCCACCACGGTCCTCACCACCACCGTCACTATTGTCCCCAGCACCACCGTCCCCACCACCACAGTCCCAGTGTCCTCACTGTTCACTGTTCCCAGTATTGTCCCCGCTGTCTCCACCAGTGCCCCCACCACTGTCGCACTGTCCCGACCGTCCCCACCACTGTTCCCACCACGGTCCCACTTTCCCCACTGCCCCCGATGTCCCCACCACTGTCCCACCGTCCCCGCTGTCCCCGCCACCGTCCCACTGTCCCCACTCTCCCCGCCGCTGTCCCACTGAGCTGCCCCACTGTTCCCACCACTGTCCCCACTGTCCCCACCACTTGTTCCCACTGTACCACTGTCCCACTGTCCCCACCACCGTCCTCATCACCGCCATCACCGCTGTCCCCAGCACCACCGTCCCCACCACTGTCCACACTGTCCCCACCACTGTCCCACTGTCCCCACACCACTGTCCCCACCGCCACCGGCCCCACCACTGTCCCCGCATCCCACTGTTCCCACCATTGTCCCCACGGTCCCCACCACTGCCCCCACCAGTGTCTCATTGTCCCCACTGTCCCCACCAGTGTCCCCACCACGGTTCCACTCTCCCCATTGTCCCCACTGTCCCCACTACTGTCACATTGTCCCCACTGTCCCCACCACTGTCCCACTGTCCCCATTGTCCCCGCCGCGGTCCCACTGTGCTGTACCACTGTCTCCGCTGTTCCCACCATTGTCCCACTGTCCCCACTGTCCCCACCACTCTCCCTACTGTACCACTGTTCCATTGTCCTACCACCGTCCTCACCACCACCCTCACCAATGTCCCCACCGCTACCATCCCGCTGTCCCCACTGCCCACTGTCCCCTCACCACTTTCCCCACCACCACAGTCCCCACCACTGTCCCACTGTCCCCGCCACTGGTCCACTGTCCCCCCAACACTGCCCCCACCACCACCGTCCCCACCATTGTCCCAATGTCCCCATCACTGTCGCACTGTCCCGAGGAGCGGGAATCATTTGCTGGCGAGGAATGGGGGGGGTTCGAACCAGTAGTGACGCCCCCCCCTTTCATGATGGACTGGGGGGGGGAGAAGGGGTGTTTGAACCGGTAGTGGCCCCTCCCGGTTTTTGAAACGGGGGGGGGGGGGACGGGCTGGGAACCCCCAGTGGCCCCTCCAGGTTTTCCGCCAGCAGCGGTAGAACACGCTCTTTCTGATGTTGGGGATTTTGGTGATGGTGATGTTGGCGGTGGTGATGGTGCTGATGGTGATGGCGAGAATGACGGGTATGTTTAGGCTCATGAGGGTGTAAGTGATGATGGTGATGATGTTGATGGTAATAGGGGGATGATGATGGTGATTATAGGGATGATGTTCATGATGCTAATCATGCTCATGATGATGAAGATGGTACTGATGAGAATGGTGATGTTGATGGTGATGATGAGGACTGCGCCGAAGATGATGAGGATGGTGAGGATGAGGCTCTGATGATGACCATGATGACAACGCTGATAACAATGCTTATTATTATGACGTGGACTACGGTGATGATGATGACGGTCGTGGAGTCGGTTGTGGTGATGATGACGATGAGGATGATGAACAAACATGTGTCGGTTCTGATGATGATGATGATGATGATGATGATGATGATGATGTTCGTGACGATGGTGATGATGATGATTTTGAGGGTGACGATGGTGATGCCGATGGTGGTGACGATGGTGGTGATATTGTTGCTGACTATGGCGATGATGGTGATGATGGCGATGTTGCTGGTGATGGTGATGATGATGGTGATGGCGATGCTGCTGGTGGTGATGATGATGATGATGCTCATGATGATGTTGCTGAGGATGAGGATGAGGGCAAGGATGAGGCAGAGGATGAAGCTCATGATGATGCTAATGATGATGATGATGATGATGATGATGATGATGATGATGATGATGATGATGATGACGATGATGATGATGATGATGACGGTGATGGTGACGTTGATTGTAATGATGCTGATGGTGATGCTGATGCTGATGATGCTGATGTTGAGGCGATGCCGATGTTACCTCTGATGTTGATGCTGATGCTGATGCTGGTCATGCTGATGATGCTGCTGCTGATGATGATGTCAATGACGACGATCATGATGTTGATAGTGATAGTGATAGTGATAGTGATGCTGATGATGCTGCTGCTGCTGATGATGATGATGATGATGACGATGATGATGATGATGACGGTGATGGTGACGTTGATTGTAATGATGCTGATGGTGATGCTGATGCTGATGATGCTGATGTTGAGGCGATGCCGATGTTACCTCTGATGTTGATGCTGATGCTGATGCTGGTCATGCTGATGATGCTGCTGCTGATGATGATGTCAATGACGACGATCATGATGTTGATAGTGATAGTGATAGTGATAGTGATGCTGATGATGCTGCTGCTGCTGCTGCTGCTGATGATGATGATGATGATGATGATGATGGGGTCGACGATGATGACGACGATGCTGAGGGTGATGCTGCTACTGATGATGATGATGATGATGCTGATCTTGCTGGGTATGATGGTTATTTTGACGATGCTTCTGCTTATGATGATTATGGTGATGATGATGATGATTCTGATGATGGTGGTGGTGGTTGCGACGATGGTAAGGATGACGATGCTGCTGCTGCTGCTGATGATGATGCTGCTGATGCTGATGCTGATGCTGATGCTGATGATGATGATGGTGGTGGTGGTGGTGATGATGATGATGATGATGATGATGATGATGATGATGATGATGATGATGATGATGATGCTGACGACGGTGGTGATGGTGGTGGTGATGGTGGTGGTGATTGTGGTGGTGGTGACTTCCAGCAATATCAATGATGATGATGAGGAGGAGGAGGAGGAGGAAGAGGATGAGAAGGACGAGATGGAGGAGGAGGAGGAGCAGGAGGAGGAGGAGGAGGGGGACTACTCTACGTTTTGGTATGAGCGTGTGGGGGGCCCTACTCCGCAAATCGACCCCCGTCGCGGGCAAACATCGCCGCGCGACGGCATGGCTTACACCACGTATATTGCACCACATGCGCTGCACACCACAGCTTGCACCACATAGTTTTCATCAGTGATACAGACAAGAATACACAGGATGCAACGCATCTAGCGTACTGGATAGTTTGTTCCATGTGAGTTGCACCACATAGTTTGTGCCCCATAGGCTGGGCCACATCGTTCGCACCACACCTATTACACATCCAGGGTGCAGTGATGCACTGTCTGGTGTCATGCTGGCAAACGTGTGTGTGTGTACGTATATATCAGTAAACGGTAGAGGGGTAGAGAAGGTCGACAGAGATGCTCATCAACGGGTTCCTGAGGGCAGCTGTGTACCCCCGCACCACCGCTCCTCGGGGATTCTCCTCCTGCTTCTACTGCTGCTCCCTTTCGTGCCCCTTATCTCCTCTGGAGGGAGGAGGGGAACGAGTCCAGGGGCGGTTTTGGTACGGATGTGCCCTGTCGGCGCGCTCAGGACAGCGGCCTCACGAAGACTCAGGACTGCCTGCTGTCTCCGAAGGACTCGTGGTTCCTATGTGTGTGGCGCCAGGGGTGGGGT
>CAUYUJ010021987.1:95000-104421 GCA_963575745.1 Prorocentrum cordatum
CACGCCAGCCGTTCAGGTTTGAGGGCGTCCTTCGGTATTAGTGCCCTCCCAACTGCATCTTGAGGGTGGGCGCGGGAGGAGAAGCGGGAAGGGAAGAAGGCGGAGTGACGAAGGAGGGATGGGGTAGGAGGAGGATTAGAGTACGCCCAGGATACCTGTAGTACGCTCTCCCGTCCCAAATCGTCTCTTCAACAAGTCTCTACATGCATTCCATTCGCTGCGCGAGTGCCCCCATGGAAAGACGGACGCCCCGTGGGTCTGTCATTCAGGAGAGAACGGGATCTATCCTGCACTCGTCTCGCTGTGACGCGCGCGCAGAAATTGTCCAGGGAAATGCATGTCAAAACAGGATGTGCCTTCAATCCGTGTGGCAATTGCGTATTTGTACAGTTGCCGTCATTACTTGCTGAAGGCTAGGCTCAATAAGCGATAGTCCCATTATGAACAAGGCGCTGCCTTCCTTCGTGGGCATTAGTTTGAGGAGGTGTCAAGCGAGAGCCCAAGTTTGAAAAGCAACCGAGTGCTTCCTGATGGCTGTCGGAAGCTTGTATGATCAATGTGTGTGTGCGTGTTGCACAAAGGTGAATTTGGCAGTTAGCACATTTCCCGTTTATCCTTGAGGCCGTTAGAAGCATTTATGACGAAATGGTGTTGCGCGAACGCGAGAGCGACATTTTGAAATTTGTTCGCATTGCAGCGGTCGGAACCATGGAAGGCGAATGTGCGCGGCGCTCAGGCGAGAGCCACGTTTTGGAAGCGATCCCCCCGTCCATTTTGGCAACAGACAGAAACTTGTTAGACGAGGGTACTCCAGATTTCGTAATAAAGGGAGGGGGGTCTCATTTCGGGGGGGGGTCTCTTCCAGGCTATCTTGGAGGGCCTGGGGGGGTCTGGGGACGATGTTTTGGAGGGTTCTCCCACGGGGGGGGGGTCTGAAATGGCTTGTCATGGAGGGTCCAGACCCCCTCCCTTTTATTACGAAATCTGGAGTACGCAGCGCTGTGGCGGGAGCCACACTCTGAAACCGACCCGCCCTCCGTCCGTATCACCGTTGGACGTTTTTTAAGCTCCACGGTCACAGTGGCGAAAGAGCTTCAAGCGGCACGCTTGGCCCGCCCTAGTGATGCGACCTAGTGGTGCGACCCGCCGCTTCGGCCCGGTGGGTGTCCCCCACTGTGCCTCAGGGGTTCGCCCGCGGCGGCCGTGGAGGCCATGTCGGGTGACCTGTCGGACAGGCAACTCGGAGGCTCCCCCCCCACGGGCCGACCCTCTGCGTTGTCCGCGGCTGGCATCGGTGGGCCTCTCCGCAGCAGGACGGCACTGGTGCTCGGGCAGTCGCTTGTGTCCACCGGCACTGGGTGTGTGTGTGCCCGAAGGCCTCGCTTTGAGTGTTGCAGCCTGGTACAGTCCGCGTTTCACGCATCGTCGCATCCACCCCGGGCCTTTCGACGCAGGCGCCGGACTCGTTGCGATGGGTGCCGCCGGCCCCCTCAACTCAGTGGTGGAGTTCGAGGGCTGCGCGCTGAGTGGTTCAGCCTTTCGCGTCTTTTGCCTCTTGTTTTCCACCGCCGACAGCTTGTCTCCCGGGGTCGTGCTTCTTAGCTAGCCGGGTTGGCTGCTTGGAGTTTGGCGCCGCACGGGCGACTCACTCCGTTGTACTCGCACCTGCGGCCGCTTGTGCACTTTGGTATTCTGGGCGGCGCCTAGGTGCGTCTGCTGGTGAATGCGGAGCATTTTGTTCAGTGCATGTGCAACTGCACGCTTGGTGTGCAGGTGCGATCCGGCCTGCCAATGTGGCGGTTGGGGTCGCCAATTCGCTTGGTGCCGCCCGCCCCGGACATTGCCCTTCACCGCCAGACCATTGTCGCGCGGCCGCGGACCAAAAAAGTATCCCCACCAGCCAGGGTCTCCTGCCAGCAGAGTCTGCGCAACATTGAGCACCTCCGCAGGGAGTAGCGCCGCCTCGGCGGAACCCACCGAGTTCGCCTCCGATACCTCTCCCGCGGAGATACCCGAGGACACGCCCGCCCCCCCCACCACCACCGCGCCGCCAGCCAGGACATCGGCAGTCGTCGAGCTCAGCCCGACCCCCACCTCCGCCCCAGGTCGGACGGTCGGAGAAGCCGCCCCAAGCCCCGTATCAGACACTCAGGCCGGCAGCTTAGCCTCCCCAGCCGCCGAGTCCAGCGTGGCCGGCCCCATCCACATCGGAGGCGACGGGGCCGCCGACGCCCCTTCCAGCAGCAGGGCCACATCTCCCGCGCCCGGCGCCCCCCCCCCCAGGGGCACCGCCGCCAGGGCGTGACCGCCACACGCGACGCGGACAACCGCGGAGGCCCGTGGGACAACTACCGCGCTCGGAGATCCTACGGCTCCGACCGCGGGGCCTACAGCCGCGAGAGAGGGGGTTGGACAGACTGGAAAGATGGGGACAGCAGTACTTACCGTGGGGCGTCACGGGGCCCCGCCCGTACCCAGCGGCCGTGCGCGGAAGGCCGGGCCGCCGCAGGGCCCAGTGCCGCCGCCCCCCCGAGCGACCTGACCGACCCGGACACCGGCTGGTACATTACAAGGCCCCCCTGAACGAGGTCCACCTGTCCCCCATCGGCGACGAGAGCCACGCCTCCGCGGTGAAGCGCCTTGAGAGAGAGTTCGGAGGATACTTTAGCGGCATCTGGCACCAGTGGTGCTGCCAGCACCCCCCCAGGAACAGCCTCGCCTGCGCAGACCCCTCCAAGCAGGACCCTGGGTCCTGCGAGGATTTCCTCCGGGCATGGCGTCGCCGCAACTACAACCCGCTGGTAATGGACAGAGCCTTTCGCTTGCGAGTCAACTGGCCGGTCATGCGCGAGAAGTTTGCCAATCGGGTGAAAGGAAAGGGCGCCCAACGCAAAGGCAAGGGGAAGGACCTCCGCGCAGCCAGTGCGTCCTGGCACCCAGACCAGGGGGTCTCCAGCCGTGCCTCGAGCACGCGCCGGCCCTGGGTGCCTCGGTAGGCCCCCTCCGCCCAGGTCGGGGCCCCACACCACCGCCGCACGCACACGGCGTCTGCCCTCTCAGTCCATGTTCCGCATCCTGACCCATTTGGCATCGGCAGCGCTGAACGCCCACACCAGGACGTGTGCCCTAGCTGCCACATCCCACGGGCCCTCTGGAGGCCAATGCGCGCAGACGCAACCCCCGCTCCCACTCTCCTTCCTGAGCGCCCAGGCTTGGGCGTCCGCCTCCCGCGCCTCGCTCCTACTCATGACTGGGAACTGCAGCGCTGCCGCTCTGGTGCGGACCCTCGCCGGGTGCGCGGCCCACGCCCTGGCCGCCCCCCTCCGGATCCCCTCGGCGCCCCCGCGGGGCCCTGCCGACCACGCCGTCAACCCAATACATGCGACGGTTAGTCGCGGCGCCAACCTCGCCTCTGCCACCTCGGCCACTCCTTACCCATATTCGCGACCGTTAGTCGCCTCTCCGCTGCAGTAGTAGTAGTAGTAGTAGTAGTAGTAGTAGTAGTAGTAGTAGTAGTAGTAGTAGTAGTAGTAGTAGTAGTAGTAGTAGTAGTAGTAGTAGGA
Organism: Prorocentrum cordatum; assembly: GCA_963575745.1. NCBI lineage: Eukaryota > Dinophyceae > Prorocentrales > Prorocentraceae > Prorocentrum > Prorocentrum cordatum. The sequence goes on from CAUYUJ010021987.1 coordinate 98,564, forward strand.
GTAGTAGTAGTAGTAGTAGTAGTAGTAGTAGTAGTAGTAGTAGTAGTAGTCGTAGTCGTAGTCGTAGTCGTAGTCGTAGTCGTAGTCGTAGACGTAGTCGTAGTCGTAGTCGTAGTCGTAGTCGTAGTCGTAGTCGTAGTCGTAGTAGTAGTAGTAGTAGTAGTAGTAGTAGTAGTAGTAGTAGTAGTAGTAGTAGTAGTAGTAGAAGTATTAGTAGTAGTATTAGTAGTAGTAGTAGTAGTAGTAGTAGTAGTAGTAGTAGTAGTAGTAGTAGTAGTAGTAGTAGTAGTAGTTGTAGTAGGAGTAGTAGTAGTAGTAGTAGTAGTAGTAGTAGTAGTAGTAGTAGTAGTAGTATCGTCGTCGTCGAGTCTCGTCGTCGTCGTCCGTCGTTCGTTCGTCGTCGTCGACGTGTCGTCGTGTAGTAGTATTATAGTAGTAGTAGTAGATAATATCGTTTAGTAGTAGTGTTATTAGAGTAGTAGTAGTAGGAGGAGGAGGAGTAGGAGTAGGAGTAGTAGTAGTACTAGCAGTAGTAGTATTAGTGGTAGAGTAGCAGTGGTAGTAAAGTAGTAGTAGTAGCAGTAGTAGTAGAGTAGTAGTAGTAGTAGCAGTAGTAGTAGTAGTAGTAGTAGTAGTAGTAGTAGTAGTAGTAGTAGTAGTAGTAGTAGTAGTAGTAGTAGTAGTAGTAGTAGTAGTAGTAGCCCCCCAAGGCTCTGGGGAGCCTGTGGGTGGGGGGGCTACTGCTGCCCTCAAACCGCGGGTGACAGTCACCCTTCCTTTTTTCGCGCCCTCACTGTTACGAGCACTCTTCCTTGCCCTGAAGGGGCGTCCTGGGATGGCGGCGGCCGCTGGCGGCGCTGCGGACGCAGGTGCAGGGGCTCGAGTGGCTGGGAGTAACGCCGCTGCGGCTCGAGACGAAGGCGGAGTGCTGGCAGCTGCGGGAGGCAGCGGAGGTGCTGGGGCCGCCCCGTGCGCCTCCGCTGCCGCTCCCGCGTCGGCAGGCGCGAACGCTGCCGACAACCCCGTGGATGGCAACATCGACGTCCACATGCGTGACAGCGAGGGCCAGCCAGCACAGAGGCGGCGCCGCATGACGGGCGGACGCATCACCCGTTGGTGCGTCAGCGCCCAGGCGGCCCGTGGCAAGAAGGCTCACTGCACGCGCTGCATGGGAGGCTTCGAGGCGGGCGAGTGGCGCGTGGCGGGCGTCGTGACACCACCCGCGGGGTCCCAGGCGCACGCGGGCAGGAAGTGGTTCCACATGGCCTGCGTCGATGGCCCACTACCACCAGCTACGGCGATGGTGGGCTTTACTCAGCTCCCTGAGGGCGACAGGGATCGCCTCACGGCAGCCCTGGAAGCCCGAGGGGGCCCCATCCTGCCCCTGCTGGAGACAGTCGAAGGCCAGGCCCCCGCCCCTCCCACCCAGGGAGATGGCGCGGCAGGGGGCACTGGGGCAGCCCCGAGGCCCCCTGCCGCCGCCGCGCCAGGAGCATGCGGCCCAGGCGCGCGGGGGACTCCCCTGGGGGCGGCCGAGGCAGCGGTGCCGACCACGGCGGACATCCTACAACCGCCACTCGACGTTCCTGCGGAAGCAGGCGAAGATGGCGGACTCGAGACAGGCGTCTACGACGACTACCTGGACGACCAGGTGACGAGCGAGGACGCGTACCACGAGGTGGGCTTCGTCAACCTGGACTGGTGGGATGCCATCGGGTGGGGCCGCATCCTGCTCCAAGGGCGCCCACCACAGCCATGATCCCCGACAGCATGGCGGCAGCCGTCAGCCGCGTGAAGGTGCGGCTGTGCTTGGCAATTGAGCAAGCCCGCCAGGGCAACGACGCTCAGTCGTCGAGCACGTTGACGAGGCTGTGGACGGTATTCCTCCCGCTGGACGGACTACTGTTCAGCGAAAATGCGACCCCGACCCCGGCGACACGGCGTGAGCGCCTCCAGGAACGCCTGCGGTGGATCCAGGACGGCCAGTGGGATGTCGCCTGGCTTTCCATGGAGGGCCAGACGCGCACCACGGTCACCGCGAAGGGCCGCGAGGATCATGTCGCAGCCCGTGTGCGCCGTGTCACCGAGCTCGCACGAGCGGGAGAGATGTCTCGGGCGGCGGCGGCAGTGTGGCCCCAGGGGGACATGGCGGGCGCAGCGGCGGTGGCGAGGAAGTTCAGCACCACCCAGCAGCCCGAGGCGCCTCGTCCAGGCGAGTGGGGCCCTCTCCCTGGCACTGGGGCCGCCCCGCGTGGGCCAGGGAGAGGGGCCGCAGGGGCGGGGGCCGACGTGGCGATGCCGCCAGCCGCAGCTCCCCACGAGCTCGACGGCGCAGCAGAACTACACCGCCGTGTGGCCAACCACCTTAAACGTCAGTTTGGCCGCTTCCCCCGCCGTGGAGGGGCGGGGCCTGGAGGAGGACGCTGCGAGCACTGGGCCCCTCTCAAGCACGACGGGGATGGAGCAGAGGCGGTGGCCAACGCGCTGGCTCGACTGGCCATCGGGGGCCTCCCCTCCGAGGCGCTACCCGCCATGACGGCGGCGCGCCTCGCAGGCGTCCCCAAGGCAACCCTTGGGGATGTGCGAGTCCTGGGCTGCGGAAACGTCACCCGCCGCATGGTGGGCCGCAGCGCCGCCAAAGTCCACCACAAGGACATGCGGACGGCGGTGGGGGACCAGCAGTTCGGCCTCGCCAAGGACGGATGTGGTGCCCTCCATCGACGCCTATGCACGATGGCCAACTCGAGCCCAGGCAAGTGGGTGGTGGCGGTGGACCTCGGGGATGCGTTCAGCAACATCCCCCGCGACCTGGTGAAGGAGGCCGTGCGCACCAAGGTGCCTGCGCTGGCCCCGTTGGCGGAAGCTTGGCTCCCCGCCCGAACGCGCCACGTGGCGGGGAGCGGGTCGCAACCCGCCCAGCTGGTCGACCAGATCCGTGGCCTCGACCAGGGCTGCCCGATGAGCCCAGGCTTCTACGCGGTCGGTACCGCGGATATCCTCAGCGTCGGCCGCGTGGCCGTGCGCGCGGTGGACATGGAAGGGGACTGCTTGGCCTTCCTGGGCGACGCGTGCTTCGTGGGCGCCGCGGCCGCCGTGTTCCGTGGCTTGGATGCGTGGCGTGCCCGCGTCGAAGCCCACGGGATGAAGCTCAAGATGTCCAAGACCCAGATATGGTCCCCCGACGCCCAAGCTGTCTTGCCGCCCGAGTTTGCAGAGTGCGCCCAGTACCGCGTCCAGAAGCTCAAGGCGGTGGGGTCCACCCTGGCCTGCGCGAACCACGACGTGGACACCGACTGGAGGGGCGTCCCACTCGCGGACTTCGCCGCCCCAGAGGACCTCGATGAGGGAGGGCGCGGGCAGGCTGGCGGCGCCGCGGCCGCCCCGAGCGCCGCCGCGCCACCCCCTTGCGGCGAAGCCTTCCTCCAGAAGCAGGACCGCTACTTCAAGGAGCTGCTGACGCTACGCAGGCATGGGCTCTCTGCCTTCGACGCATTCCAGTTGATGCGGATCTGGTCGAGGGGCGCCTGCGTCCACATCCAGCGGGCGCTCCCGCTCACGGCGGCGTGGAGCCGCAGGGTGGATGACGGAGTGGTCGCCTTCGTCAACGCCCTGCTCGGGGTCACGGCGGCCCCCAGAGAGCAGATCTTCATGAAGGTCAGCGACGGAGGCCTGGGCTGTGGCAGCGCTGAGCAGCGCGGCCCAGCCGCCCTCCTGGCATCCTGGGAAGCTGGGATTCACGCGGCAGCCCAGGAACTCCGAGAATCGACAACGATCGGCCTCTTTCGGAGGTGGCCAGGCCTTGGCCGAGCCCTCTCAGCAGCAGACGAGGAGCAGGGGCGGCTGGCTGGCGGCCGTCGCCCTCAGAGCGACCGCTGGCAGGGCCTTCTGGAGGGGCGGAAGGGAAAGGACCAGAAGACGTGCACCCAGCACGTGCGGGACCACGTCACCAAGACGTTCACGGCCGCGCTGCCAGTGACGGCAGCGGCGGCGGTGCACAGTGCCTCGGGCAGCTCAGCGGGCGCCTGGTTGGATAATTTCGAGGGGGTCTCGCCCCCCGCCGACCGCGCGTTCTGCATTGCTGCCGAGAGGCGCATGCACCTGCCGCTGCTGCAGTCCGAGTGCACGTGCCTGAACCGACCATCAGCGCCCGCCCGCGCGATGGCGCAGCACGGCCCGACGTGCGGCCGCGCGGTGGACGTTTGGGGCGCTCATGCGCTCAACTGTCCCAGGGGAGGCGGCCCGACGCGCCGCCACAATGCCATTCGAGACGCCGTGGCGCTCTGGCTGCGCGGGGTGGGCCATCATGCCCTGCTGGAGCAGGTCATCCCAGAGTGGTACACGGAGGAGCAAGGCGCGGCCACATTGGACGTGGTCTACCATCGAGGCATCCATGGTCGAGTTTGCCTCGACATCAGCTTGGTGGACGAGGTGGCAGTGGCTCAGACGGGGCGGCCGCGCCAGGCAGCCCTGCAGCGCAGAGAGAAAGTGAAGCACCGTAGGTACCCATTTTCGGGCCTGGTGCCATTTGTCCTAGATGTCAGCGGCAGCTGGGGCGCAGAGGCGGAGACGTGGCTGCGCCGTGCCGTAGGGGAATTGGCTGAAGCCGAACGGCCCGCGGCTCGTGCAGCCCTGCGATCGGCAGTGGCCAACGCCCTGCAGGGCCAAATTGCGGAGCAGGTCGCCCTGGCGACGGAGGAAGCAGCGAGACTGGATGCAGGGGCCGCCCCGAGCGTCCAGTCTTGACAAGCTGTGGCCCCGCCCCACTTGCGTGTGAGTACTGACCCTCCTCTCCCTTCTCCCTTTCCCGCAGCCCTGAGTGGTCATAAAAAATTAGCCACATCTGCAGTGTGCAAGGTTTCGCTCAGTCTCCTGGTCGCGCACACAGCGCGCTACTGTAGTGTCATGTTTGGTCTGCGCGCCATGGTGTGTTGCCTCCTCGCTTTGTGCATGTTGTGGCCTCGGCATGCCACATCTTTGATGCTCGTCATCTCTGGCATGAGGTGGTCCCGCAGCCCATCTGGGATGAGCCTTCATGCAACCAATAGCACCTGTCCAAGGCCGCTGGCTAAAGAGGCGTCAAGAGGCGTTGAAGATCGGGGCCTCCCCGCGGGTCCTGGGGCCGTCGGCGGCCCGCCGCCCGCTTTGTCGCCCGCCCGCGACGTGGTTTCCTCGCCCCCCTCCCCCCGATCCTGCCCGTCCAGGGCCCCGAACGGGGGTCAGGCCGTTTCCCGCCAGCATAATGAACGGGTCCAACGCACCTGGAACCGTTGGCTTCAGCCCATAGTCTTCCTGTGTCACCTTTGTCCCGCCCTGGCAGTTGGCCGCCCCATTTTGGTTCGGTGTGCAGCCTCCCCCCCTCCCCTCTGCCCCCCGTCAGCTGTTTGGCTCGTGAGTAACTGCCTTGTGCATTCTCTCGAGCTGCGCCTCTCGTGCCATCCACCCGACCAAGTGATGGCGCCCAAGTTCTCGAAGCCTGTGCCGATGCCGTGGCCCGCAAAGACGCGCGCCGCGGGGGGGGCGCCGACCTCCGAAGCAAGACCGATGCAGCGCCCTGTCCAGCAGGTAAGCTTGTCGGAGAGCGAAGGCGAGGAGTACGACATGGTGTCCGAGGCGGCGACCTTTCGGACGGCACCGACGGTGCGCGCGGGATCAGCTACCCCCGCTGAGGACGCCGATGGAGGCGGCGGTACGGGGGCCGCCCCCAGTGCCGCCGCCTCCGATGGCGCCTCGGCGATGCCTGCGTCGGCGGTGGTGCCAGTCACATCAGCCGCCCTGGCGGCGGCGGCCACGTGTGCCGACTTCACCGCAGAGCAGCGGCGCGGGCTGGACGCGCTCACCCTCGCGCTCCACAACCTTCA
>CAUYUJ010021987.1:107021-127021 GCA_963575745.1 Prorocentrum cordatum
GAGGAAGAAGAATCGGAGGAGGTGAAGGAGGATGCGGATTGATTGTGGCAAGGGGGATGATACAGGGAAACGGGAGAAGAGAGGTTGAATGATGCTGCTGCTGATGATGCTGATGATGATGATGATGATGATGACGGCGGTGCTGATGCTGCTGATGATAATGATGGTGATGATGAAGAAGATGATGATGAGACTGATGATGACGGTGGTGGTGGTGGTGGTAGTCATGATAATGATTGGGATGGTGCTGACGATGACGATGACCATGTTGCTGCTGCTGATGATGGTGATGATGAGGATGATGGTGTTTTTGCTGATGCTGATGCTCATGATTCTGCTGCTGCGACTGCTATTGATGATAAAGCCGTATGGTGGAAGATGATTGGTGGATGATGGATGGTTGAAAGTTAATGGTGTGGAGTTGATGATTGATGATGGATGGTGGACGATAATGATGCCGAGGGTGATGATGATGATGGTGATGGTGAAGATGATGACGACAGTAATGATCATGCTGACTATGATGATGGCGTTGATGATGATGCTGCTGGTGATGATGATTACCATGACAATGATGCTGTTTCAATGTTGATGGTGCTGATGCTGATCATGACGATGCAGATGATGATGATGATGCTGCTTATGATGATGCTGTGGATGCTGATGACGATGACGATGACGATGACGATGATGATGATGATGATGATGATGATGATGATGATGATGATGATGATGATACTGATGCTGCTGATGATGATGCTGTGGACGATGATGATTGTGGTGGTGAGGGCGATGATGATTAGGATGACGACACAATTGATGATGTTCATTCTCTAAGTGTTGCTGATGAGGGATTCTGATGATGCTGGATGATGGTACGATCAGGATGCCGACGACGACGATAATGATAATGAAGGTGATGTTGTGGTTGTTATTGGTGATGATTATCATGGGGATGACGTTGATGCGGGCGACGATATGATGATGATACTGCTTGTGGTGATGCTGATGATGCTGATGATGATGCAGATGATGCTGATGATGATGCTGATTCTGATGATGAGTATGAAGAGTATGATGACGCTGATGATGATGATGATGCCGATGATGATGATGACGATGATGATTGATGGCGATGACTGAATGTGGTGATGATGATGATGATGATGATGATGATGATGATGATGATGATGACGATGGTGATGATGATGCTGGTGGTGATGATGATGAGGATTGATGATGATGATGAGGAGGATGATGACGCTGCTGACGACGATGATGATAATGCTGATGATGATGATGAGGATGATGATGGTGGTGATGATGCTGATCATGATGATTGGTGATGATAAGGATGATGACTGATGGTGGTCATGATGACGATGACGATGACGATGATGATGATGATGATGATGATGATGATGATGATGGTGATGATGATGATGATGAGGTTGATGATGATGCTGATGCTGATGCTGATGCTGATGATGATGATGATGATGATGATGATGATGATGATGATGATGCTGATGGTGATTATGATGATGATGCTGCTGATGTTGATGCTGATGATGATGCTGGTCATGATGTGGTGGTTACGATGGTGACGCGGGTTGGATGATGAAGATGAGGATGAAGCGGAGGATGAGGTGGTGAAGCACGGGAGAAGAGGAATAATGTGGGACGGGATGGGGGAGCTGAGGAGCAGGAGCAAGAGCAGCAGCATGAGCAGGATGATGATGCTGCTGCTGACGATGATGACGATGATGATGATGATGATGATGATGATGATGATGATGATGATGATGATGATGATGATGCTGATGCTGATGCTGCTGATGATGATGATGATGATGATGATGATGACGAGGCTGATGATGATGATGATGATGATGATGATGATGATGATGATGATGATGATGATGATGACGATGCTGATGATGATGATGATGATGATGATGATGATGATGATGATGATGATGACGATGATGATGATGACGATGGCGGTGGTGGTGGTGATGATGATGATGATGATGCTAACGATCACGATGTCGAGGACGATGTCGATTATGATCATGCGGAGGTGGAGGAGAAGGAGGAGGCAAGCGGGGTGCAGGCCGAGCCTGCGCCCGCAAGCGTGTAATCCAGCTGTGGGTTTGGCTACGCCATCGCCCTTCTGGCTATCTGCCACTCGGCACGCGCCGACCTGCCCTCGGCAGCTCGGTGGAGACGGGGTTCCGCGGGTGTGAACCCTCCCTCCCTTCTGGGCGGGTCCTCAGGTCCGCGGGTGGCCCTCGTGGGCTTCCCGGCTCGCCCGTGTTCGTCCCCGCGGGGCTGGCGCTCTGCTGGCCTCGGCCCGCTGCCGCGGGCCCTCGCTGTGCGGATTGCCCGCTTGGGCGTTCGGGGCTCCCGGGGCCCTCGTCGCCGCTTTCTTCCAGGCGCCCGGGTCGCGGCCGCGGCGAACCTGCGGAGGCTCGCGACCTCCTGCTCCTCTTGCTCCACCCTCCACCGCCTCTCCCGCCCCCCCTCCCCACCCCCCTGTCCCTTTCCTTTCATTTTCTTCCTCGATGTCCTCCTCCCTCTCTTCTCTTCTCTTATCTCCTCTTCCCTTCTCTTCTCTTCTGTTCTCTTCTCTTCTCTTCACGTCTCTTCTTTCCTCTTCTCTTCTCTTCTCATCTCCTCCCTTCAGTTCTCTTCTCTTCGCTTCGCTTCGCTTCTCTTCTCTTCTCTTCTCTTCTCTTCTCTTCTCTTCTCTTCTCATATCCTTCCTTCTTTTGTCTTGTCTTGTCTTGTCTTGTCTTGCCTTGTCTTGTCTTCTCGCCTCGTCTCGCCTCGTTTCTTCCTTTATCTTCTCTTCACTTTTCTTATCTTTCCGTATCTTCTCTTTTCTACTATTTTTTATCGTCTCTTCTGTTCTGGTACATTTTTTTCTCTTCATATCTTCTCTTCTCTTCTCCTCCCCTTTCTCGTCTTCTCTTCTCTTCTCTTCTCTTCTCTCCTCTTCTCTTCTCTTCTCTTCTCTTCTCTTCTCTTCTCTTCTCTTCTCTTCTCTTCTCTTCTCTTCTCTTCTCTTCTCTTCTCTTCTCTTCTCATCTCCTCCCTTCTCTTCTCTTCTCTTCTCTTCTCTTCTCTTCCCTTCTGTTCTATTCTCTTCTCTCCTCTCCTATTCTCTCCTCTCCTCTCCTCTCTTCTCCTCTGCTCTCCTCTCATCTCTTCTCCTCTCCTCTCCTCTCCTCTCCCACCTCTTCTCTCCGCTCTTCTCCTCTCCTCTCCTCTCCTCTTCCCTTCTCGTCTCTTCTCTTCTTGTATCCTCTCTTCTCTTCTCTTGTCGGCTCTTCTCTTCTCTTCTCTTCTCTTCTCTTCTCTTTTATTTCTCTTCTCTTCTCTTCTCTTCTCTTCTCTTCTCTCTCTTTCTCTTCTCTTCTCTTCTCTTCTCTCTTCTCTTCTCTTCTCTTCTCTTCTCTTCTCTTCTCTTCTCTTCTCTTCTCTTCTCTTCTCTTTCCTTCTCTTCTCTTCTCTTCTCTTCTCTTCTCTTCTCTTCTCTTCTCATCTCTTCTCTCCGCTTCTCTTCTCTTCTCTTCTCTTTCTCAACACTCTCTTCTCTTCTGTTCTCTTTTCTTATCGTCTCTTCTCTTCCCCTTCTCTTCTCTTCTCTTCTCTTCTCTTCCCCTTTTCTTCTCTTCTCTTCTCTTCTCTTCTCTTCTCTTCTCGTCTCTTTTCTTCTCTTCTCTTCTCTTCTCTTCTCTTCTCTTCTCTTCTCTTCTCTTCTCTTCTCTTATCGTCTCTTGTCTTGTCTTGTCTTGTCTTGTCTTGTCTTGTCTTGTCTTGTCTTGTCTTGTCTTGTCTTGTCTTGTCTTGTCTTGTCTTGTCTTGTCTTGTCTTGTCTTGTCTTGTCTTGTCTTGTCTTGTCTTGTCTTGTCTTGTCTTGTCTTGTCTTGTCTTGTCTTGTCTTGTCTTGTCTTGTCTTGTCTTGTCTTGTCTTGTCTTGTCTTGTCTTGTCTTGTCTTGTCTTGTCTTGTCTTGTCTTGTCTTGTCTTGTCTTGTCTTGTCTTGTCTTGTCTTGTCTTGTCTTGTCTTGTCTTGTCTTGTTGTCTTGTCTTGTCTTGTCTTGTCTTGTCTTGTCTTGTCTTGTCTTGTCTTGTCTTGTCTTGTCTTGTCTTGTCTTGTCTTGTCTTGTCTTGTCTTGTCTTGTCTTGTCTTGTCTTGTCTTGTCTTGTCTTGTCTTGTCTTGTCTTGTCTTGTCTTGTCTTGTCTTGTCTTGTCTTTGTCTTGTCTTGGTCTTGTCTTGTTTGGTCTTGTCTTGGTCTTGTCTTGTCTTGTCTGTCTTGTCTTGTACTTGTCTTGTCTTGTCTTGTCTTGTCTGTCTTGTCTTGTCTTGTCTTGTCTTGTCTTGTCTTGTCTTGTTGTCTTGTCTTGTCTTGTCTTGTCTTGTCTTGTCTTGTCTTGTCTTGTCTTGTCTTGTCTTGTCTTGTCTTGTCTTGTCTTGTCTTGTCTTGTCTTGTTGTCTTGTCTTGTCTTGTCTTGTCTTGTCTTGTCTTGTCTTGTCTTGTCTTGTCTTGTCTTGTCTTGTCTTGTCTTGTCTTGTCTTGTCTTGTCTTGTCTTGTCTTGTCTTGTCTTGTCTTGTCTTGTCTTGTCTTGTCTTCTCTTCTCTTCTCTTCTCTTCTCTTCTCTTCTCTTCTCTTCTCTTCTCTTCTCTTCTCTTCTCTTCTCTTCTCTTCTCTTCTCTTCTCTTCTTTTATCTTCTCTTCTCTTCTCTTCTCTTCTTTTTCCGTTGGGTCGTAACCCTTGAACGCGCAGCGCTGGGCCATCTTCCACATAACAAGGTGCCACTTCCTGCCGACGCAACTCCTATTCGGACCCCAGGGCGGGCCGACAAGAAACGCGGGCCATGGACAGAACAGAGACGGCCCGGAGAGCGAGGAGCCGAGGAGCGAGAGAGGGGGAGGAGGAGAGGGAGGGACGACGAGAGGAGAGGACAGGCCAGGCCGACAACCAGAGGGAGGGGGGGGGGCGGGGAGGGGAAGCCCAAGCAGGGAGGGGGGACGGCACAGCACGCCAGGGGGAGGAAGCACAAGGGGAAGCAGAGGGGAGGACACGGGGTCCTCCTCCTCCTCCTCCTCCTCCTCCTCCTGAGGGGGAGGGGGGAGGGAGAGGAGCCAAGGGCCACACAGGGAGGCGAGCGGGACACAAAGGGCCAGCGGGCCGGGCACGACGGGCGACACTCGAGACGGCATCGGCTCAGTTCGTGCTGCTGCGTCTGTGGTCGTGAGGCCGGAGAAGAACACTGTGAAGATACGACAGGGCATCACCAAGCGCAATGGTTTCCGCCGTAGGCGCAGCTGGCGCAGCAAGGAATATGCCCCGCATTGCTGCAATAAACGTGTTTCTGTGCAGGTCGTGATCGAGTACTGATTCCAGAATCCAAGCGGCTCCAGAGCACGCCGTCCCACGGGTGGCACCATCGGAATGGCATATGAAAGTTGCAATGCGTGGGGTAAAGCTGCTCAGAGGCGGAGGGAAATCACGATGCCAGCTGTCCCCAATGTCCATTGCCTGATTGACCAAGAAATCCGCGATTCGTTTTTCTCTCACGGCGATGCCACACAACTGGGTTGGCAGTGGGCGAGTGCGGCGTCCAGCCGCTGGTGCAGAGGTCCAAGATGTTCGACGTCATCCTTTTAAAGACCAGGAACATGTGCAGCTTCTGCAGGGGGACGTGTCCGCTCCTGATGTCGGCGAGCGGTTTCCCTTCCGCAACGAAGGTCAAACGATTGCTTAGCCGCCAGAGCGTGACGGGTTCGACACCGTCCCCTTGTTCGCCTGGACGTGCGTCCAGATCGTGTCGGGACGGCTTGGCGCGCTTGCTCCGCGGCTGCTGAACAAGCGTGGGGTCTTTGGAGGCCGCGGAGCAGGTAGACCCCCCAGCGGCCAGAAGTTGGGAAAACAGCGCCTGGCTGGCGCTGTTTTCCCAACTTCTGGCATGGCAGGCTGCCATGCCGAAGAGTCTTCGCAGGAGTCTCGAGTGGTGCGCCTCTGCGATCCGAAGGCGATGCAAAGCACGTCCTCCCATTCCGTCCTGCACCCCCTGCCTGCGTGTACCACTCCTTGCTCACGACGCTGGGTCTCTGGAATGGTTTGCGTCGCCTGCCAGAAAGCTCTGTCCCTGAACCGCTGGACAAAGGCCAAGTGCTTGGTGAAACTCGGTGATCGAAAGCTGTTCTCCCTCCAGGCCTGGTCGAAGACGGCAGACAAGCCTCGGTGATGGATTGGGCGTACATGTCATTCTCCGAAAAGCGATTGGATGTACCGCGAGGTCCTTCTGTTGTACATCATGTGCCCTTCGTTTGGGCGACGTCGTAACCGAAACGATTTCCACAAAAGCCTGAACTCCCTGCGGCGCAATCGCGTCAGCAGTTGTTTCGATATATGCCAAGTACCGAATCGCGTCAGCAGTTGTTTCGACATATGCCAAGTGCCGCAGCAGTACGTTGCTGACGAAGCTGGGGCAGCGAACCACGCCTGGAGCCTATCGTGGACGGGAGCTGGTCCGGACAAGTGCTTCCAGTGTTTCCAAGAGCATGCTCTTCCGCTCTTGCTGGGCCGAGGCAGTGCTCGTAGCTGACCTCCGTGTCGCCCCGGGAGTCAAAAAGAGGACCCAGGATGGGCAATGCGGTCGACTTGTGCAAGGGGTACTCCATCTACGACAGTCAGTAGAGAAGATGAGCGGCGCGCGGTCGGCGGACTACCCGCGGCTTGGCGGCCCATTTTCTCTTCTCTTCTTCTTTCCTTCTATTGCGAAGGCCTTGCGGCCGGTGCCGCCGACACTGAGAACGACGAAGATGAAAACGAGGGGGGGGGGGCGGCAGGGGGAGGAGGATGAGTGGGAGGTGGAGGAAGGGTGGAGGAGGTGGATGAGGGAGGAGTAGGGGGGAGAAGGATGTGGAGGAGAAGCAAGAGGAGGAGAAGGAGGCAGAGGAGAGCAGGAGGAGGGGGAGCAGAGGGGGGGGGGAGGAGGAGGAGGAGGAGGAAGAGGAGGAGGCCAGAGGCTTTCTTGGGACAGCCTGGGGCTCTCTTGAGGCCGTCTTGGGCCGTCCAGGGCTCCTCTTGCGCCGTCTCGAGGCATTCTTGGAGGCCTCCTGGGCAATTTGGGGCTCTCCTGGGCTGTCTTGGGGCAGTTTGGGGGCCCCTTGGGAGCCTCTTGGAGCCTCTTGGGGCTTCTTCGGGGCCTCTTGGGGGCCTCTTGGGGCTGAGAGCTCGAAATGTCCGTTCGGGTCCCCCGTCTGGGCACTGTTCTGGAGTTGTCTTGGGGGCCTCTTGGGCCGTCTTGGAGGCGCCTTGGGCCGTCTTCGGCCGTCAGGGGGCCCTCTTGGGGGCCTCTTGGGCCGTCTCGGGGCGATCTTGGGGGCCTCTTGGGCCGTCCTGGCGCGTTGGGCAGCGGAAGAGGCAAGAACGCCAAAATCTTTCAAAAACGTATGGGAAATCCATGAATGTTGCCTCTTGGGGCTCTCGTGGGAAAGCTCCGGCAGGCCTCTTGGGGCGCTCTGCAGGCCTCTTGGGCCGTCTGGAGGCCGTCAAGGCGTCTTGGACAGATCGTTCGGCGATTCGGGGTTCTCTTGGACTGTCTTTAGGGCCTCTTGGGGCACTCTTGGCCCGTCTTGGGGCTTTTTTGGGCACCAGGACTCCCCGGGGGGGCGTCGTATCTGACCCCCCCCGGGACTTCCCTCTGGGCCCCCCCCCAGGACCCCCCCCGGGGGCCCCCCCCCGGCGGGGGAGGGATCGAAGGGAAGGGGCCTCCCTTCGACTCAAGCACGACGTTGCTCAACTTCGCTTTGGCTGGCGCGCTGAGGAGGTCCCTGGGAAAGGGGGGAGCTTCGTCGAGCCCAGGGAAAGGGGGAGGCAGGGAAAGGGGACGACAGAGACGACGCCCAACGATTGACGGAGATGACGACTTGAACGGACAAGCCCCTCACAAACGCCGACAGGGTCGGCGGATTTTCTTTTCTCTTCTCTTCTCTTCTCTTCTCTTCTCTTCTCTTCCCTGTTTTTTCCTCTCTTATCATTTCTTGTCTTCTCGTCTCTCCTCTCCTATTCCCTTCTCTTCTCTTCTCCCCTCTTCCCTTCCTTCCCTTCTCTTCTCTTCTCTTCTCTTATTTTGCTTTTCTTATATTAGATATCCTCTCTTTCCTTCTCTTCTCTTCTCTTCTCTTCTCTTCCTCTTCCTCTTCTTCTTCCTCTTCCTCTTCCTCTTCCTCTTCCTCTTCTTCTTCTTCTTCCTCTTCTCTTCTCTTCTCTTCTCTTCTCTTCTCTTCTCTTCTCTTCTCTTCTCTTCTCTTCTCTTCGCTTATCTTGGCTTCTCTTCTCTTCTTTTCTCTTCTCTTCGCTTCTCTTCTCTTCTCTTCTCTTCTCTTCTCTTCTCTTCTCTTCTCTTCTCTTCTCTTCTCTTCTCTTCTCTTCTCTTCTCTTCTCTTCTCTTCTCTTCTCTTCTCTTCTCTTCTCTTCTCTTCTCTTCTCTTCTCTTCTCTTCTCTTCTCTTCTCTTCTCTTCTCTTCTCTTCTCTTCTCTTCTCTTCTCTTCTCTTCTCTTCTCTTCTCTTCTCTTCTCTTCTCTTCTCTTCTCTTCTCTTCTCATCCTCCGGTACCTCTCACTCCTCTGGTTTCTGTTCCTCTCTCTCTCTCTCCCGCCTATTTCTTTTCTTCCGCCTCATCGACGCCTTCTGCTTCTATTTCGTTCAATTCATGTTGTGTCTCTTCTTTGTCTTGCTCCCTCGTCGTTCTTCTCCTCCCTCTCGCCCACCTACTCCCGCTCCTACCTCTCGACCTCTTCCTCCTCCTAGTCAACACCTCCTTCGCTCCCTCCCTCTGTGCTCGTTCTTCCCCCGCCTCTCCTCCCGCTCCTCCTCCCCCTCCTCCCTCTCTCCCTCCTCCGTCCTCCCTCCTCCGTCCTACGTCCCCCTCCCTCCTCGTCCTCTTGATGTTGTCATACAGTCATGCTCATGATCATGCTCCCCCTCCTCGTCCTCCTGCTCCTCCCTCCTCCGACCCCCTGTCGAGGTCCAGCGCGGTGTCAGGCCAGTGGCCCCGTGGCGGGGGGGCCCGCGGATTCTTCAGTTCTTCATGGTCCAGTACGACGACCATCAAAAGGAGATACGAGACCCGAGGAAGATCGCCTCGATGTACCTCTCCGGCGGGGCTGGAGAGAGAGAGAGAGAGAGAGAGAGCGGGGCCCTTCCCGCTCCGCGTTCCTGCTTTCCGCTGTTCCTGATAGCGTTTCGCGGAAAGGGCCCTCCCGGTGGTGCAGCGGAAGGCCACACAAAGAGTCCCAGAGGGGGGCGGTGGAGCCCGAGAACGGCGGTGCCGGCGGCAGTTTTGCCCGAGACTTCCTCACGGCAGTGTTTTTCGGCCATGCTCGCAGGACAGCGCGGTGAGTAGGCCTGCTGCACCGTTTCGGCGATATGTTTGTCGGGAGCGGAAAAGAGGGGGGTGATGACTAGGGGGGGGGGGATATCATGGCGCGGGCCATGATTTTTCATCAGATCTCATGGCGCCTCTTCTTGTTTCATTACGTCCCAGGCCCCCCCGCTGGGCCGCGCACATGCCGCCCGTCATGATTTGCACCCCCCCCTCTTGGACACCCCCCTCTTTGCCGCTCCCGAGTTTGCATTAGCCTTGTGTTTCGTCTTCCTTGTCCGTGGCATGGGATAGGCCCCTTGACGGGCAGCGGATTCTCCCTCCTGCCTTGCTTTGCTGCGGAAAAAGACATTGATTCAGGAACATGGCTCTCGCCTCAAAGGTTGGCCGTGTGCCATTTCAGCCAGGACGGCCGCGACCCTGGCAAGCCTCACCCCAAAGTGCACGTGGCCGTGCTCTCAGCCGCGTCCCCCATATGGCCGACCTCTCGCTCCACGACCCGCCATCTTGGCTGCTGTCAGGGTGATTTGCTGGGGTGATACTTTTCGTTGGGGGTGGCGGATGGTGTCTTCTGTCTATAGTTCGGGGTCGCGCTTACGCCTACCCTCTGACAGCACGTCGCTAAGTGCGAGTAACGTATCCTGTATTTTGGTGGATTTTTGCTATGAGTGTGGGGTTGACCACGCGCAGTCCAGAATCGTGCGAACGCCTGCGTCCTGGCAGCATTTTGCCGAGCGGGATATATATATATATATATATACCCCCTGTGCTTAGCATGTTGTAGCTTCTCTGCCCGTGATGGGGCGTGCCTGCATCGGTTTGTGTGTGCGTCCATTCAGGTGAGGAGTGGTGTATTTGAACAAGGAGCAGGTCTAAGACCAGGGCGGAGGGAGGCAGAGAAGACGAGGATGAGGATGAGGAGGAGGACATGTAACAGCAGCGAATGGTGTACGGGGTCTGAATTCTTCAAGAGAGCCAGCTTCTGAGACACGAGGTGCGGAACATCTGCCGCGGGAGTGCCGTGCCGTGCCGTGGCACGTGCCGTGCCGTGCCCCCGTGCCGTGTCGTCGTGCCCGGCTTCCGTAACGAGGAAAGGCCTTCCGTGCCGGGCAGCGCCGTGCCCAGGCTCTAGGATGCGACCATGTGCCGTGCCGTAGCGCACGTAGTATGTTCACAGTAGGGCATTTCTAATACATCCGCTGGAGGCATTTGTTTACTCTTCGCGAGTCCCCACCAGCCCATTCAGAAGCCCTGCCCATGGAGTGCTGACGGGAAAAGGGACGAAGAGAGGAGGGAGGGTGTTGAGCCATCTTGGAGGAGGTTTCGGAGCATCGGAGGCCTTCTTGGAGCTACGGGGCTGTACTGGGGGATACTGGTGTCCTCTTGGAGCTCTTTCGGGGCATCTTGGGGCCCTCTTGGGGCTCTTTGGGGGTTCTTGGGGTCCGCTTGGGGCTCTTTTTGGGGGGCACTCATTGGGCCCTCTGGGGGCTTTCTTGGGGCTCTCTTGGAGCCCTCTTGGGAGCTATGGAGCGCCTCCTGGGGCGATCTAGGAGACCATCGATCAAAGGAGGGGGGGTCCTAAACTTCCCTTCCCCCTCCGGGGCCATCGAAATAGCCTCTTGGGGCCCTCTTGGGGCGATCTTGGGCGCTCTTGGAACAGTCTTGGGGGCTTCTTGGGCCCTTCATGGAGCTCTCTTGGGCCATCTTAGGACCATCTTGAGGCCTCAAAAGCGCATCGGAAGCGAAAAGGCGAGAAGGCAGCAGTCAGTAATTTCCCATTGGTTTTGAAGGATTTTGGCTTCTCGGGGAGGTCCTGAGGGGTCGCCCAAAGCACCTGGAACCGTCTTGCGGCCCTCTTGGGGCCTCTTGGAGGCATGTTGTTAGCTATCTTGGGCAATGCTGGGCTATCTTGATCGATCTTGGAGGCCATCTCAGGAGCCATCTCGGGCTATCTTGGACGTCCTGACCGCTCGCAGACTCCCCCGTCCAGGTCCAGGGGAGAGGTAGGGGGAGGGGTCACGACTTCCTCCCCGCCCGCAAGCCGTCTCGCTCACTCCCACCCGCCCTCCCAACACATACGTAGCACCCGAGTCTGGCCCGAGCCTCAGCATACTCAGCAGTCGTCTTTGGATGGGCAGCTGCTGGGGGCCAATCCGCCGCCGCCGCCTCCGCCGCGCCGCCGCCGCAGCCGCCGTTGTCGTTGCCGCCGCCGCCGCCGCCGCTGCCCGCCGCCGCCGCCGCCGCCGCGCCGCCGCCGCCGCCGCCGCCCGTCGCCCGCCGCCGCCGCGCGCGCCCCGCCGCGCCGCCGCCGCCGCCGCCGCCCTGCCAAATCGCCGCCACCGCAGCCGCTGCCGCCGCAGCCGCCACCGCATCGCCGCCGCCGCCGCCACCGCCGCCGCCGCCGCGCAGCTGCCGCCCGCCTCCGCCGCCGCCCCCCGCCGCCATCACCGCCGCCGCCGCCGCCGCGGCAGATGCCGCAGCCGCCGCCGCCGCAGCCGCCGCAGCCGCCGCCGCCGCCGCCGCCGCCGCAGCCGCCGCCGCCGCCGCCGCCAAGTGTACTCTGTATAGTTTTTCCCAACCCTCCTGCGTTGGGTTCTCGTTTTGAATAGAGCAGTGCGGTCGCGTCTCCTCCTTCTCCTCCTCCTTCCCGCCTCGTTCCTCCTTTGCTCTTCCCCCTGCATCTCACCTTGCTCGTCGCCGCGTGTCAGCTTGCCTCCTGCCTGGTCATCCCTGTGTGGGGCTGCGATCTGCGAAACTGTCGCCACTTTCGAGGGTTGCTGGGGGGCCCAGCGGAGTGCTCAGACCCAGACTAGACCTCGCCATCCCTGGGGGGGCTGCGATCTGTGAAACTGTCGCCACTTTCGAGGGCTGCTGGTGGGTCCAGCGGAGTGAGGCACCACGGGGATTCAGATTAGACCTCGCCATCTGTGGGGGCTGCGATCTGTGAATCTGTCGTCACTTTCGAGGGCTGCTGGTGGGTCCAGCGGAGTGAGGCACCACGGGGATTCATATTAGACCTCGCCATCTTTGGGGTGGCTGCGATCTGTGACCTGTCGCCACTTTCGAGGGCTGCTGGTGGGTCCAGCGGAGTGAGGCACCACGGGGATTCAGATTAGACCTCGTCATCTGTGGGGGCTGGGGGGCTGCGATCTGTGGAACTGTCGCCACTTTTGAGGGCTGCTGGTGGGTCCAGCGGAGTGAGGCACCACGGGGATTCAGATTAGACCTCGCCATCTCTGGAGGGGCTGCGATCTGTGAATCAGTCGCCACTTTCGAGGGCTGCTGGTGGGTCCAGCGGAGTGAGGCACCACGGGGATTCAGGTTAGACCTCGCCATCTTTGGGGTGGCTGCGATCTGTGACCTGTCGCCACTTTCGAGGGCTGCTGGTGGGTCCAGCGGAGTGAGGCACCACGGAGATTCAGATCAGACCTCGCCATCTTTGGGGTGGCTGCGATCTGTGAAACTGTCGCCACTTTCGAGGGCTGCTGGTGGGTCCAGCGGAGTGAGGCACCACGGGGATTCAGATTAGACCTCGCCATCTGTGGGGGCTGCGATCTGTGAATCTGTCGCCACCTTCGAGGGCTGCTGGTGGGTCCAGCGGAGTGAGGCACCACGGAGACTCAGATTAGACCTCGCCATCTCTGGGGGTGGCTGCGATCTGTGAAACTATCACCACTTTCGAGGGCTGCTGGTGGGTTCAGCGGAGTGAGGCACCACGCGGATTCATATTAGACCTCGCCATCTCTGGGGGGCTGCGATCTGTGAAAGTGTCGCCACTTTCGAGGGCTGCTGGTGGGTCCAGCGGAGTGAGGCATCGCGCGGATTCATATTAGACCTCGCCATCTCTGGGGGGCTACGATCTGTGAAACTGTCGCCACTTTCGAGGAATTGCTGGTGGGTCCAGCGGAGTGAGGCACCACGGGGACGGGGACTCCGATTAGACCTCGCCATCCCTGGCAGGGCTGCGATCTGTGAAACTGTCGCCACTTTCGATGGCTGCTGGTGGGTGGCCAGCGGAGTGAGGCACCACGGGGACTCAGATTAGACCTCGCCATCTCTGAGGGGCTGCGATCTGTGAAGCTGTCGCCAGTTTCGAGGGCTGCTGGGGGGCCCAGCGGAGTGAGGCCCCACGAGGACTCAGATTAGATCTCGCCATCCCTGGGGGGCTGCGATCTGCGATGTGAAACCGTCGCCACTTTCGAGGGCTGGTGGGGGGCCCGGCGGAGTGAGGCCCCACGGGGACTCAGATTAGACCTCCTGATGATACGCGACCCTGGCCTCGTTTTCCTCGCCCGCGGGCCGCCCGCAGACTTAGCGGCGCGCCTTCGAGCGTTTAGCTCGCGCACTGAAAAGTGCAGGAATGAGGCAGAGAAGCTAGCGGGCGAGCTAGGCCTCGCTCGCTTCCTGCACTAACTATAAGCAAGTTCAACCGCTTTGGGAGGACGCCGACGAGTTGACGGCGATGCGCCTTCACCGGGCTACCGACGAAAAATACGCACCTTCCTTTCTTCTTCAATCGCCTTCGTACTCGTCCTCTTCCTGCTGCCACCTTCCCTCTGCTGACTGTCGCCACTTTCGAGGGCTGCTGGGGGGTCCAGCGGGGTGGGGTCCCGCGCGGACGCAGATTAGACCTCGCCATCCCTGGGGGGCTGCGATCTGCGAAACTGTCGCCATTTTCGAGGCCTGCTGGGGGGTCCAGCGGAGTGGTCCCCACGCGGACTCAGATTAGACCTCGCCATCCTTGGGGGGCTGCGATCTGCGAAACTGTCACCACTTTCGAGGGCTGTTAGGTGGCCCAGCGGAGTGACGTCATACGCGAGCCTGGGGCTTTCATCCTCGTTCTTTCGATCGTCGTCCTGTGAGCCGTGCAATGCGTGTGCATCCCATGTAGTTTGCACAGCAATTCACATCGCCTACACTATCGTTGTTCCTGCTAATGTTGGCCTACTCCTCTTGCCACTTGATGCACGTGGGTTGGGTACGTCGCAGGGTAATTTGACAGGGATGGTGGGGGGAGGCCACATCGGGTTGGCTGCGCATGCTCCGAGCTTGGAGTTTTTTCTTTTCCACACACATGTATATATATATATATATATATATATAAAGCAAACACAACAAAAAACACAGGGATGGTGGGGAGGTGCCCTCATGGTTCCTGGGCTACCACTCGCGGGGGGGAGGGGGTGTTCATTAACAGGGAACATCGATAAACCCTTCCCCGAAGGGGAAGATGGGTCTTTCGAAGAGGAAAGCAAGACATCGTTAGACCACCTGCGCCCAGAGGGCTGGTGGGATTCCAGTATATTCCGATGGGAGCTATCAATACCACCCACCTTTTGTATTCCATTCTCTTCGAACTTCCCCAGCCGTCCGAATCAACCCTCTTCCCAACAAGGAGCATGCAGGAACTGAGGAGGGTGGAGGTGGATCGAGGAGGATCGTCGGCGTGGAGAGCAGATGGGGAGACAGGACTTGGATAGTGGAAGGTGTGGACTGAGAGAGTTGATGAGACTTGCTGAGGAGGGATGGATGAGGAGGGCCAGTATATATGTTGAGGAGGGTTGATGACGAGGTTTGAAGAGGAGGGTTGAGGTGGACGGATGGGAAGGAGGTTAAACGAGGATGGCCAATGATGACTCTTGGGGAGACGGGTTGGAGGCGAGTATTGGAGGATATGGTTGCAGTGCGCTTGAGAAAGGAGGGAGGAAGGTAGAGGGAGAGGGATGGAGGGAGGATGGGACTATTGGAGAAGATGCCAGTGGGGGATCCTCATTACCCCCTGTTCATCGTCTTCTCGCCTCCTCCTCCACCCTCTGCCTCAACCCTCCTACCACACTTTCAGCCCAATCTTCCCCACCAACTCTCCTTCCCAGCCGGTCTCATCCTCATTTCTCATTTTGCCTCCTCTTCCTACTCCTCATCTTCCCTGTGCCCTGGTAGGGGGATGGCGCTCACTGAAGGGGCTCTCGCGGCGGAATGACCTCAGAGGGACAGCGTGCCTTTTCGGAGATCTATATACGTTGCACGATGTCGTTCCAACGCCAACCGTAGACTCACAAGGACGAGGATTGGTAGTGGGAAGAAGGGGTGGAGGAAGAGGAGGAGGAGGAGGAGGAGGAGTAGGAGGAGGAGAAGGAGGAGGAGGAGGAGGAGGAGGAGGAGTTGGAGGAGTTGGAGGAGTTGGAGGAGTTGGAGGAGGAGGAGGAGGAGGAGGAGGAGGAGGACGGAGGAGGAGGGAGGAGGAGGAGGAGGAGGAGGAGGAGGAGGAGGAGGAGGAGGAGGAGGAGGAGGAGGGAGGAGGAGGAGGAGGAGGAGGAGGAGGAGGAGGAGGAGGAGTTGGAGGAGTTGGAGGAGGAGGAGGAGGAGGAGAAGAAGGAAGAGGAGGAGGAGGAGGAGGAGGAGGAGGAGAGGAGGAGAAGGAGGAGGAGGAGAGGAGGCGAAAGGAGGAGGTGGAGGAGGAGGAGGAGGAGGAGGAGGAGGAGGGACCGCGGTCGCCTCTCTTCTCCACCGTTGGCCATGAGAGGGGAGAAGGAGGAGAGGAGAGGAGGAGGAGGAGGAGGAGGGGAGGAGGAGGAGGTAGAGGAGGAGAGGAGGAGGATGAGGAGAGGAGGAGTGAGGAGGAGGAGGAGAGGAGGAGGAGGAGGAGGAGGAGGAGAGGAGGAGGAGGAGGAGGCGGAGGAGGGAGGAGGAGGAGGAGGAGGAGGAGGAGGAGGAGGAGGAGGAGGAGGAGGAGGAGGAGGAGGAGGAGGACTGGGAGGAGGAGGAGGGGAGGATGAGGAGGGGGAGGAGGAGGAGAGGAGGAGGAGGAGGAGGAGGGGGAGGAGGAGGAGGAGGAGGAGGAAGAGAAGGGAGGAGGAAAAGGGAGGAGAGGGAGGAGGAGCAGGGAGGAGGAAAAGGTTGGCTGGTGCCAATAGTCTGGCGGGCTCTCGCGGGGTGCTCGGGGCTCTTCGCGGCCGGCTGGCCAGTATCCGCTATGCTCCCAGATATGCCTAGTCTACAGGCCCTGGCTGGCAGACCCCTCCCCTTCTGGGAATAGCCGCTGTCGTAGACGGCCGGCCACCCCTGGGGGTGCCGCCGTTTTTGCGGGGCGGTGGAGGTGTCTGCCGGCTCACATTCAGGCGCACGGCAGACACGCGGTCGCCGATGATGATGATGATGATGATGATGATGATGATGATGATGATGATGATGATGATGATGATGATGATGATGATGATGCTGATGATGATGCTGCTGCTGCTGATGATGATGCTGATGCTGATGCTGATGCTGATGCTGATGCTGATGATGATGATGCTGCTGATGATGATGATGATGCTGATGATGATGATGCTGCTGCTGCTGCTGCTGATGATGATGATGATGATGATGATGATGATGGTAATGATGATGATGATGATGATGATGGTGGTGGTGATGATGACGATACTGATTATGAAAATCATCATTATGATTATGATGATGATGATGCTGCTGATGATGATGATGATGATGATGATTATGCTGATGCTGATGCTGATGCTGATGCTGATGCTGATGCTGAAGATGATGATGATGATGATGATGATGTTGCTGATTGTGATGATGCTGATGCTGATGCTGATGCTGATGCTGATGATGATGATGATGATGATGATGATGCTGATGATGATGATGATAGTGATGATGATGATGATGATGATGATGATGATGATGATGATGATGATGATGATGATGATGATGATGATGATGATGATGATGATGCTGATGATGATGATGAGGATGATGATGATGATGATGATGATGCTGATGATGATGATGATGATGATGATGATGATGATGATGATGAGGAGAACGAGGAGGAGGAGGAGGAGGAGGAGGAGGAGGAGGAGGAGCAGGGGGAGGAGGAGGAGGAGGAGAAGGAGGAAGGCGAGAAGGAGGAGGAGGAAGAAGAGGAGGAACCGCGAGGATGGACGAGGGCCGAGAAAGCCCGTGCTGTGTCATGCCGTGCTCGCGTTGCTTTGCTGTGCCGCTCCGCGCCTACAGTGTAGAATGCGATGCTGTGCCGTGCTGTGCCTTGCCATGCCCGCGCGAGACATGTGTCGTGCTGTGCTATGCTCGCGTGCCAGGCCGCGTCGTGGTTCTATGGTTCTAGGATGGGGAAACCACGGTGCCGTGCCATGACGTGCCCCGGTGCTCGCGTGCCGTGCCGTGCGAGCGTTCGAGAATGCGGAGAAGGTGCCGTGCCCTACATGTCCGCGGGCCGGGCCGTGCCGTGCCGTGCTGTGCTCGGCTGGGCCCGCGCCGTGCCGTGCCCGCCGTGCCCAGTTCTCAGAATGGGAAGGAAGGGTCCCATCTGTGATAAGGGTAGGGTTCCCATACGTTCATCAGATTTTTGTGATTTCTTATCCAGCTGCTTGCGGCAAGTCCCGCCACCGTCCCTGGGTTGTGGGTTGAGTGGGTGCTCATTGAAGTTTCGTGGGAGGCCCCTCAGGGGCCTCCTGGAGGCAGTTTTGAGGCCTCTTGGGGGGTGGGGGCCTCTTGAGCCTTTTGCCTCGTGGGGGCCTGTTGAAGGCCTCTTGGCGCCTTGGGCGCCTCTTGAGGCCTCCTGGGGGCCCCTTGGGGCGGAAGGCGGAAGGCTCGGATTTCGGTTCGTGTTCCCTCTCTGGGGCCCCTTTTGGGGCCGTTTTGAGACTCTCTCGGGCCGTCCTGGGCACCTCTCGGGCCGTCTAGGGGCGCTCTTAGGCCGTCTTGGGGCCCTCTTGGAGGCCTCTTGGGCCGTTGAGGGGTAGTCCTCTTGGGTCGTCTTGGAGCGTCGCAAAGCCCAACAGGCGAGAACGCCACAATCTCTTAAAACACGCAATGAACATCCATGACTTTCTCCTTTGGGGACGGAAAACCTCTTGGAGGCTTCTTGTGGCGCCTTGGAAGCCTCGTGCGCCATCTTGAGGCCATCTCGGGCGTCTTCGAGTGGGCGTTCGGCGATTCGGGGCCTCCTTGGACCGTCTTGAAGGCTTCCTGGCCGTCATGGAAGCCGTGGAGAGCCCCAGGGAGACGCCATGGCTGCCCAGGGCCCCCTCGGGAACATGGTCGGTGCACGCAGCGAGGCGCTTCCCGAGGAGGTGGGGGCCTCTAGAAGATTACAGAAACCCTGCCAGACGGCACTTGTCATTCTACCACGCCTCAACGTGCCTGGGGGGCACGGTGGCGTAGACTGTGCTAACATGTGCCGCCCGAGTGCTGTGCCGTGCAATGCCCGCTTGCGTGCCGTGCGAATGCGGTGCCGTGCCAGCGTGCTTCGCCTTGCGCGTGCCGTGCCTTTCCCGGGTTCTGGAATGTGAGACGTATGCTATTCCGTGCCATGCCATGCCCGTGCCGTGCCTCGATTCTGGAATGGGTAATATGTGTCGTGCCGTGCCGTGCCGTGCCGTGCCGTGCTGTGCCCACGTGCTTTCGTGCCCTGCCGTGCGAAAGTTCGAGAGTGCGAGCAATGTGCAGTGCTGTGCCGTGTCCCTGTGCCGTGCTGTGCTGTGCTGTTTTGTGTTGTGCCGGGCCCATTCCGTGCCGTGCCCGCCTTGCTCAGTCGGCAGAATGCACACACACAGAACATATTCGTAAGCAGCGAAAGTGGTATGGGTTCCTTTGCTTATAGTAAGTTATGTTTCTGATCTCTCCGAGTGTGCAGAGATGTGCTGCCGGACTGCCGTGCCGTGCCATGCTGGCTTGCCTGCCGTGCGCGTGCGGTGCCGCGCTCGCGTGCCTAGCCGTGCGCGTGCCGTGCCCTTCCTGGGTTCGGGTCCCAGGATGTGGGAAATCTGTTGTGCCGTGCTCTGCCATGCTCGCGTGCCGTGCCGTGCGCGTATTTTGCCGTGCGGGGGCCGTGTGCCGAGCTCGACTGCGAGAGACGTGCCGTGCCGTGCGTTTGCTCCTCCCCGTCCCTCCGTTTCTCGTCCTTCCCCTCTCAGTCTTCGTCCCCGTCCTCGCCTTCCACCTTGTCCTCGCCCTCGCCGTCCTCCCCCTCCCCTTTCCCCTCCCCTTACCCTTGCTCCTTCTCCCTCTCCTCTTCCTCCTCCTCCTCCTCCTCGTCCTCGTCGTCGCCCTCCTTTCCTTGCTTGACGGGGAGGTTGGTTTTGGGTCGACCTCGCGTCCGTCATGCCCGTGGACGTGTATTGCGTCATCCCAGAAGCCTCGCGGCGTGGGGCTGCCGGACCTGGGAGTTCGGGGCCAACAGCTCCAACACAGCGCTTGGGAGAAATTGCGGGGAGAGGGAGGATGGGACGTAACGAGGAGGAGGAGGAGGAGGAGGAGGAGGAGGAGGAGGAGGGGGAGGAGGAGGAGGAGGAGGAGGAGGAGGAGCAGGAGGCGGAGGAGGAGGAGGAGGATGAGGAAGCGGAGGAGGAGGAGGAGGAATAATACTAATAATAAGAAGACGAGTCAGAAGAATACGAATAATAGTAATATTAATAAGAGTACTATTAATAATGTCAATACTACTATTAAGAAGAAACAATAACATCATACTAATACTACAACGAAGAATAGCAAGTATACTCAGAGTAATAATAATATTAATAATACGAGCCATAAGAAGAGGAAAATACGAACACGACGAA
>CAUYUJ010021988.1:0-20000 GCA_963575745.1 Prorocentrum cordatum
GAAGAGCAGGTCCCCCACGGACCCGACGTCTGCCGCGCCCGCCTCGGTCAGCATGACGTTGACCGAGAAGATTTTCGGGGCGTCCGGGAGAGGATGCCGTCTGCAGAGGGGTCCACCCAAATCTCCGACGTCATGTTTTCTTTTTGTTCCGACCGGCGGTCTTTCCTCGGCTTCAGCTCCCAGGTCGGGGATCTTCTGACCTGGGTCAATCCAGACCCGGGTCGATCAGGCCTGCAAAATCCTGCAGGAGCCTGCACCCAAACCCGGGTCAGTGCGAAGGATCCTGCAGGATCCTGCGCCCAAGCCCGGGTCAGTGCGACCCTGGCGCCGCAGGATCCTGCAGGAGCCTGCGCTCTGGCTGACCCCCGTCTGCACCGACCCCCGTCTCGAAGCTTCGGCTCCCAGGGCCCCTCCTCGGGCGCCGGGGCGGAGGAGCGGGAGGAGGCAGGAGGAGGGAGGGAGGGAGGGAGGGAGGGAGGGAGGAGGAGGAGGAGGAGGAACAGATATGGGAGGAGGGAAGGGAGGACTGGAGAGGAGGAGGAAGATGTGGAGGAAGAAAGTAGGCTGAGGGGGAGTTGAGGGGGGAGGAGGGAGGGGGGTAGGGAGGAGCGGACGGGGGGCGGACAGGGGATTGGAGGGAGCATTGAGGAAGGGGAGGGGGAGAAGGGGGCATGAGTAGGAGCATTGCGGCTGGAGAGGTCGGAGCGGGGTCGCCAGAAGGGGATGGACTGTGCTGGTGGCTCGAGGGGGGTCTCCCAGCTCTGGCCTCGCCATGGCAGGGCCCACGCCCGGCCTCCCGCTCCTCCTGCTTCCCTCTCCTTCGGTCCTCCTCCTCCTCCTCCTCTCCTCCCTCCTCCTCCTTCCTCCTCGCGTCCTCAGCCCTGCCTCCTCTCCTCCTACCGCCTCCTCCTCCGTCCTCCTCCTCCGTCTCCTCCTCCTCCTCCTCCCTCCTCCTCCTCCCTCCTCCTCCTCCCTCATCCTCCTCACTCCTCCTCCTCCTCCTCCTCCTCCTCCTCTCCTCTCCTCCTCCGCCTCCTCCTCCTTCTCCTTCCTCCTCCTCCTCCTCCTCCCTCCTCCTCCTCCCCTCCCCCTCTCCCACCCCACGGCGGCGTGTTCACTGATACTGCTTGCGCTCCCCAAGATAGCCCCACGCCGATGCAGGGCGGGCCCCGCCCACACGGCGCCCCGTCCGGCCCCCCGAGATGTGCACGCCGGCCTCCTCCAGCGAGCTGCCGGCGTGGAGCTCCGTCGCCAGGCCTCTCTGCTTGAGGGCCGCCAGCAGAGAGCCTCTGCCCTCGTGCCCGACCAGGTGAGCAATGTAGAGCCCCGGCTTCGAGCGCCAGTGCCGGCGCTGCCCTGGCAGCACAAACTGGAAGGTGGCACTCCGGATGTCGCTCACCGGCACCACGTGAACCATCCTGCCCAAGCGCTCGGGCGGAAACGCTATAGCCCCTTCGCCGATCTCAGCATCCTTGGGAACGACTGCGCTCCGGTCCAAGACAGTAGAAAACTTCGACTGCACCATGCCTAGCAGCTCCTCTGGATCTTCCTTGCCGACGACGACAAGGCACATCAAATTCGCAGAGTAGTAGCGTCTGTGAAAGTCCAGCAGCGCCGATCGCACGCTGATGCCAAGCTTGGCAGGTGCGTCTCGCAACGTCTCGCTGTTGCCAGTCATGAAGTGGTTCAGCGGATGCGCTGGATCGACGGAGTTGCGTAGAAGCTGACTCAACCTCCAGCCATCCTGCTGCAAATTCTTAGAGTGCTCGCTGTCCACCGCCTGCAGCTCGCGACCTGTAGCGGACTCGGTGAAGAGTGGTGCGATGAAGAACTGCGCGAAGCGGTCCAAGGCACCGTCCAGGGACTCGGGTTTGACGCCGAAGAAATAATTTGTAACGGTCTCCGCGGTGTAGGCGTTCGAGAAGCCGCCGTTCTTGGCGAGGAAAGAGCTGTACTCGTCCTCCCAGTAATTATCGTTAGACCAATCCCCATCCCCCCTGGGAAGGCCTTGGGCACACTGCCCGACCTGCCCCCTTCCAGGTGGGGACAGGCGTCGTCTCCGCTGGGACTCGTGGCAACCGTCCCCACCTCGAGGGAGTTAGGCTGGTAGCGCTAAGCAGCCCCGGCCAACTGGGGATGGGGATACCGCGGCTTCGTGTCGCGACGATTGCGGCGTTGGTTCCTGACTTCATGTGGGTCATTCAGCCTTGGGCAATCGCGGCTCCCCGATAGTGCAGATGGTTCGATGTCGGACGGTGCTGGACCGCCAGCGGCGCTCAACCCTGGATGCCCGTGCTGGGGTCGCCGCCGCGCGGACGCAGCACGAACCTGCCGCAGGTCTGACGATGCCAATCCTCGACGGGATACTTCTCCGTGCCCATGAACAGCATGTGCTCGCAGAAATGCGCCAGGCCTGGGATCTCCTTCGGATCGAAGAGAGACCCCACCTTTACTGACAGGGCAGCGGCCGCCTTGTCGCACTTCGCGTCCGACACAATCAGCACCTGAATTATATCTTATTGCTTATTGACAGTATTGTTGTTTCATCATGAGATGTATCAGGCTATGCATTCGCTGTATGGTGTTTTTTCCCTACCTAGGCTCTGCCTAGAAGGGTTCTTACTCTCTTAGCTTAAAGGGGCCGGGCAGTGCAAAGCGCCCCGGGCGGTTCCCCCAGTCCCCGCCCCGCGGTTCCCCCCAGTCCCCTGGGAGCTTTAGCTTTAGCTTAGCTTTAGCTTAGCTTTAGCTTAGGTTTGCCTTAGCGTTTCGCTTAGCTTTTCGCTTAGCGTTTAGCTTAGCTTTAGCTTAGCTTTAGCTTAGCTGTAGCTTAGCTTTAGCTTAGCTTTAGCTTAGGTTCACCTTAGCTTTCCCTTAGCTTTAGCTTAGCTTTAGCTTAGCTGTAGCTTAGCTTTAGCTTAGCTGTTGCTCAGCTTTAGCTTAGCTTTAGCTTAGCTTTAGCTTAGCTTTAGCTTAACTTTAGCTTAGCTGTGGCTTAGCTTTAGCTTAGCTTTAGCTTAGCGTTACTGTTACTACTAATGCTGCTTTCCTAGGGACTCTAACTCCTAGGTAGGGTCGCACTGGGATAATTGTGTTCATTATTGATTCTTAGTCTTCCTGTAAATAAAAAAACAAATTATCCCAGTGCGACCCTACCTAGGAGTTAGAGTCCCTAGGAAAGCAGCATTAGTAGTAACAGTAAAGCTAAGCTAAACCTAAGCTAAAGCTAAGCTAAAGCTAAGCTGAAGCTAAGCTGAAGCTAAGCTAAAGCTACGCTGAAGCTAAGCTAAATATAAGCTAAATCTAAGCTAAATCTAAGCTAAAGCTAAGCTGAAGCTAAGTTAAAACTAAGGTAAATCTAAGCTACAGCTAAGCTAAATCTAAGGGACAACTCAGGTAAACCTAAGCTACATCTAAGCTGAAGCTAAGCTAATGCTAAGCTAAAGCTAAGGTAACGCTAAGATAAAACTAAGGTAAAGCTAAGTTAAAGCTAAGCTAAAGCTAAGGTAAAACTAAGGTAAACCTAAGCTAAAGCTAAGCTAAAGCTAAGCTAAAGCTAAATCTAACACTAAAACTAAAGCTAAAGCCACAGCTAAAGCTCCCGGGGGACTGGGGGAACCGCTCCCAAGGGACTAGGGGAACCGCCCGGGGCGCTTTGCACTGCCCGGCCCTTTAAGCTAGAGAGTAAGAACCCTTCTAGGCAGAGCCTAGGTAGGGAAAAAGACATGGCGAATCCTTTCCTGTACGAATGAATAAGCACCCGAACCCCGAACTCGGGACCCGAGGGCTCCCCCCTGGGACCAACTTTCCGTCCTCAACGATCTATGCCAGCCGCGGGGCCTCGTGGGGGCTCCTGGAGGCCGAAGACGGCGAATCAACTCCAGGACCCCCTTCCTCCAAGACAAGTTTTCCCTCCCTGGCGAACAATTCGTCACCTGAAGGTTGTTGTGCAGCCGCGCTGCTCGGAACTGCCGGTAGTCCGTGAGGGGCTTCTCCACCTCCACGGGCTGGAACGAGGAGCAGGCGGCCGCTCCTGGCACGAAGCAACCCCGCACGCACTGCCCCCCCCACTGAAGGTCCTGCGTGCCACGAGCCGAGCGAAGGGCAAATGGTGCGATGAGGAGGATCATGGTGAGGAAGGAGGTTAGAGGAGGTTAGAGGAGTAGGAGAAGGCGTGAGAAGGCAGGAGGAGGAGGAAGGTGAGGGAGGGAGGGAGGAGGAGGGGAGAGGAGGAGGGTACGGAGGAGGGAGGAGAGGAGGGAAAAAAGGAAAAGAAAAAGGGGGAGGAAAAAAAAAGGAGGGCGGAGGCAGGGAGTAGGAGGAGGAGGAGGAGGGAGGATGAGGAGGAGGCCGAGGAGGTTTCTGACCCTTCGTGGATCGTTCCACCTGGAGCGACGGCGGCTTCCCGCCAGCGCACACCGTCCAATGTTGGCCGATGCCTGGCCACCGGCGGCGGTCAACCTCAAGAGCGTCCGCGCTGGGGCCGCCACGGTGTCGACGCGGCACACACCTGCAATACGTGCTGGCGAATAATGGCCAGATGTCCGATTCCGAAAGCCCTGTGCCCAAAAACGTTTTCATTTCTTGGGGGTGCAATTTTTACTTCCGCCACCTTCTGCCGAGCTTCCGCCGGCTTCCGCCGGCGGAGGCGGCCTCGTTTTCTTCCGTCGACCTTCAGCCGCCTTCCGCCGCGGAAGGGATGACACATCCTTTGATCCTCGAGGGCAAGGCTGTTTTTGGAACGCCCCATATGGTGCCATGAGAAAATGAGCAAGATATCGGATGGGGAAAGGGGGAAGCACGGTATGACCACGCAACGCGTTCTTCATACATCGTACACTTGTCAAGGGTCCAAGCAGTATGATGTAAAATGCGTTAACTGACGAACGCTGGCAATGAGCCAGGGGCAACGGAAACGGATGCTCCTATATGCACGCATACTGTGGAATCGTGTGTAAGCGTCGAGGAAGTAGGAACACATAGTGAAGAGGATAGACAACATAGAACATATCAACACAGCTCAGGTGTTGAGTGGGCTGCGGCTGTGGTAAGCAAGCCTGTAATGTGCGACATTGAGCATGCAGTGAGGAATCAACTACGAGTACATAAAAGGGGGAGCAACGCGCAAAGACAAACACGACTTGGTTGATAAACGACGGGTCATTCCCAAAAAGTAGGGAACACGGCGTACCGTTTTAAGGACTGCGGAGGAGCAGGCGATGCGCAACATGTCGAAATACGCGTGTGCAGTGAATGTGTTTGATATTCATTGGGGATGGGCGAATGCGATATAACACACAAGGGACGCGTCCAAACGCGTCCAGCCGTAAGAAACAACCAATGCGTGCGACATGTATCTGACCGGCAGCGCAGCGGCAGAGATCGATGCGTCGCACTTGACCTCTCATGAGATTCGTACCCTGCCTCGTGCCGTCTCCAGTCGAAAAAGAATCCGATCTAGCAGTCATCGCAGACCACATGGATGTTGGCACGTCGGGGTCGCAAGGCCCCGCCCGGGAATGCATCGAACCATGGAAGCGTTTGCCACGGTGCCGGAGTCGTGGCTCGGCACCTGGGCAGGATTCGGGCGCCTTCTGGGTGGGGCCCCGAGGAGTCTACGAGAGTCCCAATGAGTCTTTCGCAACGAGCGCCCCATCTCACCACAACCCTTATGTCGGGCGTGTCCCCTATACAAGGGGATTTTCGACGAAAATAGAATATTCCACAAAAATGCACCAAAAAGGTCAAAACATAATCAAAAAGTAGTCCCCAGACAATTTTCTGAGTATGTTTGGACTATCTTTGGGGTATTTTTTATTTTTCGTCGAAAACCCCCCTGTAGGGGGACAGGCCCGACTTAACACAACCCCCAGCCTCACAACCCCTCTTTCACGCCGCCGTGCTCGAATGGTGGCTCGCTCTCTTCACCCCGAGCTCCCCCGGCGGCGCCCCCAGCGGCAGCGAGGACCTGCACGGCAGCTCGGGACGGATCCCTCGCCCCCGATGCGCCCTCGTCCCGCCCCTCTCCTCCGGAAGCGTCCTGCCCACTTACGGCGAAAGATGCGGAGGAGGAGGAGGAGGAGGAGGAGGAGGAGGAGGAGGAGGAGGAGGAGCAGGAGCAGGAGCAGGAGGAGGAGGAGGAGGAGGAGGAGGAGAAGAGAAGCAGCAGGGGATGATGATGATGAGGAGGAGGAGGAGGAGGAGCAGGAGGAGGAGGAGGAGGAGGAGGAGGAGGAGGAGGAGGAGGAGGAGGGGAACGCGGGAGCAGGATGAGGACGACAAGGAGGACCAGCAGCAGTAAGGGGAGGACGACGGAGGAGGAGAGGGGGAAGGAGGAGGAGGAGGAGGAGGAGGAGGAGGAGGAGGAGGAGGAGGAGAACGGCGGAGGAAAAGGAGGAGGAGGAACAGGAGGAGGAGAAGGAGGAGGAGGAGGAGGAAGACCAGCACCAACAACAAATTTGGCCCCCAGCGGCTCTGCTTTCGGCTGCCCGGGGTCGCCCCCGCTGTTAGAGGGGACTGATGGATTGGTGGGGGAAGTGAGGGACATCGGGGAACCCAGATATCCAGCGTCTTTCCCAACCATCCTGTGGTGTTGGGTCCTCGTCCCGCTCCTCTCCTCCTCCCCCTCCTCCCTCCGCTCATCCCTTGCCTCTGCCCCCCCCGCATGTTCTTATTGTCCTCACACGGGCGCATTCAGTTCCACTTCCATTTCGGCGCACCCCTCACACGTTTCGTGGCCCCATCAGGTGCTCCACCGAATGTCCCAGTGGCAGAATCCGAATGCAGCTCCACTTCAATTTCGGCGTTCCCCTCACACGTTTCGTGGCCCCATAGGGTGCTCCACCGAAGGCCCGCCCTAGTGGCAGAATCCGCATGCAGTTCCACCTCCATTTCGGCACACCCCTCACACGTTTTGTGGCCCTATACGGTGCTCCACCGAAGGCCCCAGAGGCAGGGCCCGCATGCAGTTCCACTTCCATTTCATCGTTCCCCTCACACGTTTCGTGGCCCCATCAAGTTCTCCACCGAAGGCCCTAGCGGCAGGGTCCGCATACAGTTTCGACGTTCCCCTCACAGGTTTCGTGGCCCCATCAGGTGCTCCGCCGAAGGCCCCAGTGGCAGGGCCCGCATGCAGCCGCCATCCCACTTTGGCACACCTCTCACACGTTTCGCGGCCCCACAAGGAGCTCTACCGAAGACGATACTCTCGACTGCGGCACTCGCACCTGCGTATGGTTGGGTCCTTCGCCAGGTTACCCGTCGGTCGGAAGAAGTGGGTAGAAAGATGAAACAGGACGGCGTGGAAAGTAGACTGAGCTTCCGACTCAGGACGAGGGAAGAGGGAAAAACGTTCGACCCTTGAAGTAGGAAGGCGCCTACAATAGATTGTGATCTGGGGATCCAGAAATACCTACTTTCAACGATCAGCGTGCATTTTTTCAATAAGGGGTCCCAGAAGTCCCGGACATATCCACATGGTCAACTTTTTATCCTGAGTGATGCTTTGACCATCCTGGAGCCAGGCGAAGGCGCCCGGAGGCCGGAATCTACAAATAGCATCCAGCTTGGTTTCTCTCTTCAAGACATTCGATGTCTGGAGACAAGAAAATGCAACAACGTAAGACGAAACCAGGACGAGGATAAAATGGGGTCAGGAGAACTCGGGAATCTCTGGGATCCGGCGGTTTTGGAGGATGTCTCGGGCGTCGCGGCCTTCTCAGAGCCTTCCGGAACGCTCTGAGAGCGTTCCGGGACGCCCTGGAACAACGGATGTATCCTCGTCCTAGCTCCACAGGCCTCGACGCGGGGCCCTCAGAGGCCGACATCGAGGAAGCACACCGCCCAACTTATTCAGGAACAGCAATTTCTAGCCGACAGAGGGGGCCCGCCTCCAAAGCCGTCTGGGGCTCCGTTGGATCCGAACCTCGATGGGAACCCAGGCGTGGCGACGAAGAGGAGCCTCCAACATTCTCCAAGGAAAAACTAGATTTTGCCTCGGCGGCTAGGCAGGGGTCGTCTGCGCTCGCGGGGGGGAAGGGGGGAA
Organism: Prorocentrum cordatum; assembly: GCA_963575745.1. Classification (NCBI taxonomy): domain Eukaryota; class Dinophyceae; order Prorocentrales; family Prorocentraceae; genus Prorocentrum; species Prorocentrum cordatum. The sequence goes on from CAUYUJ010021988.1 coordinate 8,042, forward strand.
GCCCAACAACGTATACGGGGGGCACAGTTGTGGCGAGGTGGCCAGAGTGGTAGAGAGGTAGGAGGACGGAGGTGGATGGAGGTGGTGGTGGAGGGGGAGGAGGTAGGTGGATGGTGGTGGTGGTGGATGGATTGGCTCGGTAGTAAACACATTCACTTTTTCGGGTGGCCTTGGGGTCTATTAGGGTCGCATTACCGGAGGCGGACGCCGAAGAATGATTCGAAGAAGAAGAAATAGAAGAATTAGAAGAAAGAGACGAAGGCAAGAAGCAGAAGATAATAGAAAAAGAGATGGAAGGACAAAGTAGAAGAGACTAGAGAAGCCGTAAATAGCCTCGATAAGCCGAGCGCAAGCCGAGACATCGACTACTCTTACTCTCCTCCTCTGTTCCTCCTCTTTTCCTTCTCCTCCTCCCTCCTCCTCATCCTTCCTCCTACTCCTCCTCTACCTCATCTCCTCCTATTCCTCTCTCCTCTCTCCTGTCTCCTCCTCCCTCGTTCCTCCTCCTCCTCTCCTCCTCATCCTCCTCCTCCTTCCTCTCTCTCTCCTCTCCTCTCTCCTCTCTCCTCTCTCTCTCCACCTCTCCCCTCCTCCCCTACCCCTCCTCCTCCTCCTCCTCCTCCTCCTCCTCCTCCTCCTCCTCGTTCGTTTCCCACACTCCTCGCGCTTGTGAGGGGCTCCAGCCGCCACGGGGGCTAGTACCCAGAGGTGTGGACCGGCCTCGCGGGCGCCCCTCGGGGGAGGGGGGGGGTAGCTTCGGAAGCCCCCCCGACCCCCTTGCAGAAGGAGGGAGGGGGTGGCTTGATGATGATGCTGCTGATGATGATGATGCTGATGATGATGATGATGAGGAGGAGGAGGAGGAGGACGGAGGAGGAGGAGGGAGGAGGAGGGAGGAGGAGGAGGAGGAGGAGGAGGAGGAGGAGGAGGAGGAGGAGGAGGAGGAGGAGGACGGAGGAAGAGGAGCAGGACGGAGGAGGAGGAGGACGAGGAGGAGAATTCCCCCCCACCCCCCTTGCAGCAGGAGGGAGGGGGTGGCTTGAGGCTCGGGCCTCCCCGTTCTGTCTGCGATCGCCTGGCCGCGGCGAGGCGCACCTAAATGGAGAGCCCACCCGAGGCGGGCAGACCTCCGAGGGGCCCAGAGACGCGCGCACAAAGAAAGAGACACACCTCCCAGGATTAGGTCGGGCCTGCCCCCCTCTACAGGGGGATATTGGACGAAAAATGAGAAATACGCAGAAAAAACAACTCAACAGATGCCCAAACAAATACCCAAACACGTACTCCTCAGACTATTTTTGGAATTCTTTCTGAATATTCCCCCGTGTAGAGAGACAGGCCCGACTTAATCCTAGGGTTCCCCTATGCTTTCGCATATTTTCTGGAGCTTCGTCTTCCCCCCATGCTTTCCCATATTTTCTGGAGCTTCGTCTTCCCCTCCCACTTCCTATAGGCACAGATCCTAGGATCCCCCATGCTTTCCCATACTTTCTGGAGCTTCGCCTTTCCCCCACTTCGCATATTTTCCCATACTCTCCTGGGGATCGACGATGCTGTGTGTCTGTGTGTTCTTCCCCTGCTGAGTACCCCCTATCCAGACATGCGACGGCCGGTTTTATCCATACGAGGTCCCCAGAACTCCTGACCCTTCCCCCCTCAACAGCTTTTCGCCCGAGTGGTTTCTTGGCGGTCCCGCGGCCTCGTAAAGACCCCCAGAGGCCCAACACTGCCAAACAGCCACACACCGCCCGTCCTGACTTTTTCCAGGGCGCGAACATGTCTGGGTTCGGATGTCCCGTAACGCTCTCGGCGAGGCGCAGCTGCCGGACAGCACCCCGAGACGTGAAGATGCCCAGGAGCCCGCGAGATCGCTGGAATACCACTTCCTTCGGGGCCCCAGAACCGTGTGGTGACGGACCGCGTGGTGTGCCCTCGGACCCCCCGACGACCTCACCGTGCGGTCCGTCACCGCACGGTCCTGTGACACTGGAGGCTCCCGTCGTCCGAGAGACCCTCGGAGAACTACCCGAGTCCCCAGACCGCGCGGTGAAGGAGGAGGAGGAGGAGGAGGAGGAGGAGGAGGAGGAGGAGGAGGACCCCGAATCCCCAGGGGCTCACCACGCGGTGCAGTCCGCACACCGTTTGGGTCCCGCCCCCTGGATTTCGTGCGGCCCGGCCGCCCCGACACGCCACGCGCAGCGCGTGTAGCGTGTCGGCACGGAGCTCAGCACGCAGGCGGCACTCGCAGGCTGGGCGCGAGGCGTTCGCCAAGACGTGGTGTGGGCCAACACGTGCCGAGCCAGCACGCAGCGTGTCAGCACGGACGTTCTGAGAGCACGGTACGTGCTGAGCTTCAGAGCGGGAGGGGGAGGAGGAGGATGCGGAGGAGGAGAAGGCGGATGAGGAGGAGGAGGAGGCGGAGGAGGAGAAGGAGGAGGAGGAGGCGGAGGCGGAGGAGGAGGAGGAGGAGGAGGAGGAGGAGGAGCCGAGATCCGCTTTCGGCTTGCCCGGGGCCGCCCCCGCTGGGGCCGACGCCCCACTGGCGGCCGCGCCGCGCGGCGCGGTGCCCGCGGCGCGCCGGCGCAGCGCCACGGGCTCGCCGCCGCGCCGGGCGCCGCCGCGGAGGCTGCCGAGGCCACCGCGCTGCACGCCGCCGCGGAGAGCGTGCATCTCGGCGTGCCCGCCCGCCAGAGGGGCGACAAGGGGCGGGCTCGAGGGTCGAGGCGGAGGAGGAGGAGGTAGGAGGGAGGGGAGGGAGGGAGGAGGGAGGGAGGGAGGGAGGAGGGAGGGAGGGAGGGAGGGAGGGAGGGAGGGAGGAGGAGGAGGAGGAGGAGGAGGAGGAGGAGGAGGAGGAGGAGGAGGAGGAGGAGGAGGAGGGAGGCAGGAGGAGGACCAGTGCAAACCCAAGCCGCATCAACAGTGCTGCAACAAACCCTCCATCCAAGCTGCCTCTTCGTAGGGCCGTACAAGGAATCATGTTCACTAAAGTAAGTGCCCCGTTGCAAGACAATCGCCTGAAAATCTTCAGTCGTCCCGAAGTGCCATTCCTGGGACTTCAACGCCGTGGAGCAACGTGATTGATAATCCTGGGACTTCAACGCTGCCAATCACTGTAACTGTTGCGCCCTGATGCTCCTACATCGTGCTGGTGATGCTGATGCGGATGTTGCTCGTGACTGTGATGCTGGCGGTGATGCTGCTGATGATGGTGATGATGCAGGTGCTACTGATGATGATGATGATGATTATGATGATGATTACGATGATGACTTTTTACTCGGCGACAGGACCAATCAAACTGGAGCCAGCCTGAACTGAAAGTAACAAGTTGATCCGCCGCAGAGTGCCAATGTACTCGTCCTGCCCCGCTCGATGGCCGCACGTCTCGGGGGTGCTGGCACAGGGGGGCTGCGCTGCGCTGCCTCGAAACGAAGGTGGGAGGCACTATGAGAATAGAAAGTTCGCGGCATGATCTTCGGCGGTCGTGTCAAGCTCTAGCATCGGGGCCTCGTCACTTCTGAAATTGCGTGGCTCGCTGTGATGATGATGATAATGATGATGATGATGATGATGATGACGACGACGATGACGATGATGATGATGATGCTGATGCTGATTATGCTGCTGCTGATGATGATAAGGCTGCTGGTGCTGATAATGCCAATTCTGCTGATCTTGCTGTAGGTGATGCTGCTGCTGCTGCTGATGCTGGGAACGATGACGATGCTGATGCCGATGCTGATGGTGATGATGACGATGACGATGATTGTGATGCTGGTGATTCTGATTGAGGATGATTGAGGATGATGATGACGATGCTGATAAACACCATAGTATTTATGAAAATGATGATGAACATGATGATGCTGCTGTTGATGATGATGTCTGTGATGGTGGTGATGATGCTGATGATGGTGCTGATGCTGATGCTGGTGACGAAGACGACGGCGATGGCGATGACGATACTGATGCTAATGCTGGTTATGAGGCTGATGATGAGGCTGATGCTGGTGATGATGATGCTGGTAATGATGGTGATGGTGATGCTGCGGATGGTGATGATGATGATGATGATGATGCTGATGATGATGATGCTGAGGATGATGACGGTGCTGATGATGCAAATATGGTGATGCTGATTAGGAGCAGGGGCAGGATGATGATACTAATGATGCTGATGATGATGGTAATGGTGGTGATGATGACGATTCTGATGCTGATGATGATGGTGATGATGATGAGGAGGAGGATACTAATATCGCTGCTGATGATGACGGGGAGGAGGAGGAGAAGGAAGAGGAGGAGGAGGCGGATGAGGATCGATGAGGATGGAGGAGAGGGAGGATTAGGAGTGGTAGTAGGAAGAGGAGGAGGAAGGGGAGGAGGAGGAGGAGGAGGAATAGGAAGAGGAACATTGCAAACCGAAGAGTCATCAACGATGCTGGAATCAACCCTTCCTCCAAGCTCCCTCTTCATAGGCCCCTTACATCGGTTCATTTCCGTTGATGGAACTGCATCGTTGGAAGACAACCGCTTGAAGACCCTGAAACGTGCCAAAATAATGTTCTCTGGATTCCAACGACACGGATCAACAGGACTGTTGCATCTTGACTCATGACGATCCCGAATCGTGCCATACAGCCATCCCTGGGACTCCAACACCACGAATCAACGTAACTGTTGCACCCTTCGAATCCTGAGTCCATCCCGAACACCAGTTCTGGTACGTTGATCCTGGGACTCCATGAAACTTTTGCGCAGTTTAAGAGCGAATGTGCGCGGCGCCAGGGCGAGAAATTTTGAAAACAAGCCGCCCTGAATCCGTGAAGCTCTAGCAACCAATTAAAACGAATGTGCACGGAGCCTAGGCGAGAACCACATTTTGAAAACCAGCCGTCCTCAATCCGTGAACCTCTGGCAACTTTTAAATCGAATGTGCGCGGCGCTTAAGCGAGAACCTCATCTTTTAAACGACCCGCCCTCAAGCCGTGAAACTCTGGCAAAAGTACCAGACGAATGTACGCTGCGATAAGGAGAGAGCCACATTTTGACAACCAGCCGCCCTCAAATCGTGAACCTCTTCAATTTGTTACAACGAAAGTGCGCGGCGCTGAAGCGAGATCCACATTTTGAAAACGACCCGCCCTCAACCCGTGGAGCTCTTGCAATTTTTTAAGACGAGTGTGCGCGGCGCCGAGGCGAGAGTCACATTTTGAAAACCAGCCGCCCTCCGTCGGTGAAGCCGTTGCCAATGTTAAAGCTTCAGGGTCATAGGTGATGAGGAAGTCTCAGGCGAAACGCCCGGCCCGCCCTATCAGCTGGCCTCGGGGTGCGACAGGGAGAATCTACTTTTAAGGATAACAGTGGAGAATGAGGATGAGGCTGAGGATGATGATGATGCTGCTGATGATGATGATGATGATGATGATGATGATGATGATGATGATGATGATGATGCTGATCATGATGATGATGCTGATGCTAAAGAGGCGGAGGCGGATGAGGAGAAGGAGAAGGAGGAGAAGGAGGATGAGGAGAACGGGGATGCAAGGGAGGAGGAGGGAGAGGAGGAGGATGATGAGGAGGATGAGGATGATGAGGCGGATGGAGGATTGCGGAGGGTTGGATGAGGCAGGAGGAGGAGGAAGAGGAGGGGGAGGGGGAGGAGGAGCAGAGGGGAAGGAGAGGAAGGAGGAGGAGGAGGAGGAGGAGAGGAGGAGGAGAAGAAGGAGGGGGAGGACGAGGAGGAGAACGAAGAGGAGGAGGAGAAGGACGAGGCGGAGGAGTAAGTGGAGGAGGAGGAGGAGGCGGAGGAGGAGGATGAGGCGGAGGTGGAGGATTGAGGAGGGAGGATCGAGGAGGGAGGATCGACCAATCGAGGGGAGAGGATCGAGGATGAGGAGGAAAAGGAGGAGGAGGAGGAAGAGGAAGAGGAGGAGGAGGCGGATGGAGGATCGAGGAGGGTTGGATGAGGCAGGAGGAGGACGAGGAGGAAGAGAAGGAGGATGAGGAGGAGGAAGAGGAGGCGGAGGAGGAGGATCGAGGAGGGATGATCGATGAGGGAGGATCCGAAGGTCGAGGAGGGCGGATCGAGGAGGAGGAGGAGGATGAGGAGGAAAGAGGAGGATGAGGAGCAGGGGGAGGAGGAGGGGAGGATTAGGAGTAGTGGTAGTAGTAGTAGTAGTAGTAGTAGTAGTAGTAGTAGTAGTAGTAGTAGTAGTAGTAGTAGTAGTAGTAGTAGTAGTAGTAGTAGTAGTAGTAGTAGTAGTAGTAGTAGTAGTAGTAGTAGTAGTAGTAGTAGTAGTAGTAGTAGTAAGTAGTCGTAGGTCGTAGTAGTAGTAGTAGTAGTAGTAGTAGTAGTAGTAGTAGTAGTAGTAGTAGTAGTAGTAGTTAGTAGTAGCGTTAGGTAGTAGGTCGAGTATCGTAGTAGTAGTATTAGTCGTAGTAGTCGTCGTCGTCCGTCTGTGTCCGTCGTCGTCGTCGTAGTCGTAGTAGTCGTAGTTCGTAGTCGTAGTCGTAGTCGTGTCGTTAGTCGTAGTCGTAGTGTAAGTAGTAGTCGTTTAGTAGTAGTAGTAGTTAGTAGTAGTAGTAGTAGTAGTAGTAGTAGTTAGGAGGAGGAGGAGGAGGAGGAGGGGAGGAGAGGAGGAGGAGGAAGGAGAGGAGGAGGAGGAGGAGGAGGAGGAGGAGGAGGAGGAGGAGGAGGAGGAGGAGGAGGAATAGGAGCAGGAGGAGGAGGAGGAGGAGGAAACGGAGGAGGAGGAGGAAAAGGAGGAGAAGGAAAAGGAGGAGGAGGAGGAGAAGGAGGTGGAAGACCATGGCATGGCTTCGGAAACGGTTGGGCTTCGCCAAGGCGACTCGAGCGCTTCGGCTTGGGCTGCCGGTCGGGCAACCTCCGCAATTGAAAAAGGAGGGCTAAAACCGATCGGGCCCTGCTTTGAGGACCTCGGGTGCCGCCCTTCTATGAGCCTCTCGGACGGAAGATTTGCCCAAACATTGGAGTTGAATTTCTGAAGGCAGCCCAGGCCTTTCAAGGTACGTTCTGAATACTTGCCGCACTGCCTGCATGCAGCAATGAAGCTATCGTCAGCTAAGCGATCGAGAGCCAAGAGTTTGAGCCCGTTGGGCTGGAGCGCTAACTTGGCCAAGGCAACACCATTCCCAAGGCGCCGCTCCTTGGCAAGATCAGGCCTGGTCTTGCCATTCAGGCATCGCGAGTGGCAGAGACAGCAACGCCAACGAGTCTTCTGCCAAATCCGAGCGTGCTCGACCCGAGCACGCGCCACCCGAGGAGGGCGGGGAGGGGGGGGGGCCGCCGCGGCCCCGGAGCCCGAGCCAGAAACGCCTGGGCCAGCTCCACCTCGCCACGCTTCCGCGATCGAGCTGGCTCCAGCCGCTGGGCCGGTGGCCTTCGCGGGGGCTCCCGAGCCCTTCCCGCCGACCCTCGGGGCGATGGCGCGCCGCAGCGCCAGAGGCCTTTGGCACGTGCCGAAGGGAGCGTCTCATTCACTTGTCGAGCAGCTGCGGGGCTGCCCTCTCCCCTCGTGAGGGCTGGGGCAGGCGAGAGGCAGCCAGCTCAGCAGCTCGGTCCGCAGCGTCCCTCCCAGAAGAAGCGTGCCTCCGCTCTTCCGAGTAACGCCCCAGGGGCTCTAGGCTCTGGTGGGCCTCGACTTTGACAACCTCGAAGCCTCCGTCACGACTGGCCCCGCCGAGCTTGGCCATGGAGCCAGGCCCGTCAAACATAGTCTTCCTACTAGCTGGCTTGCCCGAGTTGTGACAGGCCACGACTCCATTGAAATCAGAGTGTATCTTAGTCACTCCTCGGTACTTACTACTGGCCAGGTATGCTAGGGATTCTGCTGCTGGGGATGTGGGCGGCAGGGCTCTACCAACTGGCCCACAGAGGTATGCTACTGCAGCCCCGTGTGCATCGCACTCTGCAGTTTCCCGACCAGGGGCATGACAAGACTGGCGGCCATCCTTGGCCGCACTGCCATCGACCTAAGCCTCGCCAGCGAAAGCTTCCTCGGGCGAAAAGGCCATCACGGGACCGAAGCACGGCTTCAGCTGAACCTAATCCTGGAGGCCTCGGGACCCCGTGAAGGGGGAGGCCCAGGGAGACCAGCACGGGCGGCAAACGCCAGGGGCCCCATGCAGGGCCTCGGCACCTCCTTCCTCTAGGCCTTTTCCTCCCTAGGTGCAGCACTTTTGGGGCACTCCAGAAGCCCGTGGAAGATGTGATCCTTGGGGTCCCCGCGTGTGCAGGTAGTGTCCGTGTCATGCCCTGCATCTTTGAGCCTGCACTTGGTCCAGATCGGCTTGGCAATGGTAAGAGACGAGGAGGCTGCGGCCCTGCGTGGTCACTATTGTGTCTGCTGGCGCTGCTTTGGCATGAGACAAGTCAACCGCATCAGCTCCAATGTTTACAGCAGCCTGGTCTGCCAGCTGCTCCTGCCACGCTGTCGCAGGCATCCGTCGAAGAAGTGCAGGCGAGGTTGTTGTGAGCGAAGAAGATCAGCGATACTGCTCCAAGAGGACCCCTGATGTGACCCCGTCCCAAAGGAGGCTTATCGCTGATGCCTGCAGCGAGTTGTGTAAGTTCAGGAAAATTGAGCTTGGATTTCTCGGGGTCCTGGGCGGCCCCGAAAACGATCATACTCCAATAGATACACGGTCCCAAGGCAGATCTCCAAGTCGGGACCTCAAGAATAGCCAGTGAAAGAGCGCGTGGGCGGGTGGCACACTTGGGCCCGGCGACCTTCCGGAGCAGATGTTGCGCTTCCTGGGACCCTGGAGCGGTGAGACCTAATATTTGAGTCCCAGAATGCCCAGCCTGCTGGCAACCAGTATTCCAAATCTTCTTAGTGTCGGCTCCTGCTGCACCCAGAGCTCGCCAATCTCCGAAGAGACGATGCTTCAGCTTCACTGCGCGCCCCTTTACAGTCTTACGTCCCTTGCCCCTTCGTCTGTCTCCTGCAGTGACGTCAACTCCTGAGTTGGCAGCGGCTGGCTCCGTCAAGCCTGCCTGAGGGTCAGCCCACTGGCCAAGCTTGGCCGACAGGTCGGCCTTGATCATCGGCGTGCACGCCATTACGGCAGCCTTCTGTTTGGCGGTGTTACATTTGAGATCAACAACGGTCGACTGATGCATGGAAACTGAGGCCGTGGCAAGGTCGGCTATCAATTTCTTGGGCATGCTGTTGTGACTGGCCAACATGAAATCGTCTATGATAATGGTCGGCTGCATTCTCGGATTCTGGGCCACCCAGATATCAATGGGCGGCAAACGATACCACGGCACAGCGAAAGTGGTTGCCCCGCAACCTGCGGCTATGCCTATGTCTGGGCACCCTGCAGGAAGGAGGAGGAGGAGGAGGAGGAGGAGTGGGCGAGGGGGGAGGAGGAGGAAGAGGAGGAGGAGGAGCGGGGAGGAGGAGGAGGAGGAGGGGAGGAGGGGAGGAGGAGGAGGAAGGGAGGAGGAAGGAGAGGAGGAGGAGGAGGAGGAGGAGGAGGAGGAGGAGGAGCAGGAGGAGGAGGAGGAGGAGGGGGGAGGAGAGGAGGAGGAGGAGGAGCAGGAGGAGGAGGAGGGAGGGGGAGGAGGAGGAGGAGGAGGGGGAGGAGGAGGAGGAGGGGGAGGAGGAGAAGGAGGGGAGGAGGAGGAGCGAGCAGCGAAGCTCCCGCCCCGCGCCCCTCGTCCCCGCGCCGTGGCCTCTCCGCCCCCCGAACGGGCCGGCCGCCTGGCCGAGTCGACCGCTCACCTCGAGGAGCCTCGCGCCGGGGGAGGGCGGAGCAGGAGGGGGCGACGGAGGGATGGGGGGGGGCGGGGGGCGGGGGGCGGGGGAGGGGAGAAGGGGGGGGTGGGGGGGAGGGAAAGGGAGGAGGGGAGGGGGAAGGGGGGAGGGAGGGGTGGAGGGGGAAGGGGGAGAGAGGAGGGCGAGAAAGGGACGGGGAGGAGGGATAGGGACATTGAGGATGACGGGGGAGGAGTGAGGAGGATGCAGGAGGAGGAGGATACATACGGAGGGCACACAAGGAGGATGTATGAAGAGGAGGAGGAGGAGAAGGGAGGAGGAGGAAGAGGAGGAGGAGGAGGATGAGGATGGGGAGGAGGAGGAGGAGGAGGAGGAGGAGGAGGAGGAGGAGAAGGGGCTGGTAGGACATAGTAGCCGTGGTGGTAGGAGGAGGCGGAGGGGGGGGGGGAGGATGAGGGGAGGAGGGGGAGGAGCAGACTGACGAGGAGGGGTGATGGTCAGGAGGATGAAGAGGGTGATGCCTCTTATGGTGATGACGATGCTGATGATGTTGAACTTGTTGGTGAAGATGACGATGACGCTACTGATGGGAATGCTGATGGTGGTGCTGACGATGCGGGCAACTATGCTGATTATGTTGATGGTGATGCTTGGGATGAGGACGATGACGAGGAGGATGCTGTTGAGGATGGGGATAAGGAGGAGGGCCACTCGCTGCAGGGGGAGTGGCACTGGTGGGTCCAGAGGGGGCCACCGCTTCTGGATACCATATGCGAGCCTCAGTTGGGCTACACATGAAGCGTCATTTACATGAAATGACACACGGCCTGCTTCGCATGGCAGAGAGGGGGGGGATGCTGAGGAAGACATAATGGTGGTTGATGGTCCGTGCCCCTCCCGTTCCCCCCTCGTTTGTTCGACCCCCTTCCCCTTCTCGGTTCCGCGCTGGTATTGTTCAGCTGTGCAAACAGAAGCAGGTGGTGGTGGTGGTGGTGGTGGTGGTGGTGGTGGTGGTTCGAGGAGGGGGAAATAAGTGTGGGTGGAAAGAGTAGGAGAGACACGGACAAGCTAGGTGCGCTCGCGCCATATCTGATACCCAACCCCTCCCACCCACCACCGCTTCCCATTGCGCTGATTTTTCCCTATCCGTCGACGGGTGCCATCGCGGATCTGGACCCCCCCCGGGACACGATCGTGTTATGTATGCGCAATCAGAATAGGGGAACTGTGTGCACAGGAGGGCGAGGTGGCGGATGAGCTGGATGATGAGCAGGAGGAACAGGAGGACGAGGGATGAAGAGACGGAGGAGGAAGAAGAGGAAGAGGAGGATGAGGAGGACAACACGAGGAGGAACAGCAACAGCAGGAGCAGAGGAGTGGGAAGCGCGGGAGGACCAGGAGAACAAACGGGAAGGCAGAGGAGGGGAACGGAGCGGGGAGGCAGGCAGCGATGAGGAATGACTCCGATCCAGAGAAATGGCCCACGCTGTGTCGAGGGCGTCACTCTGAACTTCGGGAGCAGCACGCCGATCCTGAAAGGATGCGCACGCTGAGGCGGGAGCAACACGGCAAAACACTTAAATCGTTCCGATTGATTCACCAATGTCAAACATCAACGCTTGACCTGCTGCGTGGAAGAATTCCGTGCACGGAGAGGGCGGAACACTGTCAGCACGTTGTCATGTGAGAGAGGACGCTCGTTTTTCATATGGAACAATTGTGGAGGAAAGGGGGACGAAGGAGGAGGAGGAGAAGGAGGACGAAGAGTATGCGGACGAGGAGGGGGACGAGCAATAGCGGGCGGAGGAGGAGAAGGATGACATGGAGGAGGTGGTGGTGGTGGTGGGAGGGGGAGGGGCGGAGGGAGGAATGGAGCCAAGGAGCAGGGAGGATTGAGGACGGGGAGGTTGAGGGGAGAGAGGGGGGGAGAGATGATGGGGATCTTCCAACAAGCGAGGATCAGAAACAGGAAAGGAGGGTGTGCTCATCGCAGGAGCACCTGTTGCGCTGTATTGCGCCCCCTGGCGCTGGATAAAACAAATGTGCCTTAAGCCGTTGCCATACCGCGCGCGAGAGCGCACACGTCTGGCGCACATGCTGAGGCGTTACATGTCGCGGTGCGCCAGGACACGCGCGACAAAGCTCGCGTGTGGTGCGCGCATGGAACCGTGGGCGTCTGCAGGTGCCGTGCCGCGCGCGACGCGGGCCGA
>CAUYUJ010021988.1:25000-67500 GCA_963575745.1 Prorocentrum cordatum
TGATGAGATGATGATGATGATGAGGAGGAGGAGGAGGAGGAGGAGGAAGAGGAGGAGAATAGCAGGAGGAGGAAGAGGAGGAGGAGGAGAAGGGAGGAGGAGGAGGAAGAGGAGGAGGAGTAGGAGGAGGAGTAGGAGGAGGAGGCGGAGGAGGGGGAGAAGGAGAAGGAGGAGGAGGAGGTGGAGGATGAGGAGGAGGTGGAGGAGGAAGAGGAGGAGGAGGAAGCAGGAGAAGGAAGGAGAGGACGAGGATGAGTAGGATGATGAGGAGGGGGAAGATGAGCAGGAGGAAGATGAGGAGGATGAGGAGGAGGAGGAGGAGAAGGATGAGGAGGATGAGCCGGCGAAGCAGGAGGAACAAGAGGAGCAGGATGAAAATGATGATGAGGATGAGGAGGATGATGTGGAGGAGGAGAGGGACGAGGAGGAGGAAGAGGAGGAGGAGGAGAAGGAGGAGGCGGAGAAGCATGAGGAGCATGAGGAGCAGGATAAGCATGATGATGAGGATGATGAGGCGGAGGATGATCAGGAGGAAGAGGAGGAGGAGGAGGAGGAGAAGCAGGACGAGAAGGAGGAGGAGGAGGAGGAAGAGGATCATGGTATGGAGGGGGGAACGATTACGTAGAAGGAGCATGATGAGGATGATACTGATGATGCTGATGCTGATGTTGCTGTTGCCGATGATGATGAGGCTGATGCTGTTGATGCTGATGATACTAATGCTGATGATGCTGATGCTGGTGTTGTTACTGATGCTGGTGATGATGCTGATGAGGCTGACGATGCTGATGCTGCGGATGAGACTGGCGATGCCGCTGATGATGTTAGCGAGGATGCTGTTGCTGCTGATGATGCTGAGGATGCGGCTGATACTGATGACATACATGATGCTCGTACTGACGATGCTGATACTGGCAATGCCGACAATGCTGATGATGCTGATGCTGATGATGTTGCTGCTGATGCTGCTGATGAGGATGATGATTATGATGCTGATAATGTTGGCGATGATGAAGTTGGCGATGCTGCTAATGCTGATGCTGACGATCATGACGATGCTGATGCTGCTGACGATGATGATGCTGATGCTGATGCTGCTGATGCTGCTGATGATGATGGTGATGTGGCTGATGATGATGATGCTGATGCTGATGATGATGCTGATGATGATGCTGATGGCGATGTTGTTGACGATGCTGCTGATGCTGATGATGCTGATGATGCTGATGATGATTGTGATGCTGGTGATGCTGAAGCTGATGCTGGTGCTGTTGGTGCTGATGATGCTGCTGCTGGTATTGCTGCTGCTGCTGATGATGCTACTGACACCGATGCTGAGGCTGATGATCATGATGATGTTGATCATGCTGCTGATGCTGTTGATGATCATGCTGATGCGGCTGACGATGCTGGTGCTGATGATGCAGATGATGACGATGATGACGATGATACTGCTTATGATAACGATGATTATGCTTTTGATGATGATGCTGATGCGGTTGATGATGTTGGTGCTGCTGACATTGCGGATGCTGATGAGGAGGATGCGGCTGCTGAAGAGGATTATGGTGGCGGTGGTGTTGCTGCAGCTGATGATGATGCTAATCCTGATGCTGCTGATGCTGATGTTGATGATGATGCTGCTTCTGATGCTGAGGATGCTGATGCTGTTCATGATGATGATGCCGATGCCGGTGATGCTGATGCTGATGATGAGGCTGCTGCTACTGATGATGCTGATGATGATGACGCTGCTGATGTTGATGCTGATGCTGACGATGTTGATGATGCTGATGGTAAGGAGGAAGAGGATACGAGGGATGATGAAGAGGAGAATGATAAGGAAGAGGAGGCGGAGGAAGAGGAGGAGGAGGAGGAGCTGAGGAGGAAGAGCTCAGGAGCTGATGAGCTCAGGAGCTGAGGAGGAGGGGGAGGAGGAGGATGACGATGATGAGGAGGAGGAGGATAAAGATGAGGAGGAGCAGGAGGAGCAGGAGGAGGAGCAGGAGCAGCAGCAGCTGGAGGAGAGGAGGAGGAGGAGGAGGATGAGGAGGAGGAGGACGGGAGAAAGGGAGGAGGAGGAGGAGGACGAGGAGAAGGAGGATGAGGAGGACGCGGAGGAGGGTGATGCTGATGATGATGATGAAGAGGAAGCGGATGATGATGATGCTGATGCTGATGCTGCTAATGATGATGATGATGATGAGGATGGGGAGGACGGAGGAGGAGGAGGAGGAAGAGGCGGAAAAAGGGGAGGAGGATGAGCAGGAGGAGGAGGAGGAACATGTGGAGGGTACTGATGCTGCTGCTGATGATGATGCTGATGATGACGCTGACGATGGCGATGACGATGATGATGCTGATGACGATGATTATGATGATGATGATGATGATGAGGAGGAGGAGGAGGAGGAGGAGGAGGAGGAGGAGAAGGGGGATAAAGAGGAGGAGAGAGAAGGAGGCGGAGGAAGAGGATGAGGAGTAGAAGGAGGAGGAGGATAGGAGGAGGAGGAGAGTAGGAGGAGGGGGATGCGGAGGAGGAGGAGGAGGAGGAGGAGGAGGAGAAGGAGGAGACGAAGGAGACGGAGAAGCGGAGAAGGAGGAGGAGGGGCAGCTGGAGGAGGAGGAGAAGACGGAGGAGACGGAGGAGGATGAGGAGGAACATGATAAGCTGGAACAGAAGGAGGAGGAGGAGCAGATGAAGGAGGAGGAGCAGGAGCAGGAGAGGAGGAGGAGCAGGAGAAGCAGGAGCAGGAGCAGGAGAGGAGGAGGAGGAGGAGGAGGAGGAGGAGGATGGAGAAGAGGAGGAGGAGGAGGACGAGTGTAAACCCAAGCGCCATCAACGTTGTTGAGATACACCCTCCCTCCAAGCTCCCTCTTCATAGGCCCCTACAACGGTTCATTTCCATTGAGGGATCTGCCTCGTTGGAAGACAACCGTTTGAAGACCCGGAAGCATGCCAAAACATTGTTCTCGGGATTCCGACGCCACGGATCAACCAGACTGTTGCGTCTTGACGATCCTGGATCGTGCCAGAACGCCATTCTTGGGATTTCAACACCGTCAATCAACGTAACTGCTGCACCCGCAAAACCTGGAATCCTTCCAAAACAACATTTCTGGTGCGTTGATCGTTGGAATCCGTGCAACGCTTGCAAATTTTGTGAACGAGTATGCGCGGCGCTAAGGCGAGAGCCACATTTTGAAAACGAGCCGCCCTCAATCCGTGAAGCCCTTGCAAATTCTATGAACGAATGTGCGCGGCGCTAAAGCCAGAACCACATTTTGAAAACGGGTTATCCTCAATCCGTGAAGCTCTTGCACATTTTTAGAACGAATGTGCGCGGCGCTAAGGCCAGAACCACATCTTCAAAACGGGTTATCCTCAATCTGTGAAGCTCTTGCACATGTTTAGAACGAATGTGCGCGGCGCTAAGGCGAACATAACATTCTGAAAAGGGGTCATCCTCAATCCGTGAGGCTCTTGCAATTTTTCAAAACGAACGTGCGCGGTGCTAAGGCGAGAGCCACATTCCGAAAACGACCTGCCCTCCATCTGTGAACATGTTGCCAACTTTTTAGCTTCAGAACCATAAGTGGTGAGGACATCTCAAGCGAAACGCCTGGCTCACCCAAAAAACTGGCCTCGGGGCGCGACAGGGAAACATTAGTTATCAGGAAAACAAATGGAGCAGGAAGAGGAGGAGGAAGAGAAGGAGGAGGAAGAGGAGAAGGAGGATGAACATGAGAAGGAGGAGGAGGGGGAGGAGGAGGAGGAGGAGTGAGGAGAGGAGGAGGCAGGAGGAAGATGAGGGGGCAGGAGCAGGAGCATGAACAGGTAGCAGGAGCAGGGAGAAGGAGGAAAAGGAAGATGAGAGGAGGAGGGAGGAGCAGGAGGAGGAGGAGGAGGAGCAGGAGGAGGAGGGAGGAGGAGTGAGGAGGAGGAGGAGGAGGAGGAGGAGGAGGAGGAGGAGAATGAGCAGCTGGAAGAGGAGGAGGACGAGCACCTAAAGGAAGAGGAGGATGAAAAGGAGGAGGAGGAGGAGGAAGAAGAGGAGGAGCGGGATGAGGAGGATGGGGACTGGACTCCTGGAGTCCTTCCCTAAAGCCCCAGGGCGCAGAAATCGGCTACATGCAAGAGTGACCTTCCTAAGCAAGGGTGACATTTGGTGGGCGGCTTGCCGTCCCTCCTCCTGGAGGAACACAAAATCGCACGAGCATGCACTTTTTTGGAGGTCCGCGCGGATGTCTTGGATCGGCGCGCTGAAACCCACCCCCTGGCGCGCGGAGCGCGCCAGGGGTGGCGCTGGAGGCGGCGCCACGGGGGCTCCACCGCCGATCCGAAAAATCCGCGCGGACCCCCGAACGTGTATTTTGTCTAGGCCGTACATTTATGCCTGTGCCATGTCTGGTTGCCCGACCCCCGGCCTCCAAGAGGTCGTCCCTGAAGCCGCTGGGCCCTTCCAGTCGGTGACACGCAAGGATGACCTTTGCTGCGCGGCTTGCCGACCGTTGCGTCCAGTGCCTCAGCAGCGGCCCGCGCGCCGGGGTTCGGCCCCCGCACGAGCCCCGAAAGCCGCGCGCCAGAGGTCGCTCCGGCGAAGGGCCACTCATACGCGTAGCCGATTCCAAAACGTGGCGGCGCGCACGAGGGGGTATAGGGGGGAGGGGGGAAGGCCTCCCAAAGGCAGGCTGCTTCTTCGAAGGCGCCGGCCCCGCATCTGCAGACGCGGCCCGCACCTTCTGAGAAGCAGGGGTGCCTCTAGGAAGCCTTCTCCTCTCTGCCCCCCCCCTTCCCCCCCTCTGCGCTTCGCCGACTCCTGCCCCAGAACCAGCCCCGGACCTCTCCTGCCCTAGGCTGCGGGCGCGGCTCCGGCCAGGGTGCTGTGGCGACGTGGGCACCCTGGAGGCCCCCCCCACGAGGCAGAAGCCGTCCGAGCCATCCCTCCATATCCCCTCCTCCTCCTCGTCCTCCTTACCTACCCCTCCTCTTCCTCCTCCTCCTCCTCCTCCTCCTCCCTGCTCCACCCCCTCCTCCTCTTCCTCCTCCTCCTCCCTCCCCTGATCCTCCCTCCTCCTAATCCTACTAATCACATTCCATCAACATCATCCTCCACCTCACCCCCTCCCACTCCCCATACCCCAACCCCCCTCCCCCTACTCCCCCCCCACCCCCTCCTCCTCCTCCCCTATCTCCTCCTCACTCCTCCTCTCCTCCCCTCCCTACTCCTCCCCTCCTCACCTCGCCTCCTACTCATCCTCCTCCTATCCCCTCCTCCTCCTCCTACTCCCCTCCTCATCCTCCTCCTCCTCTCCCTCATCATCCTCCTCCTCCTCCTCATCCTCCTACTCCTCTTCATCCCTCCTCCCCCCGCGCGTGGCTGGACAAAGACCCACAGAGACCACAGGAGGGGCCGCCACCCGCCGCGCCCCCCCCCCCCCCCCCCGTGCGCGCACCGCGGAGCAGAAAAGGCCCCGCCGGAAAAGGCCCCGCTGAGGCCGACGAGTGGGGGCGCGCAGCGCTTGCCCCCCCCCCCCGGGGGGCGGCCCCCTCGGCGCCTGAGGCGCGCCCGCGAGCTCCTCCACCCGGCGCCCAAGCGCGGAGGGCTACCGCGGCCGCTTCGGCCCCGGCGGTTCTTGTTGTCCCTCGACGGGCTTGCCTGCCCGCGCTTCACCCCCCCCCAGCCCCCCGTCGTCAGGTTCTCGTTGCGTGGAGTAGTAGGAGGAGGAGGAGGAGGAGGAGGAGGAGGAGGAGGAGGGGGAGGAGGATGGAGGAGGAGGAGGGGAGGAGGAGGAGGAGGAGCGGGGAGGAGGAGCGAGGAGGATGATGATTGATGATGACTGATTGATGAATGATGATGATG
Organism: Prorocentrum cordatum; assembly: GCA_963575745.1. Taxonomy (NCBI): domain Eukaryota; class Dinophyceae; order Prorocentrales; family Prorocentraceae; genus Prorocentrum; species Prorocentrum cordatum. The sequence continues at coordinate 30,865 of CAUYUJ010021988.1, forward strand.
ATTGATGAGGAGGAGGAGGAGGAGGAGGAGGAGGAGGAGGGAGGGGAGGGTGGAGGCTAGTGCACCGGCTGTCCGACACGTTGCGGAACGCGGAGCAATCCGTGCTGACGCCAGTGCTGGTCCCTGGCACCGCATGGGTCGCCAGGCCTGGAGCGATATCGCGTGCTTCGGGAAGCTCAGATCTTTCGATGTCGGCCGATTCTGGGCCACCGGTGGCGTTCAAACTTGAACGCCCGCACTGGCGTCGCCACCCGCGTCGACTCGACACTAGCCTATCACTCCAGGGCGCCCAGACCAAGCCCGCGAGGCTCGATCGGCCTTCTTCGCGGACCGATCCGAGCAAAGCGCTTTGGCATGATGAAGGGTCCTGAGGGGCAACGACAGGGGGGACCAGCGCAGGAGGCTAAACATCGAGCCGACATCGGCGACATATCGCCGATAGATCGGCAAGAGGCCCCCGATAGCGAATCCGCACGTTCCTGGGCGGGGTGGGCTATCGGGCCCTTTCCGGCGATGAATTGGCGATTGGGGGCCGATGCGCTGCCCCCCGAGAAAGGGAAAGACCCCCTGGCATTGCCCCTGAGATCTGGGCCCTGGCCGAACCGGGCCTGGGGTGCCAGGGCCCGGCCTGGGAGGCTGTGGGCCCCGTGTGGGACCCCCCGCTCTGGAAGAAGAGCACGCCGTAGACGGACCTACCCTTTCTGCCTTGTTTTCGCTACTCTCGGCCTCTGGGGGTCCTTACTGGGCCACGGGACCGTAAAAAACGACTCAAGATAAAACACCGGTTCCGGGAAATGGGTCCGGACCTTTGGGGGTCGCGTCATGAAAAAATCATGACGTCGGGGGTCTGGGTCCGACCATGTCCTGCGCTAACGGCCGCGTTGCCTATAGACACATCCATCCCGAATATGTTCGTATGCGCAACGGCACCCAGTGTGCCTGTGGACGCTTGTAGCTAGAAGGTTGGAAGGGTATTTGACATAGGCCCCAGGTATTCGTCTCAGCGGCGCGCACAGGGGGGTAGGGGGAAGGGGGAAGGCTTCCCAGAAGGAGGCTGATTCTTAGAAGGCGCCCGCTCCGCATGTACAGACACGGCCCGCGCCTTCTGAGAAGCAGTGGTGCTTCCTTCTAGGAAGCCTTCCCCCCTCCCCCTGCCCACCCCCCTCTGCGCGTGGCCGACTCCTGCCCCAGAACCAGCCCCGGACCTCTCCTGTCCTGGGCTGCGGGCGCGGCTCCGGCCAGGGGCTGCGGCGACGTGGGCACTCTGGAGGCCCCCCCACGAGGCAGAAGCCGTCCGAGCCATCCCTCCATCCCCTCCTCCTCCTCCTCCGCCTCCTCCTCCTCCTCCTCCTCCTTCTCCTTACCTACCTCCTCCCCCTCCTCCTCCTCCTCCTCCTCCTCCTCCTCGCCTTAGCGCCGCGTGCATTCGTTTAAACATTTGCAAGAGCTTCACGGATTGAGGGTGGTTCCTTTTCAAAATGTGGCTCTCGCCTTAGCGCCGCGAGCATTCTTTTTACACGGTTGCACACGAGTTTCACGGATTCCCATGATCAACGTGCAGGACATGGTGATCTGGAAGGATTCAGGATTATGGGGGTGCAGCAATTACGTGGGTTCGCGGTGTTGAAATTCCACGAATGGCGTTCTGGCGCGATTCAGGATCCCCGAGACGCAACAGTCAGGTTGATCCGTGGCGTTGGAATCCCGAGAGCAATGTTTTGGCATGCTTCAGGGTCTTCAAACGATTGTCTTCCAACGAGGCAGTTCCCTCAGTGGAGGTGAACCGTTGTAGGGGCTTATGAAGAAGGAGCTTGGAGGGAGGGTTCACTCCAACATCGTGGGTTACTTTTGGGCTTACACTGGTCCTCCTCCTCCTCCTCCTCCTCCTCCTCCTCCTCCTCCGCCTCCTCCCCCCCGACGGCTCGATTTCTTCGCAGCGTCGACCCGGGGAGGAGCGCACCTCGCCTCTCGGCTACGGCAGGCTCGTGCCGTGACGACCCCGGCGTTGGCCTCTGACCCCGCGTGGATCGGGTCGGGCGAAAGGGGGGGATAGCAAAGGGGGGGTTCGAGAATCAGCTCACGTAGCTGATTTTCCCGGCGCCTCCCGGCGCCGGAGGCGGCTATGCATCGAGGAATGGGCCCGTGAGGCCGAAACCAGCTGCATGCAGCAAATTTCGTAACCCCCCCTTTTCCCAATCCCCCTCTTTCGCCCGACCCGCGTGGGTGGTTCAAAGCCTGGACGCTCGGCGGCTCTTCGATCGCCGGAGGGTTCGGGCCGCTGGCGGCGTTCCATCTTCGACGCCCGCGGTGGGCTCGCCGCCGCGCCGGCACGACGCGGACCTGCCGTACGCGCAGGGGCGACCCTGGGCAGGAGCGGCCCGTGCTCGCCTCGGACGCGCGTCGGGATCCAGCGCCAGCTCCCAGACGGAGCCGCACAGCGACGGAGGGGGCCGACTCGGGCCCGCTTGTCGGGAGCGGCCAAGAGGGGGTGTGCAAATCATGACCGGCGGCACGTGCGCGGCCCAGCAGGGGGGGCCAGGGACGTACTGAAATGAGACGAGGCGCCACGAGACCTGGGGAAATATCGTGGCCCACGCCATGATATCCACCCCCCCTAGTCATCACTAAAACAGGGCTAGGATCGGGATAAATCGCTCCAGAGCGTTCCGGAGCGCTCTCAGAGCGTTCCGGAACGCTCTGGAGCGGCCGCGGCGCCCAATACATCCTCCAAACCCGCCGATTCTCAGAGATTTCGAGTTATCCCGATCCGATTTTGTCCCGATCTTCGCGTCGTTTTAGCCTGCCCGCCCGAAAGGCCACTCCGGCAAAGGGGGCCACTCCTGCGCGCAGCCTTGGGTCGGGCATGCCCACCCGCAGGCGGAGCTGGGACGAAAAGCAACAAGTGCCGAGCAAGGACCACACGCAGTGCGAACAGCCGTGGAGCAGTCGCTCCCGGACTTCTTGGTCGGGACTGTCTTTGAAGTGATGTTCCTCCTTGTGCAGGGAAGACGCCCGACGGCAGCGCCGCCGAGCCTCTCCGGTCCCGACCGCAGGGCGCGCGGAGCGCGAGGGCGCCCTCGCGCCCCTGCGGGCGACCTGGCCTCGCGGGCCGGCCACGGGGGAGGCGCTGTGCTCGGCGCGCCGCGGCGGCGGCCCCCGCGGGCACGGCGCCGTGCCCCGCGAGGGGGTGGCGCGTCGCCCCTCGGCAGGCGACGCCTGGTGTAAAGCGCGGCTTTTCGCGCGCGTCGCAGGGCGTGTCGCGCGGCACGCTCGTGGTTCGCCGCGGGTGCTGCGCAGGAGGTGGCGCGCGGAGCGCGTGGTGGGTGGCTCGTGTGGCGTGTCGCGCCGCTCCGCGGTGCGGGGGGCTCGGGAAGGCTCGGGGCGTGGTCGCGTCGGGGCTGGGAGGGGGATAGGTGCCGTGGAGGGCAATGTCCACAAGAAGCCTCCACGGGAAGCCAAACCCTGAGACCCCAGGACGTCCATTGCTTTTTGGTGTGGGGGCGTCGCGCTTTCCACGGCCCAAAACCATCGAAACCCAAGACACCCAAGGGGCATCACCCAAGGGGCATCCTGGAGGCAAACAGGATGGTTCTTGGCATGGGCCTCCACTGTGGCGTGTCGTGCCGAAGCGCGGTGGGCCGGAACCGGCGGAGCGGCACGCTACCCGGAAGTTCTCGACCGCAGCCTGGCCAGGGGGCCTCGCTCCGCTGAGACTGCCTTGGCCTTTCGGCGCTGCCGGGTCCCCGGCCCCCACCCAGCCCGGGCCAGGCCGCCCGGGCGACTTCGCGCGGGGGCACTGTGCTGTCATGGCCTTACGCAAGGCTGCCACCCCTGCTATGGGATGCCGTCGGGCTCAGTACTTAGGTAGATGACAGGGCCGCCTCCTGCAGCTCGGCCTCGCAGCGCTGGCTGTGGCCGAGCACCGCCGGCCACGGCGTGAAGAGGCCATCGTCTATTCCTCTAGCTCTCAGGCAGCAGCGGTCGACCTGGGAGCGCACCTGCTTCAACAATTCTCTTCATGACCATGAGGAGGAGGAGGAGGAGGAGGAGGAGGAGGAGGAGGAGGAGGAGGAGGAGGAGGAGGAGGACGCAAGGCAAGGCGACCGGAGATGAGGATCCTGCCTGGGACTGGCGGCTCCAGTCCATTCCCATCGTCCTCAGGCTCGTGTCACGGGCCCATCCTGGCTGCCGTCCTGGATGCCCTCCTCGACCTGGGCATCGGTGCCTCCGAGCACGCTGGGGGCGGCCCTCGAGAATTGCTCGCGCGAGTAACCCATCCGTCGGAAGTAGGTAGAAGCATGAAGTAGGACGGCGTTGAAAATAGATTGGGCTCCGTCCGCTCCCCTGGGGAGGACGGAAAAGTGAAGCCACCCGGTCGTTGACGTAGGAAGGCGCTTAGAGTAGATTGGAGTCTGGAAATGCAAAAATACCTACTTTCAACGACCGATGGGTGCCAGTCATCCGCCTCATCGCGACGGGCCAGTTTGATTCCGAGGCCCCCCGCTGCGCTGACGAAGAGCACTGCCCTCGTGCCCTTCCACTTCAGACGTGGCACAATGCTGGCCGTGGGCGCCCCTGCCGCTGGAGACTCCACGCTGCTCGACCCCCTCCTGCCGGAGGTGCGACCGCGGGTCGACTCTGGACTGGAGGGGTGGTCCACCACGCACCAGGGGGGGCGCCCTTCCCAGCGCTGCTCCAGCTCGCCCGCGGCGAGGGAGGAGCCGAGCCACTCGCCGCCACCTCCAGGGGCGAAGCCGGGAACCTCAAGGACAGCCCGCTCACGCCATGCTCGCCCACCGCCCCGGAGCCCAGCGCGCCCGCAGCTCGCACTCTGTGTGACTCTGCCGCGCGAGCGTCCGTGCTGCCGCGATTGCCTCGCCGTTGCCGCCAACGTGCGCGCCGAGGGCATCTCGAAGCGCCGTGCGGGCTGTGAGCGCCGCGATGAGCTCCCGAACACAATTTCATCAGCGACGTGGCGAGTGACTGGCCGACATTGGTGAAAACTTTCCAGCGCAGATGCGGCGCAAGCGTCTGCGCGCTCGCCACATCGCCAACTCCTTCCTCCTGCAATTCCTTGTAGAAGCGCCGCTGACGACGGCGAACGTGACCCGTAGCGCACAAGCGCACGCCCCCGTCGCGTCGTGGCGGACCTCCAAATCGAGCAAGCTTGAGCCAGATTGACAACCAAACGACTCGGTCAAGTATGGGGAATCGTGTGGTAAATGACTCGGAGTCCCATGGTCGGTGAACAGAGAGCGGGTTGTGGGCAAGATCCGCAGCCATGACGGCGTCAGCAGTGCGCCAGGCGCCTGAGCGTTTTGGGACAGCTCCGCCTCCTCCGAGCCCCGCCGAATCCGAAGGAGGCCGTCTCTGTGCTTTCCCGGGCTTCCCCCGATCGGGACGGTTGAGCCAGGGGCAGAGCTCGGCTTCTTCAGACGGCTAACCCTGGGCATCTGGGGCAGCCCTTACTGGCGAGAGCGCGAGCGCGTGGTAGCCCGATCTGCTCTCTGCGCCGTCTCTCCCCTCGCCCCGTTTCGACGGAGGCAGGGGCGCAGGGGGAGGGGGGGGGAAGGCGCTCCGAGCAGAGGGGGGGCCGCGCGGAGCGAAGGTCGGGAGAGGAATGGGGGAAAGGCACAGGCAGGAAGGATGAAGCGGACAAGGGGGGGGTGAGGAGGAGTTGAGGAAGGAGGGCCGACATGTGGAGAATAGGGTGATCGATGGGGAAGAGAGAGGCACGGAATGCGCCTCCGTCCCCGCATTGTCATTCTCCTTCCTCCCTCCTCTCTCCCTCCCTCCCTTCCCCTCGTCATCCTCTTCCTCCGACTTTCTCCCCCCTCCTTCCTTCTTTTGCACCTCCCGCTCCCCCGCCCTCCCCTCCGTATCCTCTGCATCATCTGCATGCACCTCTTCCCCGTCCTCGTCCCCCTTGTGCTCCGCCTCCTGCTCAATCCCGCTCCTCCTCCCCAGCATCTGCAACTTACTCGCGCTCCTCCTCTACGTCCACCTACTCCTCTTCATCACGCTCGTCTTCATACCCAGGCTCCTTTGACTCCTCCTCCACCTCTGTGGCAACATCATAAGCAGTATCCTTCTCAGTCTCCGCATGCTCGTCATCGTCAATTTCCTTGTGTTACTTCTGCTTCTTCGTCATCTCCGTAGGTTCATCCATGTAGATGTTGTCCTCCGCGACTGCATCCTCGACGTTGTCCTTGCCTCCTCTCGCTCCTCCTCTTGCCTCTTGCTGCTGCTGCTGCTGCTGCTCCTGCTCCTCCTGCTGGCGCAACAGAGCTGCTACTCTTTGTGCTGTTCCACCCTCTCTCTCCTCATCCCTCTCATCCTTCTCCTCCTCCTCCTCCTCCTCCTCCTCCTCCTCCTCCTTCTCCTGGATGCAGGACCAGATGGCAACACGATGGGACAACGGTGGAGACGCCGCGACCTTGTTCGTCTTCGCGAGAGCCCTGCAGCTTCTTCTCCACCTTCGCTGCAGCTGGGTCCACGAGGTGACCCAGGCTATCCCGACGCGATGCTGATATTTCGCCAGAGGAGGGCGAGGAGGGCGAGGGGGATGACGGCGACGATGACGGTGATGATATTGTTGACGATTGTCAAGGATCTTGCATCAGTGCGCGGCGCATATAGCCAACAACATGACCAACATAATCAAGACCCAAAACAGTTGGGCCAGCTTTCCGGAAGGTTCTTCAAACAAACCTGGGCCTAACTGGGCCAGCTTCCCAGCAAATTGGTTAAGCAACGCTGGCACATCTTTTTGGGAGGAGGTCTGCTAAACCATGTGCTCGGACGTCGGAGTTTGCTCGGGAAGGCGGGAGGGAGGAGACGACCGGCCCTGCCTCGGCGAGTGGCGCGCACGGCGGATAGGGCTCAGGATGCTGTGCCCCAGCGGCCAGACGACGGCAAGAACACGGGCGGGCGGTGATGATGAAGACGGCGATGGTGATGGCGACACTACGGTGGGGGCATTGGATTAGGAAGCATTGGACAATGAATCCAGGGTCTTGAAGCCGGTGGAACTCCAATTGTGGATTGGCCATGGATATCGCCGCCGCCCTCGTCAGATAAGGAACCCTCCAGAGTCTGCAGCCTCCTGGGCACACTCCTTAACCAATGTCCCCAGGTGCGGTCGAAGGAGGAGGAGGAGGAGGAGGAGGAGGAGGAGGACGAGGAGGAGGAGGAAGAGGAGCGAGAGCGAGAAGAAGCAGATGCCGGACTCCGTCCGCCTCGGCCATTCGCGCCTGGAGCCTGCTCTCGTCCAGCCAGTTGCGCATTTCTAGGAGCCTCCTCCGGGAGGGGGCGGCGGAGGAGGTGAAGGAGGAGAGAGAGAGAGAGAGAGAGAGAGAGAGACGCGCCTTGGAGCGGAGCGAGGAGGATGAGGAGGAGAGGGGGGAAGACGAGAATGCAACAGCCATGGCAGAAGTCCGTCGACCTCCGCTTGCCGGGGGTGGTAAGGCGTGTGAGATGATTGGCTGTCCCCCTCCGCCCTTTTAAATTCCCCCTCCCCAGGATCCCAAATCGCATTTGAAGGGGGGAGGGGGAGGGGCCGGGGCGGGGTGCGGGGGACGAGTTCGCCAACGCCCCCCGCCTCCAAATCCCAACTCCGTGGCCTCCAAGGTGCCCGAGATCCCCCTGAACTTGCTCCAACCGAGCTCCAACGCGCCGAGGAAGCCCCAGAGGCACCCACGATGAGCTCGAGACGGCCCAAGAAACCTCGAAGACGCCCAAGGGGGCCCCCCAAGGAGCTCCACGAGGATGCCAAGACGCGAACATCGAACATCGAAAAAGTTGCGTTTTTATCGCACTCACTCTTTTCGTCTTCACAGCGTCCAAAACGGCCCAAGAGGCCTGCAAGTCGCCTCACAGCGGCCCAGCAAGCCCCCCAAAGGGCCCCCAGATCGCCCAGGAGGGCCACAAGACGGTCCAAGAGGCACCCCAAACGGCCTAAGATGACCCCCACATGGCCCTAAGAGACGCCCACGAGATGTACGCCGAATTCGCCTTTCGAGCCTCACGCTCGACGAGAACACCCGAAACCGCAGGCTGGCGCCCAAGAATTCCCCGCGAGCCCCCAAGAAGGCCCCCACAGGCCACCCCTAAAACATGCAGACGTCCTCATGTCCCCCATGAAGCCCTAAAAGGCCTTACCGGTCGATATTTCCCCTCCCCTCTCTGGGTGGACCTCTTGTGCGGGCATCCAGGATACTACGCGCCGGCAATTACGGCTTCAAGTGTCATCGAGCCCTCTCATCATTCGCCTCCTCCTGTTCCACCGCTCCTCCTCCTCCTCCTCCTCCTCCTCCTCCTCTTCCTCCTCCTCCTCCTCCTATCCTCCTCATGCCCGTCTTCCTCTTCCTCCTCTCTCTCATGCCTCCATATCGTCCTCATGTCTCCATGTCCGATGTCGTGCCCCCAGACTCCTGGCCCCTTGCTCGGGCTCTCGTGCGTCCAAGAAAACTTGAAATCGGCACTACACCGCTCCACAACGCATTACGACAAACACGCGCGTTGCCCAAGCGTCGCGTTCAAGAGCCCTGGTGACCCTGGCGATCGCCTCCATGTGCGGCGACTGCGCTTCCCGCGCGCGTTTGGCGTGCGATGCATGTTACACGGCACCATTCCCAGCATGGCTGCGTCCCATGCCGCGACGTAGGACATGTCAATCCATAACTCGCCCCAGCAATTCTCATGGGCTTCCTCATTTCGCCTGGGGGCCAGCGGAATGGCGGACGCCTGTCGAATCCGCCCGCCCCCAGGGCCGATGGGCGTGTGAGACTTACCTACGAGAGCTCCTTGCAGCACTTCAGCTCCCCCCTCAATCCCCCCCTGGAGAGGCCTCTGCCACTCCGCCGCCCGGCTGCTGGTCCCCAGGACGCCTCCACGACGGCTTCCAAGACGAGCTCGACTTTTTTCAGATCGCTCTGAGGACGCCTCCAGGGCGCATTTTGGCTTCATTTCGGCTCCGTCGGGGCCTCTCCTGGGCCGCAAACATCCGCTCCCCTCCCAGGGCCCTCGAGAGCGCCCTTGTGGCCCGCTCTCGCCGAAACGCTGGCGTTTCAGAACATATAGCAACTACGATGCTTTTTGGCGCCTGTCCGCTTCCCCGGGGAAGACCCAGACGCTTCTCACACCTGCCTTTCGGGCTCATCTGGGGCATTTCCATATGTCAAATTTGGACGCCGTTTCTGGGCGCGGTCCGGGGTCTATTTTGGAAGATTCGGGGCCCCACTTGGGCCCCAGAACGGGCCCGAAACAGCCATAGGGCGGGCCCGGTCTTTGCCGGAAGACAGACGGGGCGGCCCAAGAGGCCGCCAAGAGGGCCCCAAGACGACCCAAGTGGGCCCCAAGACGGCCCAAGAGGGCTCCAAGACGGCTTCAAGATCGCCCCAAGACGGCCCAAGAGGCCGCCAAAAAGGCACCATATTGCCCAAGAGGCCCCCACGGCGGCCCAAGAGGCCCCCAGGACGGCCCCAGAGGGCCCAACAGGAGGAGACCGAGCAAACTTTGCGAGCTCTCCGGCCCAAGAGGCCCCACAGGAGGCCCCAAGAAACCATAAGAGGCCTTCAAGAAGCCAGAAGACGCCCCCGACAGGCCTAGAAGAGGCCCCAACACGATCCCCAAGAGGCCCCGAGAGACTTCACTGGTGCCCGAATGGTACCACTTGAAACCTACACACTCAAGAAGCACCCACGAGGTATCCCAGAGGCTCGCGGACACAGACTGCTTTGGCTCACGCTTGGTCTACCTGTGTCGTCGTCCACGTCATCGTCGTCGTCATCGTCGTCGTCGTCGTCGTCGCCGTCATCGTCGTTCCCTGCGCCATGTTTGTCGCTTTTGGACTCGATCCAAGACCAATGTTGGGCGCTCCTGGGCTTCACGCGGGCCCCAAACAAAACCCAAACCGGCCCCAAACCAGCCCGATTTTCAATGGCATTCCGACGGAGGAACGGCCCAACACGGACGTGCTGTCGGTTCGGCTTTTTCAACGCCCGCCTGAGCCGCATGGGTCCCTGCTTGGCTCCTTGTAGGCAGCGTTCGGGCTATTTCGGGCATCCTGGTATGGGTAGTAAACAAAGGCCCAGAGAGCCAACGTCCATATCACCGATCCGTCGGTACTGCTGACGGGACGAGGACCAAACGGCAAATCTTCGATCGATCAGACACGCGCCATGCCTTAGCCTAACAGGCTATGGGATGGGAGCAACAAGGGGGCGCAATCAAAAACAAATCACACCTGCGGGGGGGTCTTCTATGATTTTCTGCATCTGTTCATCCCGTGATGGAGCCGTCTTCGCCTTGCCCAGCGAGAACTGGAGTGGGCGGGCGGTTGACGCGGAGCCGCTTGAATCAATCCCCAGCCTGTGGGGGCCACACCGTCCCCGCTGAAGGAAGCGACGGGAGGCAGCCAGAGAGGCAGCTATGGAACCAGCGCGGGCACAAGGGTAACGCAGCGCTCGAATCGAATCTGGCACGTCGCGAGTATGGAGCTGGTTCAAGACACCTGCAGTTGAGATCTCAGGCCTGCGTTGAGCTGCGGTGCGAGCGGCACGACGCTCGAGCCGAGGGTGAAACTCCAGGGAGCAGTCTGCTGGCTGCCCCAGAGGCCCAACCGGTCGAGAGTACAGTCGGGGGCTTGACCTGAGGAACCCAAAATAAGGAACGAGGCCCCTTTCTTCCATGAGTTAAACTTCGATTTCCGACCGAAAACATAAGGAAAACCTGAGGCAAGCTGCGAAACACTGAAGGAACGCGGAGCCCCTCCCCAACGAAAATGGTTCCTTCTTCAGGGCCCCGACTGTACTCGCTTTGATACCGAACGTACTGTGGGTGCGTACCAAACGATAAGCCTCGGGCCACACGCGCGCGCACAGATGCCAAGCTCACACCCAAACCACGGGGTTCAAAACTCAAGAAGACCTGGCAAGCAGTTCGTGCTTGAGTATAAGCTGCCAGATCTAGTGTGCGCGCGCGCTCGCAGCAATCCTAATACAACCATCTGTTGTTTCGCCGTTCTGATACTTGTGCGCGTCCCGCTTAGCTTTCAGCGGAAGAGGTTCGCTCTCGCCCTGCAGATCGAACAGTTTCGCCGTTCTGTCGCAATGGAAACCATGCGGGCAGCGCGCGCATGTCGACATCATTCAACAGTCATCGCGCGCATGCCAACTCTGCCAAAACACACAATGCGAGTCGCACATGTGTGTCCCCGCGCGCTTGGCAAACTCATAACCAAACCGATTACTTTCTAAGCATGTCAAAATAGGTGTTAAAGCGCGCATGAGCACCACATATGCTAATTTGACGTCGTATGTGGAACTCTAACAGCACCCCGTAGATGGCACCGCCTAGACTGCACATAGTCGCTGTGTAAGGCCCATGCGTTGGCATCATTTTGTGTTCGCAGGTCTTTGGACACTGAAAAGGAGCTGAGGGGCAACCGCGAGCGCTCTAACGATTAATCGCTGACGCTGGGAAGCCAGCAGCTAACTCTGCCGCAGCGCTGCTCGGGGCGACGCTGCAAAGTGTGAATATACCCTTAAGTCGGGCCTGTCCCTCTACAGGAGGAGTATTCAAAACTAGTAAAAAATAGTCTGGGGACGATTTTCTGACTATTTTTGAATACTTTTTGGGTGTTCTCAATTTGTCCTCCAAAATCCGAATGTAGGGGGACACGCCCGACCTACACATACCCTGACTCTGCTGTGCCCTCCCGGTCGTTTGGACGACGGGATGACGAGGTCCCAGTGGGTGAACTGCCTTGCGGCCGCCTGAAGCTGCGCACTCCACGCGAGAGAGTGAGGATGGGCAGGGCCGTCGATCCTCTTCTGCTCGTCTACTTTGCCTCGCCCAGCTCTTTGGCTGCTCCCGCACAACTCATTTTGTTGCCCTCCGTTGCGAAGGAAGACCCTCTTCCACCTCATAGCTCACCAGCGCGACTGTCCTGACAGCCCGGCTGGTCAAAGCAGTGCTGAGACACGCCTTTTCCGATGCGAAGCACAGCCCGCTGAAATCCGCTCCAGGACTGGCCCCGACGAGGGCTCCCAGGCGCAGGACGCTTGCCAGGAACCAGTCCGAGCCCGTCGCAACCGCAGGGGCGGTGTGGGGAAGGAGGCGGCGGCGCCGCCGTTGGGTCACAGACTGCCGATGGTCGTTTTGGAGATGGCTCCTCTTCTTCATCCTCCTCCTCGCACGTAGCTTGGAATGAAGTTCGAAGTTGCACCACTGACCCATCTACTTGCTGCACGAGCTGGGACCTTGCAGCTCTGGCGAGGGAAACAACCATGTCTGCTTCCACAGGCACGAGAGTTTTGACAGAGTTGTGCGTCTAATAAGCGGCCACGACCCTTTGCACTGCTAACACCCGTTGCTCATCCGAGAGAGAAGCAACTTCCTCCTCCTCCTCCTCGAGGGGGAGGGGGGGGCGAACAGCGCGTGTCTGCTTGCCAGAAACATCCTAGAGCCCGCGGCCACGGGGTGTGTGCCGCTGTGGGCGCGCCGACGGCACGAGGCGTCGGCCTCAAAACCTGCGGCAGGCTGGTGTCAACGTCGACGTCGGCGTTGGTTTCTGACGTCGACGTCGACGTCGACTTGAACGTCGATCCTGGATTTAGGTCGGGCGTGTCCTCCTACAGGTGGATTTTGGATGAAAGAAATAGCCGAAACATTTTTTAAAAGGCTCACACATACGCAAACACATCGTCTCCAGACTATGTTTTGATAATTTTTGAATATTCCTCCTGTAGAGGGACACGCCCGACTTAACCCTGGATCGTGCAACCTCGGGAGGTCGCGGCCCTCCGATTGCGCAGGTCGTTCGTCGGCGGCCACGTTCGGGCCGCCGGCGGCGTTCCACCAAGAACGCCCGCGCCGGGGTCGCCGTATGTATGTATGCATGCATGCATGTGTGTATGTATGTATGTATGTATGTATGTATGTACGTACGTACGTACGTACGTACGTACGTACGTACGTATGTATGTATGCATGCATGCATGCATGCATGCATGCATGTATGTATGTATGTATGTATGTATGTATATACACATATGTATGTATGCATGCATGCATGTATGTATGTATGTATGTGTGTATGCATGTATGTATGTAATGTAATGTAATGTAATGTAATGTAATGTAATGTAATGTAATGTAATGTAACGTACTGTATGTAGGTATGTCTGTATGTATGTATGTATACATCCATGTATATATGTAGGTATGCATGTATGCATGTATGCATGTATGCATGTATATATGTCTGTCTGTCTGCCTGCCTGCCTGCCTGCCTGCCTGTCTGTCTGTCTGTCTGTCTGTCTGTCTGTCTGTCTGTCTGTCTGTATGTATGTATGTATGTATGTATGTATATGTGTGTATCTGTGTATGAGTATATCTGTACACATCCAATATTGCATTGGTTCTTCGCGCCATGCACCGTGGTCCTTGAGGCTTTGCTTATGTTGGTCGTTCGCGCCATCTCTGGTGGCCTTGGAAATTTGGCCCCTTCCCTGCGGTGGTTTTCGGACATCTCCGAAAGTTCGGGCGGTCCGTAGACCTTCCCGGGCCTCTGGGGACTCCCGAAAGGCGCTGGGTGGAGGGCGAAGGATAGGAGGGAGGGAATTTCTGGCAGCGAGGAGGGAAGCGGATGTGGGGGAGGACGAGCGGTGGAGCGACAGAAAGAGGAGGAGGAGGAGAAGGAGGAGGATGAGGAGGAGGATGAGGAGGAGAGGAGAAGGAGGAGGGAAAGAGATGGCGCCGTCGGGGGACGGCGAAGGATTTCGGTTGCGCCGCACCGAGGAATGGTAAGCCACGCGAATGAATGCCAAGCACACCGACGCAATGCCAAGCAATGCCGCAAAGTACAAAGCAATGCCAAGCCGAGGATGCCATGTTGCAGCGGGTCGCAACGGGCCACGCGAAAATAAGTAATTCTTGGGGAATTGACCGGATCCCGGGTTCGCAATCGATTTCCGGGAAATGTGGTTGCGAACCCGGGATTCGAGTCGGTCTGGTGGAAAACGCCGTGCGGGACTTGTTGGAGCCCTGGTGGGCCGGCTTGGGGCCCTCGCGAGCCGTCCTGGGGCCATCTTGGGCCGTGTTGGGGAGCTCGGGCCCTCTAGGGACCTTACGGGGGCTACGTGGGCCATCCTGGTGGCATTTCATGGCCTTCTTGGGCATCTCTTGGGGGCCTTGTGAGGGCCTGTTGGGCCTCTTTTTGGCCCATTTGGGGCTTCCTTGGGCAATCTTGGGGCCAACCAGGCCGTCTAGAGGCTCTCTTGTGGGTCTTTTGGGCCGACTTGGGGCGATACCCGAGGCCTTTTTTGTCTGGTTTGGGCGCCGCAAAGACCCGAACAGCGAATCTGCTGAACACGTACGTTTCCCTTGGGAAGGAACCGATTTCTGCGTTCTGGACATCCTGATCGGGGCCTCCTGGGCCGTCTCCTCGGCCTCTCGGCTCGCCGCTCTGATCGTGTGGGGCCTGCTGGCCAGACCCGGCCAAGCGCCCTGGCAAGTCCGGGACGAGCCGGAGGGCCTTTGGCAAGGGTGTCTGGGGGGCCTGGAAGCCCAGGATCCTGGGGGTCTGGGTTTCGTAGGGGCGGTTCGGGGGTTTTCCCACCCCCGCGGCTGGTAAGAATATAGGAGGAATGCACACACACAGATATATATATATATATATATATATATGTGTATACATACATACATATATATATATATATACGTGTATATAAATGAAAAGTAAGAGCCGGATGGAGCGAGAGAGGGAGAGAGAGAGAGAGACAGGGAGGGATAGAGAGAGTGAGAGAGAACGCATGTTGAGCATTTGCTCAGCACGACGTGCAGAGGCGAGGAGAGAGAGAGAGAGAGAGGTGTCGAGGAGGGTGAGGAGGGCACCAAGCAGCTGGAGGATCCAAATGCGAGAGAGAGAGAGAGAAACAAAGAGAGACGTGCTTGCTGAGCTCTGGCGGTCTCGATCAGACCCCCTCGCAGGCCCTGGTGCTGGAGCTCGAGAGATGCGCCGCTTGCCCTCCTCCTCCTCCTCCTCCTCCTCCTCCCCGTATTCCTCCTCCTCCTCCTCCTCCTCCTCCTCCTCCTCCTCCTCCTCCTCCCGCCCGGGGCTCTCCCTGGCCCTGGCGCTGAGCTGCGGCGACCTGCCGACTTCTTCCCCCCGGCCCCGCCCTCGAGCGCATCTGGAAGGTCAGCGTTCGGGGGAGGCCGGCCCGGCGGAGGAGCATCCGGCCGGATCGCCGATGCCTCGCCGATACCTCGGCGATACAGTCGGGGCGTTGACCTAAGGAACCCTAAATAAGGAACGAGGCCCCTTTTTCCAGAAGTTAACCTTCGATGCCTGTCGAAAGCAGAAGGAAAACCCGAGGCAAGCTGCGAAACACTTAAGGAACGCGGAGCCCCTCCCCAACGAAAAGGGTTCCTTCTTCAGGGCCCCGACTGTACATCGGCGATAGGCCCCCGATGACGAAACCGCGCGGTCCTGGGCGCGGGGGGGGAGGGGGGAGCGCTGCCGGGCCCCTGGCGATGGTGGGTGGGCGATCGGAGGCCGATGCGCCTCCCCCCGGAGCCCCGCCCAGCCCCGCCCCCGACGGCTTCGGACCACAGCGCGGGCCTCTCTGGCGGCCGCTCGGGACGGCCCGGGCAGGCCCCCGGGAAACGCTCTCGGCGAGGCGCAGCTGCCGGGATGCCTCCCGAGGCCGGGGATCCGCCGAGATCCGAGGGGGGCACGCTCCAACACCGGGGGCCTCGAGCCTGTCGCCCCCCCAAGCCTGCGCCCCCCCCGGCGTTGCCCCTGGTGCCCCCCAGCCCCGAAGCTGCGGTCTGGCGATCTCCGCCGCCGTCCTCCGCTCGGCCCCGCCCCCAACGGCTGCGCTCTGGCGGTCGCCGCTCTCCTGCGCTGCCGTGGCCCCGTCCCCGCCTCTGCCCTTTTATAATGCCCGATGCGGTGCCCTGGCGGTCTTCCTGCCGTCATCCTTGGCAAGGGCGCGGCGCCGAAGATCTCATTGCGGTGAGGGCGTTGGGCAGGCGGCCTTCTGTCTCGAATGGACACAGGCCGCGGCGGCGTGGACAGCGAGTCCTGTTCAAAATGAGCAGGAGCTGCTGTTGGGCATTGTACCCATTCTTTCCGTACCCATTTCGGGCGTCCAGAAAGGAACCGTTGGATGAGGAATCCAGGGTCCGAAAACCGGAACACCAATGGAGGCATGGCCATGGATATCAACACCGCCGTTAGCAGATAAGGACTCCTGAAGGGTCTGGATCCTTCCAGGCACATTCCGTAGCCAACGCCCCCTCCGCACTTCATCAAAACGGTTGGTAACGCCGCCATCATTCGGGTGTTCGTTTACGGGGGGCAATCAGCGCGGGGTGAAGAAACGTGTATTTTTCGTGCACGTTTTGGGTCCGTCGTGGCAGTTTAGGGGCCCTTTAGGGCCGCTTTCTCACAATCCTCGATGCCCACCTGACTATGAACGCCTCTTGTCTCGCTGTCTGCAGTCCATGCGCCATCGGCAGCTGCTCCAGAGGTAGCAGCAGGTATTCACCAGAAAGTCTGAGCTCTACGACTTTGCCACGAAGGACTGCTGAATACGGGCCATGGACTCCCAAGCGTTTTCCCCAATACCAGCTTTAACCCGAGCTTTTGTTTGACGGCCCTGGGGCCAGGAAAGGCCCCGCGAGGCCGAGACTGGCAAAAAAACCTCCAGGACCCTCGGACCTCCTTGTTCATGCGCCGGGGGCAATCTCGATCCTTGAATCTTTTCTTCGAGGACCTCTTTTCTACGCGATCTGGGCTTAGGGTTAGGTCGGGCATGTCCTCCTGCAGGCGGATTTTGGACGAACAAAAATTACACCTGAGAAAACACCAATCAGTGGATGACTTGAAAATTAATCCGCCGGCCCCCTTGTGGGGCGAAGGTTCGCAGTTTCCTGTGCCAGTTGCAGCTTCCAGTATCCACTGTTACAGTTCTGCTTCTTGCTGCTTACTGTTACTTGTTGATGGACCGCGCGAGGGGGGGAGGCCCAAATGGGCAGGTTTGGCACGCCCGCCCTGAGCGTGTGCTCTGAATTGCTGGGGCGGATAAAAATTTACACCTTTCACCAGATCGGCGGGGTCAGGGTCCAAAAACACATGGGATTTGCTACATTTCTGACATTCGGTGACACCCCTCACGCAGATCGGCGGGGTCAGGGTCCGAGAACATATGGGATTTGTCACATTTCTGAAATTTGCTGCCACCCCTCACGCAGATCGGCGGGGCCAGGGTTCAAAAACACTGGGGATTTGCAACATTTCTGACATTCGGTGGCACCCCTCACGCTGATCGGCGGGGTCAGGGTCCAAACACACATGGGATTTGCCACATTTTTGAAATTCGGTGGGGCACCCCTCACGCAGATCGGCGGGGTCACGGTTCAAAAGCCGGAGGGATTTGCCACATTTTTGAAATTCGGTGACACCCCTCACGCAGATCGGCGGGGTCAGGGGTCGAAAACCGATGGGATTCTGAACATTTCTAAAATTCGCTTGCACCCCTCACGCAGATCGGCGGGGTCAGGGTCTAAAAACACTAGGGATTTGCTACATTTCTTAAATTTGTTGGCACCCCTCACGCAGATCGGCGGGGTCAGGGGTCGAAAACCAATGGGATTCTGAACATTTCCGAAATTCGCTGGCGCCCCTCACGCAGATCGGCGGGATCAGGGTCCAAACACACATGAGATTTGCTACATTTCTGAAATTCGGTGGGGCACCCCTCACGCAGATTCGTAAGGTCAGGGTCGAAAAACAAACAGTTCCCGACACTGCTTCACGGCGGCGCCCAGACCTCATGATTTAGCTTTTGCATCTCCCATTATCTGAGACAGGGGGCCGGCGGCATGGGGCGAAGCCCTTACGGATATCATGGACCTTGAGATCGGTTATGACATCCATAATGAGAACGATAGTGTAATCGACAGTGAGGACGATTGTAAGGTCGATCGTGAGAACTAGAGTGAAACCGATTCAATGAGATTGATAGTGAGATCGAAAGCGAGATCGCTCATGCGATCTCTAGTGAGATCGCTTGTGAAATCGATAGTGATATCATAATATCGATGCTGAGATCGATAGAGAAGTGGGTAATGAGATCGATGGTGAGACCGATCGATAAGAAGATCGACCAAGAACCCGGGAACCAAGAATTTCGCCGCACTCCGAAATCGGCCCGGAACCTGGTACCGGGAAATCCGGGAACCCAGAACGGGGAACCCGGGAACCCAGCCAACAACCCAAATCGGCGAGAAACTTTCGCCAAATCTTTGAACTTCCGCGAGGACCCCTTCAGTGCAATCACAGATTGGGGAATGAGGATGCCGCCCTATGGCCGCGCACATTCGCTTTACGAGTGTGCAGCATCCTCAGGGATTGGTATGGTTTGAGAACTAATACTGTTGATCCTGAGACCGATTGTGAAATCGATAATGAGATCGATTATGTAATCGATAGTAAAGGACGGTAGTAAGGTCGATCGTGAGACCGAGAACGAAATCGATTCAATGAGATCGATAGTGAGATCGATCGCGAGATCGCTCATGCGATCTCTAGTGAGATCGCTTGTGAGATCGATAGTGATATCGATGGTGAGATCGATCGAAAAGTGGGTAGTCAAATCGATGGTGAGACCGATCGATAAGAAGATCGACCAGGAACCCGGGAACCCGAGAACCTCGCCGCCCTCCGAAATCGGCCCGGAACCAATGACCAGGAACCTGGGAACCCGGAATCCGGCACCAGGAAACCTAGCGTGCGACCAAAATCGGCGCGATACTTTCGCCAAATCTTTCAACTTCCGCGAGGACCCCTTCAGTGCAAGCACTGATTCGGGAAACATAGTCCAGACATGCTCCAACATAGTCAAACATTGTACTAAAATTATCCCCAGACTAGTTCTTGACAATTTTTGAGTTTTCCTCCTGTAGAGGGACAGGCCCGACGTAAGCTTAGGGGCCACTGGTCTTGTAGGCCGCGGGTCCTTCCCACCTCGTGCACCTGCTCGCTCGAGGCGGCCTGCGGTGCGCAGCAGAGGAGGTCACTTGGGGGAGGATGAGTACTGAGGGGGGGAGGGAGGGAGGGGAAAGGGAGAGGGGGAGGGGAAAGGGATAGGGGGAATATTTCCTCCCTCCCCTCCCTTAATATTGCTCCTTCCCCGCCCTCTGGGGGAAGACTATTGGAGGAGGGAGGTGTGAGGGAGGGAAGAGGGAGGGGCGGGGAGATGGGATGGTCAGGGAGGGGAGGGAGAACGGGTGGAGGTGGGATGGAGAGAAGGGGGGGATGGAGGGATGGAGGAAGGTGGAGATGGGGAGGGAGGGAGGGCGAGGGGAGGGAGGGAGGGAGGGAGGGAGGGGGGGGGAGGGCTGGAGGAGGGGGATGGAGGGGATGGAGGGGATTGGAGGGGAGGGGTGGAGGGAGGCAGGGGAGGGGACGGAGGGGGGGGGGCAGGGAGAGGGAGGACGAGAGGGAGAGAGCCGCAGCTCCCCCGCCGTGGAGGCTCCGGATGCCCTCGCTCCGAGGGCGGGCCCGCCCGCCAGCGGGGATGGCCGGCCCGAGCGGCCCCCGCCGCGCCACACCAGCCCGAAGACTCCCGCCGTCCCGCTCCTCCGCTCTCCTGGCTCTCCTCCGCCGGCTGCTCCGCCAACCCCATCCCTCCTCCTTACCCCTCGGTCGGAAGAAGCAGGTGCGAACATGAAGCAGGAGGGCGTTCGAGAGTAGACTGGGTTCGTCCGCCCCCCTGGGAGGACGGAAGAGGCGAAGCCACTCGATCATTGAAGCAGGAAGGCGCTGAAAGTATACTGGAATACGGGACTCCACAAGTACCAACTTTCAACGACCGATGGGGTGTAAGTAACTCTTCCCCGTCGCCCCCCCCCGGACGCGCCGGCAGGGCGGCCTGGGCATGACGCCTGAAATCCCTCGCCGCGGTCATGTTCCTGAAGCTTGTGGGTGGAGGGGGGGTCTTTTTTTAATGGAACTTTGCCTCGATCCGCACGCATTCGTCATCAATAGTTGCAGCCGTTGCGGGGATTAGGAGGAGGCGCTTTCAGCATGTAGCTCTCGTCGCTGCGCCGCGGACAATACTCTGCAGACGCTACCGAGATGGAGGAGAGGGCGGTTCCTTGTCGAACTGGGGCTCTCGCCTCAGCACACTCTGTCTTGAACCTCTGCAACAAGTGCAGATCCGACTACCAGTTCCGCTTCACAACTGGGATCGCGCCTCTGCGCTGGGCATCTTCGTCCTAAAAGCTGGCAGCCGCTATGAAGATGTAAGGCGGCTCCTTGCCAACCTGGGGCTCGCGCCTCAGCGCCGCGCGCATTCGTCTCAAAGTTTGCACCAGCTACCAAAGTAGAGGGCGGTTCCTTTTCAAAAGTGGGACTCTCGAATTAGCGCTACGCGCATTCGTTTCATACGTTTACATCAACTGCAAAGATGCAGGGCGGTTCCTTTTCAACATGTGGCTCTTGCTGGAAACATCCCCACACATATGTAGCCGCGGCCTTTTCAAACTGGGGCAGTCGCCTCAGACTTCCTCCAAACCAGTTACCATGCGTGTGCACACATGTGCATTCGTGACGCGCCTGGGGGGGGGGGTCCTCCGCAGAAGCGGAACTCTCGCCGACCACACCCTTCAACTTTCTGGTCCCAGCCATTCGTATTTCTAGGTCGGGCATGCCCTCCTACAGGCGGATTTTGGGCGAAACATCAAACATAGTCAATCCGTGTATATATATATATATATGAAATATATGTATGCGTATGTGTATAATAAGAAAAGTCGTCACCCGACGAATGTTTGACATTTTTTTAAATCTTCCTCCTGTAGACGGGGCCCGACGGAATCGTATCCCCCAGAAGCCATGAGCAACAAAGCAGGGCAGCCCCTCGTGGAGACGAGGGACCCCCGCCGGAGGGGCAGGCGCATAATGTGGCGTGCCCGCCGTTGGAGGGGACGGCGCCTCTGGTGGTGACGAGGATCGCGGTTTAGGGACCCCTAAGAGGGGAGGGGGGGCTGTGGCAGCACCGTTGACGCATCTTGGCCTTACTCTGGTGCTCCTCTTCCCCCTCTCCTCCTCCCTCCCCCTCCTCCTCCCTCTCCTCCTCCTCCTCCTCCTCCTCCTCCTCCTCTCCTCCTTCCATCCTCCCTCCTCCTTCCTCCCCCCCTCCGCCCTCCCCCTCCTCCTTCTCACCCCTCCCCTCCTCATCCCCCTCTCCCTCCTCCTCCTCCTCCTCCTCCTCCTCCTCCCTACTCCTCCCCCCTCCTCCCCCGCTCATCCTGCTCCCCCTTCACCTCCTCTTCGTCGTGTGTCCAGGCCCTTCTCCTCGGGAAGGGTGCCGCGTTCGGGACGGCAATTTTGGAATGGCCCTACCGCCAGAAGCCATGCATAGGTTGAGCACCAGCGCCATCCGCTACAGGACTGGGACCAAGCAACAACCAGGTGCGCCGCCTCGCGAAGACCTCGCTTGTCTCTGCGCTCCCCCCCCTCCCGCCTCGCATTCCCGCCCCACCCTCAAGAGAGCTCCCGCCCCCCCTCGCCGGCGTGCTCCCATCCCCGGGAGTCCGCAGCCCCTTCGTGGTGCACGGCCCCCCTGAGGGGCTACGTGATCTCTGCATGCAATGAGGGCGCTCAGCATTGCTGCCGCCGCCTCCTTCCTCCTCCTCCTCCTCCTCCTCCTCCTCCCTTCCTCCTCCTCCCCCTGCTCCTCCTCCTCCTCCTCCTCCTCCTCCTCCTCCTCGTCCTCTCCTCGTCCTCGTCCTCCTCCTCCTTCTCCTCCTCCTCCTCCTTCTCCTCCTCCTCCTCCTCCTCCTCCTCGTCCTCCTCCCTCCTCCTCTTCCTCCTCCTCCTCCTCCTCCTCCTCCTCCTCCTCCTCCCCGTGGCCCCTCGGGACCTCTCCCGCCCGCGCCCCCCTGCGCCGCCTCCTCCTGCCTCGCCCCGCCCACCTCCTGGCCGCCCCCTCAAGGCTCCCTCCGCGCCCCTCTGTCACCTTCTCATGGCCTCCTCCTCCTCCTCCTCCTCCTCCTCCTCCTCCTCCTCTGCATGCAATGGCAGACGGGCCCCAAGATGGCCTCCAAGATACCTCCAAGACGGCCAAGATGGCCTCCAAGACGGCCAAGATGGCTCCAAGATGCACCCAAGACGGCCTAAGATGGCCTCAAGATGGCCTAAGACTGCCCAAAAGGCTCGCGAGAGGCCTCCGAGACGGCCCAAGAGCCTTCCAAGACGTTCTCCTGCAAGGCCCGCAAAGGGCCAAAGTCATTGATGTTCCTGAGATTTCTAAGGATTTTGGCTTTTGCTCCTTTTCAGCTCTCCGACGGCCCAAGACGGCCTAAGCAACCCCAAACATCGATCCAATAGCGTCCAAGAGGCATCCAATATGGCCCCATGACAGCCCAAGAGGCCCCCAAGAGAGCCCCAAGAAGGCCCCAAGACGGTCCAAGAGGCCCTCAAGACGCCCAAGATAGCCTCAAAGACGGCCAAGATGGCCTCCAAGATGCCTCCAAGAAGGCCAAGATGGCCCGCAAATGCACTCAAGGCGGCCCGAGATGGCCGAAGACGGCCGTACAGGCCCGCAAGAGGCCTCCAAGACGGCCCAAAAGCCTTCCAAGACGTCCTCCAGCAAGGCCCGAAAAGGGCCAACATCATTGATTTTCCTTAGGTGTCGAACGATGTTGGCTTTTGCTCCTTTTCAGCTCTCCGACTGCCCAAGACGGCCCAAGCGGCCCCCACCATCGACCCAAGAGCGTCCAAGAGGCCTCCACGATGGCCCATGACAACCCAAGAGGCCCCCACGAAGGCCCCAACAAGACGCCAAGACGGCCCAATATGGCCCCCAAGACGCCCAAGATGGCATCCAAGACGGCCACGATGGCCTCCAAGATGCCTCCAAGACGGCCAAGAAGGCCTCCAAGACGGCGAAGCTGGCCCCACGATTCACCCAAGATGGCCCCATATGGCCTGAAGATGGCCTTCGACTGCCCAAAAGGCCCACCACAAGCCTCCAAGACGGCCCAAGGCCCCTCCAAGACGTCCTCCAGGAGGCCCGAGCACTCGGAAACCACCTGGTCCGATAGCTCGCCCGACTCCGCGTTCCCCGAAGGCTTTCGAACCCCACTCGAGGAACGCGTGGCCTGATAGCTTGGCCAAGCTGAAACCCAGCTTTCGGCCACGCAGGCGCTTCCAAAGAGGCAAGGGGGCGGCGGTGATTCGCCGCAGGCGTCTTCGATACCGCCGACGTCTCAATATGCGCTGGGGATTCCCATCCGCCCCCGCATGATGCTCCCAGATGCGCCAAGGCGGCACCGAGACGCACCGACGAGACTCTGCTATATCTCATGCTGATAGAGAGGGGGCCCGCGACGGGGGGCCGACTGACGAGGATGGACTTGGAGGAGAGGGTGTGCTTCAGCATCGTGGATGCATTCTGGGCACTCGGGTCCTGCTTCTCCTCCTGCTGCTCCTCCTTTCCCTCTTTCCCCACCCCCTTCTCCTCCACCTACTCTTGGTGACTCTTGGTTCTGCGGAAGACGAGCGTCGTCGACTCGCCCCTGATCAAGGCATCGGCGGGAACACACGCGGCCAGCGCGCGGGCTGGGAGAACCCCCTCAGTCACGACTCTCAGAGAGGGAGGCCCCAAGCGGGGAGGCTGAGGGAGGGACACAGGAGACCTGCGTGACACCTTCCCCTCCTGCTCCTCCTTCTCATCCTCTTCCTCCCCCATCGGAAGCCTGAAACTGAAGGCCCTGAGTTCTCCGACGAGCTGTGGCCCTCGATTATACTCCCTCTCCTCCTCCTCCTCCTCCTCCTTCTCCTCCTCGTCCTCCTTCTCCTGCCTCTCCCTCCCCGCGTAGGAGGGAAGGGGGTAGGGGGTGGGGAGAGGGGGGGGGACAAGCTAGGTGCGCCATATCTGACATCATATACCTCCCTCCCATCCCTTCCCACTGCGCTGACTCAATCTTTATCCGCGGACGCATGCCACAACCGACCTGGAACTCCACAACAAACCCCATCGTGCTATGCGCAGTCGGAAACGGGGAACTTTTGGGACCTGTGCGACCTGGGGAACCTATGTGGCCTGTGGGGCCCGTGGGATCTGTGGGAACCGTGAGACCTGTGGGACCTGTGGCACGGGCGGGACCTGTGAGACCTGGGGAGCCTCTGTGGGACCCGTGAGGCATGCGACTCCTCTGGGACTTGTGGGGCCTGCGGGAGCTGTCGGACCCATGGAACCTGTGGGGCATGCGAGACCTGCGACACCTGTGTGGTGCTGTGGGCCCTGTGGAGCCTGCGAGCTGTGGGACCTGCGAGACCTGTGGGATCCAGAAAGGCATCCCACGCTGAGGCGGGAGCGCTCTTCTGAATGACGGGCGCCGACAATGAGGCCCACGCTGCAGCGGGAGCACTATCTTGAAAACCGAAAGCAATCGAAGTGTAAACAAAAGCCATCGGGAATATCAACATTGGAATTCCTATGTGAAGAGCAATATGCGGAGGGGGTGGGATATCTTCCGCACAGTATTCGTAGGGAGGAGGAGAAAGCGGAGGTAGGCGGCGTGAATGGACGATGGGTTCGTCGGAACGCCTGCCGTATGAGCCAGCGGGACGCTCAGCGCTAGCGCGGCCGCTAGCGTAGACTGGGGGGAGGAGGGGCGGGGGACGGCGGGAAGGAACCTTGGGAGGGGGGGAAGGGCGGGGGAGGGGGAGAGGGGGAGGGAAGCTAGGAGGGGGGGGGAGGAAGGGGAAGGGGAGGGGGAGAAGGGGCGGGGGAGAGGCGCGAGGGAGAGGGGGCGGGAAGGACAAACGGGGAGGGGAAACACCCCAGGACCCCCCCCAGGATCTGCAGGAATGGGTCCGCGGCCCCCGGACGACCCCCCACGAAGCCCACCGCTAGACGAGCGCGTTCCACTACTCGCAGAGCAGCTGCTCGCCAGGGGCCTGGTTCCGCCGCGGGGGATTCACGATCCCTTGCGCACAAGATTTGTTCCCAACCATCCTGTGGTGTTGGGTCCTCGTTTTGAAGAGACGGTGGCCCGCGTCTCCTCCTCTCCTCCTCCCCCCCCTCCTCCTGCCACACCCATTTCGGCACACCCCTCACACGTTTCGTGGCCCCACAGGGAGCTCCACCGAAGGCCCCAGTGCTGCCGCCCGCATGCGTCCCGCACACCCAATTCGGCACACCCCTCACACGTTTCGTGGCCCCATAGGGAGCCCCACCGAAGGCCCCAGTGCTGCCGCCCGCATGCGTCCCGCACACCCAATTCGGCACACCCCTCACACGTTTCGTGGCCCCATAGGGAGCTCCACCGAAGGCCCCATGGCTGCCGTCCGCATGCGTCCCGCACACCCATTTCGGCACACCCCTCACACTTTTCGTGGCCCCATAGGGAGCTCCACCGAAGGCCCCAGTGCTGCCGTCCGCATGCGTCCCGCACACCCATTTCGGCACACCCCTCACACGTTTCGTGGCCCCACAGGGAGCTCCACCGAAGGCCACAGTGCTGCCGTCCGCATGCGTCCCGCACACCCATTTCGGCACACCCCTCACACGTTTCGTGGCCCCATAGGGAGCTCCACCGAAGGCCCCATGGCTGCCGTCCGCATGCGTCCCGCACACCAATTCCGGCACACCCCTCACACGTTTCGTGGCCCCATAGGGAGCTCCACCGAAGGCCCCAGTGCTGCCGTCCGCATGCGTCCCGCACACCCATTTCGGCACACCCCTCACACGTTCGTGGCCCCCTAGAGAGGTGCCCCGAAGGCCCCAGTGCTGCCGCCCGCATGCGTCCCGCACACCCATTCGGCACACCCCTCACACGTTTCGTGGCCCCATAGGGAGCCACCGAAGGCCCCCAGTGCTGCCGCCCGCATGCGTCCCGCACACCCAATTCGGCACACCCCTCACCGTTTCGTGGCCCCATAGGGAGCCCCACCGAAGGCCCCAGTGCTGCCGCCCGCATGCGTCCCGCACACCCAATTCGGCACACCCCTCACACGTTCGTGGCCCCATAGGGAGCCCCACCGAAGGCCCCAGTGCTGCCGCCCGCATGCGTCCCGCACACCCAATTCGGCACACCCCTCACACGTTTCGTGGCCCCATAGGGAGCCCCACCGAAGGCCCCAGTGCTGCCGCCCGCATGCGTCCCGCACACCCAATTCGGCACACCCCTCACACGTTTCGTGGCCCCATAGGGAGCCCCACCGAAGGCCCCAGTGCTGCCGCCCGCATGCGTCCCGCACACCCAATTCGGCACACCCCTCACACGTTTCGTGGCCCCATAGGGAGCCCCACCGAAGGCCCCAGTGCTGCCGCCCGCATGCGTCCCGCACACCCAATTCGGCACACCCCTCACACGTTTCGTGGCCCCATAGGGAGCCCCACAGAAGGCCCCTGCGCCCCAGCATGCGTCCCGCACGCACCACCCCTCACGCGTTTCGTGGCCCATAGTCCACCGAAGGCGTGCTGCCGCCCGCATGCGTCACGCACACCCAATTCGGCACACCCCTCACACGTTTCGTGGCCCCATAGGGAGCTCCACCGAAGGCCCCAGTGGCGGCGCTCACATGCGCATGCGTCCCGCGCACCCATTTCGGCACATCCCTGACAGGTTTCGTGGCCCCATCATCCACCGGAGGCCCCAGTGGCGGCGCTCACATGCGTCACCCACACCCACCCAATTCGGCACACCCCTCACACGTTTCGTGGCCCCATAGGGAGCTCCACCGAAGGCCCCAGCGGCCGCGCTCACATGCGTCCCCGCCACCCATCCCGGCACGCCCCTCACAACAACAGGTTTCGTGGCCCCATAGAGAGCTCCACCGAAGGCCCCAGTGGCACCGCCCGCATGCGTCACCACCCGCACCTAATTCGGCACACCCCTCACACGTTTCGTGGCCCCACGAAGGCCCCAGTGGCGGCGCTCACATGCGTCCCCGCCACACATCCCAGTACACCCCTCACGCGCTTCGTGGCCCCATAGGGAGCTCCACCGAAGGCCCCAATAGCGGCGCTTACATGCGTCTCCGCCACCCATCCCGCCCCCCCCCCCGCAGCAGCATCATGTTTCGGGGACCCATAGGGAGCTCCACTGGAGGCCCCAGTGGCGGCCCGCACATGCGTTTCCGCCACCCATGTCGGCACGCCCCGCGCGTGTTTCATGTCCCCATAGGGAGCTTCGCCGAATGCCCCAGTGGCACCCATCTCGGCACACCCCTCACACGTTCCGTAGTCCTATGGGGAGTTCCATTGAAGATGAAACCCGCAGCTGCGGTACTGACAACTGCATATGGTTGGGTTCTTCGCCAGGCTAATTTTTTGTTGGTCTCTCCTTTTTCCCCCCCCCGCTTGCGAGGAGGCACTGTGCGAGCAATGGGAAACGCGCTCGGTGAACCACGGGCCCAGGGCAGCCGCGAGCTGCCGGGGGCACGCCGGGCCGGGGGGCCGCCGGGCGTTCCGCCTGGCCCCTCTGGCTCTTCAGGTCGACGAACACGCGCTCCACCGCGGTGACCCTCGCAGCGGGGGCGCCGCGGGCGGCTCGGCGGGCCAGGCTCTCGGGTCGGGCGGCCGGTGCGGCCGCCCCGTGGCGCGGCCGGCAGGCGCAGCACGAAGGACGGAGTCCCGCCAGCCCTCTGGGCGTAGGTGGTTTGACGAGTTTTGTCTTCTCTCCCCCTCCTTCCCGTGCTCGGGGCATGGGCTGATCACTTTTCCTTATTCGATCTACATCCCATCCCCCAGGAAGCCGGCAACCATCCAGGAACCAAAAGGACCCCATGCTCCCCCCCACCAGCCCTGTCAAATTAGCCTGGCGAAGGACCCAACCATATGCAATTGTGAATACCGCAATTATGAATATTATCTTCGCCCGCGCTCCCTGACCGTGTGAGGTGCGTGCCGACATGCGTGGCGGGGCACGCAAGGCGAGCGAAGACGATAGGTCTGTGTGCGACAGAGTGCGAGCGAGCGAGTCTGATTGTGGATGAGTCTGCGCGCGCGTGAGTTTACGTGCATAAATGTCGACGTCCATGTCGGCACGCCTCTCACGAGGATCGCGCCTGTTTCCTTCCCGTTCTTCTTCTCCCTCTTTGCCCGTGCGCGCCCGCGTCCAAGTGCGGGCGCGGCGCCGCACGGAGTCCCCGCGACGCGCGCTGGTCGCCCCGAAGGGGTCCCCGCGACGCGCGCGTGTCGTCCGCTGCGCGGAGCAGAGGAAGCGAGCAGGCTGGCTCCCGCCCAGGATGCGCGGCCCGAGCGCGGCCTCAACACGTCGAATACGACGAAAAACTTCCGAACATCGAAAGTCGCCGCCATGCGAACTCCGCCACTGGGCCGCCATGCGGCGCGTTCCGCCGCGGAGACCTTCGGTGGAACCCCCTTATGGGCCCACGAACCGCTGTGCTGGGTGGTGGCTGACGCATGCGGGCGGTGCCACTGGGGTCTTCGGTGAAGCTCCCTATGGGGCCACGAAACACTGTACCGGGTGGTGGATGACGCATGCGGGCGGTGCCACTGGGGCTTTCGGTGGGGCCACGAAGCGCTGTACTGGGTGGTGGATGACGCATGCGGGCGGTCCCACCGGGACCTTCGGTGGAGTTCCTATGGGGCCACGCAGTGCTGTACTGGGTGGTGGATGACGCGCTGGGATCAGAGCGAGCAGTACCGGGGGAGGGGGGGCGCACGCGGGCGGTGCTAGCGGGGCCCTTCGGTGGAGCTCCCTGTGGGGCCACGGGAGGGGGGGACGCATTCGGGCAGTGCCACTCGGGCCTTCGGTGGAGCTCCGTATGGGCCCACGAAGCGATGTACTGGGCGTGGCTGACGCACGCGGGCGGGCTACTGGAGCTCCCTATGGGGCCACGAAGCGCTGTATTGGGTGGGGGGGACGCATGCGGGCGGTGCCACTGGGACGTTCGGTGGAGCTCCCTACGGGGCCACGAAACGCTGTATTGGGTGGTGGCTGACGCATGCGGGCGGTGCTAGTGGAGCCTTTGGTGGAACTCCCTGTGGGCCGCGAAGCGCTGTACCTACCGGGTGGGGGGGACGCATGCGGGCGGTGCCAGTGGGGCTTGGTGGAGCTCCCAAACAATGGGGCCGCGAATTGCAATACTGGGTGGTGGACGACGCATGCGGGCGGTGCCATTGGGGTCTTTCTGTGGAGCTCCTTACGGGGCCACCAAACGCTGTACTGGGTGGTGGCTGACGCATGCGGGCGGTCCCATTGGGACCTTCGATGGAGCTCCCCGTCGGGCCACGAAACGCTGTATTGGGTGGTGGCTGACGCATGCGGGCGGTGCCACTGGAGCCTTCGGTGACACCCCATTGTGGGGCCACGAAAACCTGTGCTGGGTGGTGGATGACGCATGCGGGCGGTGCCACTCGGGCCTTCGGTGGAGCTTTCCATGGGCCCATGAAGCGCTGTACTGGGTGATGGATGACGAATGCGGGCGGTGCCAATGGGGCCGTCGGTGGAGCTCCGTATGGGCCCACGAAGCGCTGTACTGGGTGGTGACTGACGCATGCGGGCGGTGCCACTGGGACCTTCGGTGGAGCTCCAATACGGGGGCGCGAAACGCTGTGCTGAAGGGTGGCTGACGCTTGCGGGCGGTGCCACTGGTGCCTTCGGTGGAGCCCCCTATGGGGCCACGAAGCGCTGAGCTGGGTGGTGGCTGACGTATGCGGGCGGTACCACTGGGACCTTCGGTGGAGCTCCCTGTGGGGCCACGAAGCGCTGTATTGGGTGGTGGCTGACGCATGCGGGCGGTCCCACTGGGACCTTGGGTGGAGCCTCCTATGGGGCCACGAAGCGCTGTGCTGGGTGGTGGCTGACGCATGCGGGCGGTGCCATTGGGACCTTCGGTGGGGCTCCCTGTGGGGCCACGAAACGCTGTACTGGGTGGTGACTGACGCATGCGGGCGGTGCCACTGGGGCCTTCGGTGGAGCTCCCTACGGGGCCACGGCTGTACTGGGTGGTGGCTGACGCATGCGGGCGGCGGTACTGGGGCCTTCGGTGGAGCCCCCTTATGGGCCCACGAACCGCTGTGCTGGGTGGTGGCTGACGCATGCGGGCGGTGCCAGGGGGGGCTTCGATGGAGCTCCCTATGAGGCCACGAAGCGCTGTACTGGGTGGGTGAACGCAGGGAGGAGGGAGGAGGGGAGGAGGGGGACGAGGAGGAGAGGAGGAGGAGGAGGCACGCGGGGCGCTGTCTCTTCAAAACGAGAACCCAACACCACAGGATGGTTGGGAACAAAGCAATACATAACGCTCTCCGCATCCAAATTTGGAGCATGCGCGGCCAACGCGATGCGCCCCCCCCCACCACCAGCCCTGTCAATTAGCCTGGCGGAGGACCCAACCATACGCAGCTGCGAATACCGCAAGCGTGCATATATTCTTCGGCGGTGCTCCCTATGGAGTCACGAGCCGCATGAGGGGTGCGCCGAATTGTGTGGTGGGGTACACAACACGACCGAAAACGATAGGTCCGAGCATGAAAGCTTGAGCGCGGGCGTGTCTAAGCGCGAGTGGGTCTGATTCAGAATTACTATGCGTGGGATTGATTCTATTTGCATGACTGCGACCATGGAGTCGCCTAGTGTAAATGCATACGACTGTGAATGGTTTGGGTCTGCCTAACTCTAAGAACTCGTGACACTGAGCGTAGCCTCCGCAAGGACTTTTCCTGGGAACCCCGGCGGCAGCGCCCGCGGGCCGCGACGCCCATGTCTGCACGCCCCTCACGAGGATCGCGCCCGCTTCCTCCCCTTCTTTTCCTCCTCTTTGCCCGCGCGCTCCAAAGTTCAAGACTGCAAGTGCTGCGCTACGCGGAGCCCCCGCGACGCGCGCAGGTCGGACGTCGACGACGGAGGACGACGACGAAGAAATCGGCCCTAGGGAAGCTGTCGGGACCACCAGCTCCCTATGGGGCCACGAAGCGTGTGAGGGGTGTGCCGACTTGGGTGTGCGGGACGCATGCGGGCGGCGGCGCTGGGGCCTTCGGTGCGGCTCCCTATGGGGCCACGAAGCGTGTGAGGGTGTGCCGAATGAATTGGGCGTGCGGGACGCATGCGGGCGGCGCCGCTGGGGCCTTCGGTACAGCTCCCTATGGGGCCACGAAACGTGTGAGGGGTGTGCCGCCTTGGGTGTGCGGGACGCATGCGGGCGGCGGCACTGGGGCCTTCGGTGGCCGAAGTGGGTGTGCGGGACGCATGCGGGCGGCGGCACCGGGGCCTTCGGTGGATCTCCCTATGGGGCCACGAAGCGCGTGAGAGGTGTGCCGAATTGGGTGTGCGGGGCGCGTGCGGGCGGCGGCACTGGGGCCTTTGGTGGAGCTAGCTGTGGGGCCACGAAACGTGTGAGGGGTGTGCCGCCTTGGGTGTGCGGGACGCATGCGGGCGGCAGCACTGGGGCCTTCGGTGGAGCTCCCTCTTGGGCCACGAAACGTGTGAGGGGTGTGCCGAAGCTGATGACAATGATGGTTTCGATGATGGCGATGCTGATGGTGATGAGGATGATAGTGACGATGATGATGGTGATGACGATGATGAGGACGACGACGATCACGGTGACGATGACGATGACGATGATGATGATGATGATGACGACGATGATGATGGTGGGAGGGAGGAGGGGGAGGAGGAGAGGAGTGAGGACGCGGGGCGCTGTCTCTTCAAAACGAGGACCCAACACCACAGGATGGTTGGGAAAAACAATACAAAGTACGCTTTGGGGCAACGTCTTGGGTCATGTTCGTGAGGTCCGCGAGCACTTTGTGTTGTTCCCAACCATCCTGTGGTGTTGGGTCCTCGTTTTGAAGAGACGGTGGCCCGCGTCTCCTCCTCTCTTCTCCTCCTCCGCCTCCTCTCCCCTCCTATCATCCTCATCCTCATCCTCATCCTCATCATCATCATCATCATCATAATCGTCATCATCATCATCATCATCATCATCATCATCATCATCATCATCATCATCATCATCATCATCATCATCGTCATTGTCATCGTCGTCATCGTCATCGTCATCACCCATTT
This sequence comes from Prorocentrum cordatum, assembly GCA_963575745.1. Taxonomy (NCBI): domain Eukaryota; class Dinophyceae; order Prorocentrales; family Prorocentraceae; genus Prorocentrum; species Prorocentrum cordatum. The sequence continues at coordinate 62,932 of CAUYUJ010021988.1, forward strand.
CGGCACACCCCTCACACGTTTCGTGGCCCCACAGGGAGCTCCACCGAACGCCCCATGGGTGCCGTCCGCATGCGTCCCGCACACCCATTTCGGCACACCCCTCACACGTTTCGTGGCCCCACAGGGAGCTCCACCGAAGGCCCCATGCTGCCGTCCGCATGCGTCCCGCACACCCATTTCGGCACACCCCTCACACGTTTCGTGGCCCCACAGGGAGCTCCACCGAAGGCCCCAGTGCTGCCGCATGCGTCCCGCACACCCATTTCGGCACACCCCTCACACGTTTCGTGGCCCCACAGGGAGCTCCACCGAAGGCCCCAGTGCTGCCGTCCGCATGCGTCCCGCACACCCATTTCGGCACACCCCTCACACGTTTCGTGGCCCCACAGGGAGCTCCACCGAAGGCCCCAGGCTGCCGTCCGCATGCGTCCCGCACACCCATTTCGGCACACCCCTCACACGTTTCGTGGCCCCATAGGGAGCTCCACCGAAGGCCCCATGGCTGCCGTCCGCATGCGTCCCGCACACCCATTTCGGCACACCCCTCACACGTTTCGTGGCCCCACAGGGAGCTCCACCGAAGGCCCCAGTGCTGCCGTCCGCATGCGTCCCGCACACCCATTTCGGCACACCCCTCACACGTTTCGTGGCCCCATAGGGAGCTCCACCGAAGGCCCCAGTGGCTGCCGTCCGCATGCGTCCCGCACACCCATTTCGGCACACCCCTCACACGTTTCGTGGCCCCACAGGGAGCTCCACCGAAGGCCCCAGTGCTGCCGTCCGCATGCGTCCCGCACACCCATTTCGGCACACCCCTCACACGTTTCGTGGCCCCATAGGGAGCTCCACCGAAGGCCCCATGGCTGCCGTCCGCATGCGTCCCGCACACCCATTTCGGCACACCCCTCACACGTTTCGTGGCCCCACAGGGAGCTCCACCGAAGGCCCCAGTGCTGCCGTCCGCATGCGTCCCGCACACACATTTCGGCACACCCCTCACACGTTTCGTGGCCCCACAGGGAGCTCCACCGAAGGCCCCAGTGCTGCCGTCCGCATGCGTCCCGCACACCCATTTCGGCACACCCCTCACACGTTTCGTGGCCCCATAGGGAGCTCCACCGAAGGCCCCATGGCTGCCGTCCGCATGCGTCCCGCACACCCATTTCGGCACACCCCTCACACGTTTCGTGGCCCCACAGGGAGCTCCACCGAAGGCCCCAGTGCTGCCGTCCGCATGCGTCCCGCACACCAGGTGTGTGGCGTGCCGACATGGGCGTCGCGGCGCGCGGGCGCTGCCGTCGGGGTTCCCAGGGAAGCCCCCTGCAGAGGCGACGCTCAGAGTCACGAGTACCGAGAGTCACGCAGACCCAAACTGTTCACAGTCGTATACATACATTTACACTGGGCGTATCCATGCACGCATTCATGCGAATAGAATCAATCGCGCGCAGATTCATTCATAATCAGACTCGCTCGCGATCCGACTCGCACGCGCTCAAGCTTTCATATTCGGACCTATCGTCTTCGTTCGTGTTGTGTACACTGCCACGCATTTCGGCACACCCCTCATACGGCTCGTGGCCCCATAGGGAGCGCCACCGAAGAAGATATTCACAATTGCGGTACTCTCAACTGCATATGGTTGGGTCCTTCGCCAGGCTAATTTTTGATAGGGATGGCGGGGGTGTTAGCGTACTGCCTGCTGTGCGCAGGGCTACCAACCCTAACAACATTCAATACAAAGTGTACCTCGCGGCTAAATCTGGATCATGCGCGGCCACCCCGCGATAACTGTCAAGTTGTTCCCAACCATCGTGTGGTGTTGGGTCCTCGTTTTGAAGAGACGGTGGCCCGCGTCTCCCCCTCTCCTCCTCCCCCCCTCCTCCTGCCACACCCATTTCGGCAGACCCCCTCACACGTTTCGTGGCCCCACAGGGAGCTCCACCGAAGGCCCCAGTGCTGCCGCCCGCATGCGTCCCGCACACCCAATTCGGCACACCCCTCACACGTTTCGTGGCCCCATAGGGAGCCCCACCGAAGGCCCCAGTGCTGCCGCCCACATGCGTCCCGCACACCCAATTCGGCACACCCCTCACACGTTTCGTGGCCCCATAGGGAGCCCCACCGAAGGCCCCAGTGCTGCCGCCCGCATGCGTCCCGCACACCCAATTCGGCACACCCCTCACACGTTTCGTGGCCCCATAGGGAGCCCCACCGAAGGCCCCAGTGCTGCCGCCCGCATGCGTCCCGCACACCCAATTCGGCACACCCCTCACACGTTTCGTGGCGTAGGGGGACAAGGCCCCAGTGCTGCCGGCCCGTATGCCGCCCCCCAGCATGCGTCACGCACACCCAATTCGGCACACCCCTCACACGTTTCGTGGCCCCATAGGGAGCCCCACCGAAGGCCCCAGTGCTGCCGCCCGCATGCGTCCCGCACACCCAATTCGGCACACCCCTCACACGTTTCGTGGCCCCATAGGGAGCCCCACCGAAGGCCCCAGTGCTGCCGCCCGCATGCGTCCCGCACACCCAATTCGGCACACCCCTCACACGTTTCGTGGCCCCATAGGGAGCCCCACCGAAGGCCCCAGTGCTGCCGCCCGCATGCGTCCCGCACACCCAATTCGGCACACCCCTCACACGTTTCGTGGCCCCATAGGGAGCCCCACCGAAGGCCCCAGTGCTGCCGCCCGCATGCGCCCCGCACGCCCAATTCGGCACACCCCTCACACGTTTCGTGGCCCCATAGGGAGCCCCGCCGAAGGCCCCAGTGCTGCCGCCCGCATGCGTCCCGCACACCCAATTCGGCACACCCCTCACACGTTTCGTGGCCCCATAGGGAGCCCCACCGAAGGCCCCAGTGCTGCCGCCCGCATGCGTCCCGCACGCCCAATTCGGCACACCCCTCACACGTTTCGTGGCCCCATAGGGAGCCCCACAGAAGGCCCCAGTGCTGCCGCCCGCATGCGTCCCGCACACCCAATTCGGCACACCCCTCACGCGTTTCGTGGCCCCATAGGAAGCTCCACCGAAGGCCCCAGTGCTGCCGCCCGCGTGCGTCACGCACACCCAATTCGGCACACCCCTCACACGTTTCGTGGCCCCATAGGGAGCTCCACCGAAGGCCCCAGTGGCGGCGCTCACATGCGCATGCGTCCCGCATACCCATTTCGGCACATCCCTGACAGGTTTCGTGGCCCCATCATCCACCGGAGGCCCCAGTGGCGGCGCTCACATGCGTCACCCACACCCACCCAATTCGGCACACCCCTCACACGTTTCGTGGCCCCATAGGGAGCTCCACCGAAGGCCCCAGCGGCCGCGCTCACATGCGTCCCCGCCACCCATCCCGGCACGCCCCTCACAACAACAGGTTTCGTGGCCCCATAGAGGAGCTCCACCGAAGGCCCCAGTGGCACCGCCCGCATGCGTCACCACCCGCACCCAATTCGGCACACCCCTCACACGTTTCGTGGCCCCATAGAGAGCTGCAAGGCCCCAGTGGCGGCGCTCACATGCGTCCCCGCCACACATCCCAGTACACCCCTCACGCGCTTCGTGGCCCCATAGGGAGCTCCACCGAAGGCCCCAGTAGCGGCGCTTACATGCGTCTCCGCCACCCATCCCGCCCCCCCCCCCCGCAGCAGCATCATGTTTCGGGGACCCATAGGGAGCTCCACTGGAGGCCCCAGTGGCGGCCCGCACATGCGTTTCCGCCACCCATGTCGGCACGCCCCGCGCGTGTTTCATGTCCCCATAGGGAGCTTCGCCGAATGCCCCAGTGGCACCCATCTCGGCACACCCCTCACACGTTCCGTAGTCCTATGGGGAGTTCCATTGAAGATGAAACCCGCAGCTGCGGTACTGACAACTGCATATGGTTGGATTCTTCGCCAGGCTAATTTTTGACAGGGACGGCGGGGGTGGTGGCGTATGGCCTGCTGTGCGCAGGCCCTCCAGACAGAATGATGGGCGCTGGTTTTCGACAAGGACGGTGGGGGCCGACATGTTTCCCGATGTGTGCTGTCACGTGCGCAGGCGCCCCTGACACACTCTGCACGTGCCCCGAACGTGGCGCACCTGGCGCGGCTGGAGTATGCGGCACACCTGGCGCACGCGGAGCACGTGGCGCATCTGGCGCACCAGGCGTGCCTGGCACGCTCGGGCCCCATGGGTGCCTGGCGCGCGTGGCGCGCCCGGCACGCGTGGCGCATCAGCCCCAGCGTCGCGCTCACGGGGCCGGTTTTGGTTCCCAGTAGCTGCCCATCCAAAGACGACCGCTGAACATGCTCAGGCTCGTTATTTATGTGTTGGGAGGGCGGGTGGGATTGAGCTAGACGGCTTGCTATCCAGGGGGGTGTCTTGACCCCTCCCCCTCCCCCCTCCCCTAGGCCTGGGAGGGGAGGGGCCAGGTAGTTAGAGTTTCAAGATGGGCCCAGTATGCCTCCAAGAGGGCCTTCGGCAGCCCAAGACGGCCTCCACGATGGCTCAAGATAGCCGAAGCTGGTTCAACATAGCCTTTATTTCACATACCTCCAAGAGGCCCCAAGAGAGCCCCTAAGACGG
>CAUYUJ010021988.1:70000-130270 GCA_963575745.1 Prorocentrum cordatum
GAGGAGGAGGAGCAGGAGGAGGAGCAGGATGAGGAAAAGGAGAAAAGCGAAGGACGGATAGGAAACAATATCCTCGAAGGGCGCAGCCATAAGAGGGGAAAGCGGATCGGCGCACAGATCGGCGAGATGCGCTGCCTCGTCCACCATCGGCGCGCTTACTCCTCCTCCGCTTGCTCCTTCTCCTCCTCCTCCTCCTGCTCTTCCTCTGTGTCCTCCTCCTTTTCAACTGTCTTCCTCCCCTCCTCCTCAACCTCCTCTTCCTCCTCCTCCCCCTCCTCCTGTCTTCCTCCGCCTTCCCCTCCTCCGCCTCTTCCCCCTCTTCCTCCTCCTCCTGTCCTCCTCCATCCTCCTCCTCTTCCGTCTCCTTCTCCATCTTCTCCTCCTCCTCCTCCTCCTCCTCCTCGATCAAACGTATCGTTTTCTTCAAGACGGGGTCCGAGGAAATTCCGACACTCTTCTCAGGACTGGCTTTTCATGCTGAATCGTGTTTTGATGGCCCATGGCCCAGCGAGGGCCTCCCCAGAGACCGACCGCGGCGAAACACATCCGTACTGTTTTGTGTCAATGCGTTGGTAGATGCCTTGTAGGTGGGGTCCGAGTAGACGGGGTTGACGGATCGCACCACATCGCCAATGCATCGCCGATGTTTCGGCGATGCATCGGCGATGCATGGGCGACGTCGGCGATGCATCGGCGACGTCGGCGTCGGGAAGCACGGGCTCCACATCGAGCCGCACCGCCGATGCATCGGCGATGCGGCGCGATTCTCCGACCCCAGCTACTCGGACCCCATCTGGGAGGCCTAGAACTCAGGAAGGACAGAGCCGCCTGCCAACCAGACTGCAGCTGCGCGCGGGCAGCGACAGGGAGGGAGCTCCTCCGGCCCCTCCCCACGCTCCTCGCGGAAGGGGGCGCAGGGAAGGGGGGGGAGATCCGTTGGGACCTTAGCTGCCCCGATGCGCAACACGCAACACGTAGTGTGTTGATACGGAGCTCAACACGTAGACTGGAAACGTCGGTCTGACGCGATACGTTTGCCAAAACGTGGGCCAATACGCTGAGCCAACACGCAACGTAGTGTCACGGGCGTTATGAGCACGGTACGTCTTGCGCTTCACAACGGGTGTACCGAGACAGCTAAGCTTCCGCGGGTTCGGGACCCTCTTTTGGCTCCCCTCCCTCTTTGCCTCCTCCTCAGCACGCCGCGCCCAACACAGAGCCCCAAACGAATGCACCGCCTCCTCCCCTCCCTTCGCCTCCATGCGCCTCCTCCGCCCTCCGGGACCTCCGACGAGTGGAACCGTTCGGGGGTCCTAAGACCGTGTGGTGACAGACTGTGCGGCGACCTCCAAATCCCAAAGGACTGCACCGCACGGCCAGTCACCGCACGGCTTTTGGGACCTGTAAAACAGGGCTAGGATCGGGATAAATCGCTCCAGGGCGTTCCGGAGCGCTCTCAAAGCGTTCCGGAACGCTCTGGAGCGGCCGCGGCGCCCAATACATCCTCCAAACCCGCCGATTCTCAGAGATTTCGAGTTATCCCGATCCGATTTTGTCCCGATCTTCGCGTCGTCTGGGAGGCCCCAGCCGTCCGGGACGCACCCTCGGACAGAAACGACCCGAGTCCCCCCAAAAACCGTGCGGCCAGCCCGAACCCCATAATTACCCACGCACCGCGCGGTGTGGCCACCGCCCCGTCTTGGGGGCCCCCGAGCTGTGCTCGTTGCCGTCTGCGGCCCTCCTCCTCCTCCTCCTCCTCCTCCTCCTCCTCGGCGCAACCTGGGGGCGGGCAGAGTCTGTCCACCACCAGCAGTGAAAGCAGGGCCGAAGGCGCACCTTACAACCGCCTTCGGCCCCACTGGGCGGACACGGCTCCCTCGACCAGGCGAAGGCCCACGGGCGTAGAAAACCTAGACACCCGCCGTGGCCGCCAGGACAGGGAGCCTGACCAAGGACTGAACTCGATAGACTTTGCCACTGAGTCTGAATTCGCCTTTCGCAAGCCTCTTCAACGTCTTGCGAGCGTGGTCAGTGACCTCGGGTGGGCACGGGCTCGCTAAACCAGAAAGCCTCGTCACTGCAAAGCACGCGCAACGCGTGCAGCCGACCACGAGTGGTCCACCTGAAAGCTGGAACTTAGCAAGGGCATGCACCTTACCCGAGCAGCTCGCCTGCGCGGCAAGAACTCGACTGACCAGATCGGTGGCCACGGGATCCTTGACGAGAACCAAGCGGGGCACTGGGGGCAAACCACGAGCATGCTTCCTGGGATGCCCAGAGTCCTCGAGCCCCTCTGAAAGACGCGCAATCCAGGAGCCCCAGACATGCAAGACTTTGCATCGGGCCTGAAGCTGTGCGACGGCAGCCTCTGAGACCCTGGCAAAGGAAGCAGCGCTCTTGGCAGCCTCGTCTGCCTTGGCACTGCCGTATCGGTGACGCGCAGAGGTGCCGCGCCCTGCCTGCACATCAACCTGGGTCGCATGACCCTTGATTTTGCTGATCTCAATCCCCCCGCCCCAGTCATCCACCAGCCTCCAGAACTCCTTCCAGAGATGAGCGTGCGCAGAAACACAGGCACGGGTAGCCTCTGGGCCACGCACATGGAAACCGTCAGCCACAAAGGCAGAATCCGTGTAAATACGCACAGGCGGAGTCGCGAAGCGCAGAACATTGATGACGGCATCAAGCTCGGCAGCATTGATGCACTGCAGTGGGTCCAAGAGCGGTCCTGAACAAAACGAGACAACTTCCTGACGGTCGCTCCCAGCCCGCACTGGCCAGACTGGGATACTGAGCCTCGAAAACAGAACCGTCGGTGCAAATATCTCCCGTGAACTCCGAGGGCCCTCCAAGCCCCCAACAAATCGGAGACCCAGGAGGACGGCGGCCCAGAGAAGGGAATGGCACAAGACAGCGCTCGGCGAAAAGCGACGCCAGCACTGAAGTAGTGGCCGCAGCCTCTGCTGCAGCTAAAAAGCTGGGCTTGTCCTCGAAACTGTCTAAGCGAGAACAAGACCAGTGCCCATGCAGCAGGGTCCCCTCCTGCGTGGGACAGAGCAGACATGAGGGAGTCGTGCCATAACCCGCGGCCCACTGCCTCTTCTGTGGCCACTGCCCACCGATGACCGTGCTGCGGAGGTGGCCCTGCTGCTGGGCCGACAACTTACTCTTGCTGCCAAGGAGGGCCTTCAGGGGTCCCAAGATCAGCACGTTGGCGAAGTCCTCAACCTCGAGATGTTCCGCGACCTTACGATACTGCCACGCCTCCACAGCACGGAACACGAGCTCCTGAACAGTGACGGGGTAGTATCACATCGGGTTGACGTCGGCCCCACCAGGCCAGATCCAGGACGTGGAAGAAGTAGCAGCGATACCCACGCGCCTGAGCGAGGCCCACAGGGCGCAAAAGGGGCCCCTAATGGAGGACCAAGGGTGCTCCAGCCCCGAAAGGTGCCTGTGGGCCCCGCGGAGCCCGAAATCCAAAGCCTCATGGGGCAACCAACGATGCCAGAGCGCATGGAGGTAGAACTTCACGGGCAACCAAGTGGCTCTAAAGATGGGGTCCAATCGGGGCACAGGGGAGAGAAGAAGGCTCAAAGTCCGAGGCTTGCCATCCTGACGGTGGTCCTGCAGCTTACCAGCCGCACCTCGAAGAACCTCCAACTCCTGCCCATTGGTACCCATGACGGACGCACCGAGAAGGACCGAAGACTCCAGAGCAGCTCGAGCCATGCGCCCGAGCACGCGGCGACGAGGCTTGGTGCCCTTGAGGAAACCAATCGGGCCAACCTAGGCCTCATGCAAGCGACGCGCCCACGGACCGTGCCTCGACTAGCAACCTTGCCCGAGCCGTAGTCCACGCCGAGATTACGCTCAGACCTGACGGGCAGGGGCTGGGGGCTCTTCAACTTGGCTGCAATGGAAGCGCGAACCGTAGGGAAATTGCTCAAGACGCGAGACTTGTCGAGAGCGAACTTTAAGTCGACCTGGCGCAGCTGCTGCAACAAGTGCTGGCCTGCAGCGGTGATGTCACCGACCACGCGGGACTCTGCGCCCCAGCGCATGAGGCCAACATCGTCAACGTTGACGGACAGCTGCACAGCAGGGCAGGCGGCCTGCACGGCGTCCAAAGGGCCTAAGATAATCAACTGCAGCATACAAGTGGCAAAAGTACATCCAGGCACAATCGTTTGCTCAACACAAAGCAAAGGCCCAACGGCACCCCCCAACATCGAGAATGCGCGGAGCGCGATAGATTTGGACCAAGAGATACACTTGCAACAAAGGAAAGCTAGTGGCCGCCGCAGCGGCCAGCAAATGATGATGCTGAACCAACTCGAACGCCTTCTTTAAATCGAGCAACATAGTGGCGCACGCACGATCCTTGTAGGTGGAATGCTCCGACCAGGCCGCCTGGATCCAAACGCTTTTTTTTCAGAAGCCTTACCATGGGTGCCCCAAAAGAAAGCCCTGAAGTTGGCGGCCTGCCACTTCCTGGTGAGAGGGCGTCTCAGGCGACACTGGGCCCCAGCCAACGCGTGCAAGAACCCCGACGGCCTGACACCACCCGTCCTCTTAAGAATGATCACGATGCGATTCCACATGCTGGGCCACTCTCGCTTATGCTCAATGTGGTGCACCATATCACACAGAGCCTCGAGAGCAGCAGGCGGCAACAGCAGAAGAGAGCGAGGGGAGATCTGATCAAACCCCGTGCCCGTCGAGGGCTTGAAAGACTTGAGAGCTCGCACGAGCTCGGCCACAGTGGGCCGCGGAGGGGGGTCCCCGAGCTCAGGCCAATTGAGGGGCTGGTGCTCAACTCCGACTTGCCACCAACGCTTCCACTCGTCTTCGAGAGCTTCGGTCGACTCGAGCGACGTGCAGGGTCGAAGGGTGCCATGACAAAGGGGGGCAGGCTGCAAGGGAGTGGGGAGGGCCGAAAACTTGTACAAAGCGGACATGCCCCCAGACGAATGCTTGTCAACCCAATTCCCCCATTCACGTTCCTTGGCCTGAGCGCAGGCCTGCTGAAGCCTCGTCGCCTCGCGGCTCGCGAGGTCGGCGAGGCGCCGCGCCGACTCCACCGGGAGGAATAAAACCTGCCTCAGCATCGCCGTCCAAGCGGCGACCTCAGCCGTCTCTGGTAGACGGTGAAAGCGAGAAAGACGCCCAGCAGCTGCGACGAGCTGCGACCTATGGGCGCCAGCAGGCGACCTACTGAGATCAGCCAGCACATTCTGAACCTTGCGCCACCAACAGGCGAGAGGGGACAACTTAGGAAACCTGGGAGGGTTGGGGGCAGACGGGGTTTTCCACTTAACCTGGAGCGGCCTGTCCCTCCCAACATACTCGTCACACTGGTCCCCGGAAATCTGAAACAGATACAGCCACTGACCTTCAGCAGCCCTGAGAAACGCGTCCCACTTATCCTGGGTCTGGAGCTCAGGATCCGAACAGAGCTCCACGACGTGGTCCCAGGGGTCAACCTCGGGAGGGGGCCCGAGACACCCAATGGGCAACTCGGTGGGGAACCTCTTAGGGACCTGCACGAAACGAACGCTACACAGGGGCTCGACCGACGGGAAGACGAGCCTCACAGGGAGGTGGGGAGAGATGGGGACGTTCTGAACAACTTCGGCCCTGGCCTGACCTGCAATCTGGCGCGAAACCACGAAGTCGTCGATGCAGCGCATGGCGGGCCTGCACGTGCCCTCCGTGGGCGCAACGATGACTGCGTCGAGAGCGTCAACCCACGACGTCTTGACCAAATCACTTGGAGTGCAATTCCAATCGCCACCGACAATGAAGGGCATGCCAGCAGCCTTGAGCCGAGCTCCCACACGCGAGAGAATCGCCCAGTTCTGCTCGTCGATGCCCACGGAGTGCACTAGGTACAAGTTAACGATGAGGAAGCCGCCGCGCAACATACCACCCACATGCAAAGCCGCTGCACGAGCGGCCGCAATCTGACTGTCGAAATTCTCGAGCGGCGCAATCCCCACACGAGCAACTGAAGCCGTGACCAGCCCTCCAGACGGATTGCCAGCTGTGGGAAGCGCAGCCGTAGCTGAAGCCGACCACCCCGCAGCACGCATCTTGGACTCACGAGCCTGAGAGGCAGCGGGCAGCATGCGGGACTCCTGCATCAAAAGAACATCACTGTAGATGGACTCCGACAGGTACGCGTCGAGGCCGACTTGCCCACCGACGTTGGCGGTGATGATCGACCAAACCTTCTGCGCCTTCCTGCTGAACAGAAGGCCGATCTGCCGCAACGGCAGGGGTACCGATCGGGTCGTCCAACGGAGTGCACTTAAACTTCTTCTGCGCAGCATCATTGAGCCCACCGACGATGTTGTCACACTGCTTGCGAGACAAGCCCTTGGACTGCAAGAACTTATCCCATCCTTCGTCAGTGGTGAGACGCTGCGAAAAGGACGAGAAATGAGCGGAAGCTTGCTGGCTGCCAACCGCTCCTTGTGCCGAGTCGCTTTTCCCGACAGCCCCCTTCGCCGCCCCCCCTCCAGACGGCGCAAGGGTGGCAGGCGCAGCGCCTGGCGCGAAGGGCGACCCTGCTGCACCGAGCGCGTCTCCTCCAAAGACGGCTGTGGCGGCGGCAGCAACGTCGAGGGACTGCGGCTCAGATTCAGGAGCGTCGCGCATGCCGTCGTCACTGTCACTGTCGGCCTCCTCACTGCCATCGTCCGCGGGGCGAAGCATACCATCACGAGTGGCAAGAAGAGAACGCAGCGAGCACGCAAGACCCTTGTCCATGGCCTCGAGCTGCAGCAACAAAGCGAAGGCAGGATCATCTGGCTGAACTTCTGCGAGACCGCCGCCAGGAGGCCGAGCCCGCACAGGACCGCTGCTGGCAGCAGCCCAGGCCGCAGTGGCCTTGGCCGCACAAGCGAGCTCGTGCGCCTGGACCTGCTCGAGCTTGGCCTTGAGCGCCACGAGCTCCAAAAACTTCTCCTGCACGTGACCCTCGAGCTTGTCGACCTTCTGCTGCACTTGCAACGCCTCGCGCTTGGCCTCGTCGTAAGCCATCTGGGCGAACTTGGCGACCGCCTTGGGGTCCCCCGCCGCCAAGGCCCTCTGGGCCAAGACCCTGGCCCGCTGCGAAGGGCCCAGGAGCGACTTGGAGGTCTCGAAGTCCGCATCGGACATCTTGACGAACACGGAGAGCTGAGAGGAATCGAGCAGCGGGATCTTGGGCTTGGCGTCCTTCTGCCGCGGTGGCCCGTGAGCCCAGTCCCCTTGCGGGGGCGGAGCTGGGCGAGTAGCGGGCATAGGAGGACGCTCAGCACCACATATGTAACAATACTTCTTGAACGCGAAGTTGTTCTTGAAGCCGCACTTCTTCTTGGGACAACACCAGACATCGCCGCCGCCGCGACTGGTACCTCCCATGAAAGCTTGAACCAGCAAAGGTGCTCCAACAGGAGCTCACAAAAAAAGGGAGCCTGCACAGGGCAGCGCGCGTGGACGGTGGGGGCCGCAAATCCCCCTCGCCAGTGAGGTCAAGTCCTGAGCCAGAGAAACGCTACGGACTTGAGCCAAAATGGCTACGGACCCCTCCTCCTCCTCCTCCTCCTCCTCCTCCTCCTCCTCCTCCTCCTCCTCCTCCTCCTCCTCCTCCTCCTCCTCCTCCCTCCTCCTCCCCTCTCCTCCTCCCCCTCCCCCTCCTCCCTCCTCCTCCTCCTCCTCCTCCTCCTCCTCCTCCTCCTCCTCCTCCTCCTCCTCGTCCTCCTCCCGGCCCCCGGGGAGAGGGTCGGGACTTCCGGGGACACCGCACCGAGGCAAGCGGTGCGCAGGGCATCTGGGTCCTCCTCCCTCGACGCTCCTCGGGTGGCCCTGCCTTCCAGGTAAGCCAGCAGTCCACCGGCATGGACCTTGGCCAGGCCCCCTCTGGGACCCGGATTTGTGTTCACAGCATGCTGTATTATCATTACGATTATCTTTCGTATGATTATTATTACGATTATTATTAGTATTAGTACTACTATTTTTGTGATTACTATTGTTAATATTAACGGAATTATTCGTATCATGATAATAACAAATGTCGTCACATCACCATCACCATCATCATCATCATCATCAACATCATCCTCATCCTCATCCTCATCCTCATCCTCATCATCATCGTCAACAGCCGGAGCGTCCCGGATCGGCGGCACTGGCCGGAGGCCACTACAATAAGTGTACTTATAATTATGCGTATGCTTATTATTCGTGCTATTGCTAGTATTGTTGTATGCGCAGGTTGGCATGAGGTGTGGGATGATCGTATTCGAAATCAGGCTCACTTCACGCTTCAGGTCTCTCGGCTCATGGAAGGGAGCATCGTCAAACACATCAGTCGACTTCGACAAAGTACAGCTGATCAGAGTCTCGAAGGTGACCTTGTCTGGCTGGATCCCGATGTTCTCCATGTCCTCGCGTAACAACAGCACTAGCTGCCACTGCCCAGCTTTTCCGCACGCTATGAGTTCGGAGTTGCAACTTATGAGGTTTGGCTCCACCTCCAGTTGCTGCATTTCACTGACTAATGCCACTGCCCTCTGCCATTGTCCTGACTCGCACGCGTGGATTGCAGCGTTGTAGCTGATGACGTCTGGCTCCATCTGCACCGTCCACAATTCGCTGAGCAATACCAGCGCCCGTTGCCACTGCCCTCCTTTCTCGCATGCGCTGATTCCGGCGTTGTAGCTGATGGTCGTCGCCTCCAGTCTCATCTCTCGCATCTCGCTGAGCAACGCTAGCGCCTGCAGCCACTGCCCAGACTTCTCGCACGCGCTGATTCCAGTGTTGTAGCTGACTAGTGTGAACCCGTGGATTAAATCCACGGTGTGCTGCACCTGGGACTCGCACACCGTGGGTGAACAGCTCATCGAAGTTGAACAGCTCGGGCGTCCCTGGGGCAGTGTCGGGACCGTCTTGGGGCCGTCGTGCCAGAGGGCACGAAGGGGGCCCCCAGAGGGCCCCAAGAGGGCTCCAAGAGGGCCCCAGGAGGCCGCCGGGCGCGTGCCCACCATTCTGCCACGAGAGGCCTTTCTGTAGCAGAATGCACCTGGCCCTGTCTTGGAGGGGCCCGAAGGCCCCAAGAGGGCCGCAAGAGCGCCCCCAGGGGGGCCCAGGAGGGCCCCAAACCGCATGTACTTCATATGCTTTTTGGGCTTGCGAGAGGGGCACCCAAGTATATGCGTCATGGGGTCTTGTCGGGGCCCTCTTGGGGCCCTCCTGGCCCCCTCTTGGGGCCCCTCGGGTGCACTTCCAACCTGTCCTGGCCCCATCTTGGGGCCGCCATGGGCGCCTGAGGAGCCGTCCTGGCGCAGTCTTGAGCCGTCTTGGGGCCCTCCTGGCAGCCTCCTGAGGCGTCTTGGGACGATCTTGAGGGCCTGTCTGGCCGTCTTGGACGCTTCGAACACGAAAAGCGCGGGAACTCCTGACATGTACGCTTTCCCGAAGGATTGGGACGATTTTTCCTTGTTCGGGCTCTCCTGGGGGTCTCTCTGGAGCCCTCTTGGAGCGTTTTGGTGTCCTCTTAGGCCGTCGGGCGGCTGTCGTGGGCGTCTTCGAGCGCTCGGGGCCCGTCTCGGAGGCCCGCTTGGGGGCCTCCGAGGGCTCCGAGCGCCTGCCCGCAGCAAGCCGAGCTGGGCCGAGCCGGGCCGATGACACCGGGCCCTCTTTAGGGCGAACCCGTGGACTTCGTCCACGTCATCTTGGGCCAGTCTTGGCTCGAAAAGGCCGTCTTGGGCCTGTCTTCGCTCGAAATGGCGAGAAGGTGGAAATCTTTCAGAAACCATAGAAGAATCAATGATTTCGTTTGCCGCGGCTCGTCTGGGGCGTCTTTGAGCGGTCTTGGGCCGTCTCGGAGGCCCTCTTGGACCGCTTCCTTCTTCTCGTCCGCCTTCCACTCTACCTCCGCCTAGACAGCCTTCGGAGCGTCACAGACGGCTATGGAGTTTCTGCGGTGTACATCTCGCCGCTTGTCAATCTTGAAAGCACCTGGGGCCTTGAAAAAAGTCACCCGGAGGGCTCTGGTAACTTTTTTCCGGTTGCCTCTTCGAGGCCTGATGGCGGGCGCTGCCGTCTCCTTGGAAACGGTTAGTAGGCCTCCCAGGGTTTCTTTTCGAGCTCCTGTTGGGGCCTCGTTGGCTGTCTTGCGGCCTCTTGGGGCCTCTTGGGGGCCTCTTGGGCCGTCTTGCGGCCTCCTGGGGGCCTTTTCTCTTGAAGTTTTTTTGGGCGCCCCTGGAGCCGTTGCCGGGCTGTCCCCCCGAGCCTCTTCCGGGAGGCAGCCCAGGAAATCTATTGTGCTTGCGTGCTATGCGTGCGTGCTCCTGTGTGAGAGGTCGGAGGGGTGTCCCGACGTCACCGCTCGCTCTTGGGAGCTGTGCCTGGGAGAGCTCTCTACGCTGCGTCTCGCTCTTGGGAGCCTTGGTGAGAAGAGCTTCGTACTTCACCGATCGCTCTTTTAGTGGGCGTCTCTGGGCCTGCTTGGTGGTCCTTGTGGGGGTCTTTTTCGGGCCATTGCTTTTTTTGGCTGCTCTGGGAGCGTTTTGGGACGTTTTGGGCCCTTTTTGGGCCGTCACGGGGCGTCCAGGAGGCCTTGGACCGTCTTGGAGCTCTCTTGAGGCTGCCTGAGGCCGTGTTGGGAGCCTCTTGGGGCCCCCTCGGAGCACTCTTGGGGTCGTCTTGGGGTTCTGTGAAGCCGTTTCAGGGCTCTCTGGCGTCGTCTTGGGGCTCTCGTGGGGGCCCTCGTGGGGGCGTCGTGGTGGCCTCCAGGGTTCTCTTCAACTATTCGTGCTCGAAAAAGCCCGTACCGAAAAAACCTTCAAAAACCAATGGAAAGTCAATGTTTTTTTGGCTCCTGGGGGCGTCCTCGGAGTCGCCTGGAGTGCCTCCGGGGCCACTCGGCTCCTTAAGGAACCCTGGGGGGGCCTGTTTGGGGCTCGCTCGGAGCTCTCGTGAACATGTCATGGGCGGCCCAGGGCCCTTGCGGGACCGCCGCAACGGTTCCAGGAACGCCGGCGACGGACCAGGGCCCCGGGAGCGCCGGGAGCGGCCCCGAGCCACTGCCGGTCACCTCGCACGCGCTGCGACCGGCATTGTAGTATAGACTAGGGCTGACCCGTGGACTTGCGTCCACGAGGGCTGATGTTGAAAATGGTCAGCCTGACATCATATTAGTTACCACAGATTAGCTTGAGGAGCTCTCCCAGCGATATACATCAACTGGGTCACGCAAGACTCCAGAGGCATAGAACTCGGCCAGGTGATCAGCACGCTCGTTCATGCATTGCCCAACGTGGCAAAACATATGGCGCACCAGTGGTTTCGCAACAGACGGGTTAAAAAAAAGCCTGCGCTCGCGCTCTTGCGAATTCCTAAGAAGGCCATCGTTTTCGTCATCACTTCGCCAACGTGCGACCGAAAGTGCCCCTGGCGCGCGTGCTGTCGCAAGGGCCCCTTGCAGAAAAAAACGGGGCCGAACGCGCGCGCGTCATCGCGCGCGCGTGCCAAAATACCTCAGAAGCCAAAAAGGTTTCGCGCGGGTTTCAAAATCGAATGCCCTGAACACATAAAACAACCAATGGTTGCGTCATGGGAATGTTCAAAGAAGCCTGCGCTCGTGCTCGTGCGAATTCTTGCCAAAACAATCGATTCGTCAATATGTTCATCAACTTATGCCAAACGTGCCTGTCGTGCGCGCGCGCGTCGAAATCATTCGAACGCCCTTGCGCGCGTGCGCGATCACTGTGACAGAATGCCAGGCGGGCCACTCTCGCGAGTGGACCGCGCGCGCATGCCGACCTTCCATACCTTGTTCGTCACCACTGCCAAGACATCAGCGGCAGACGCGATGAGGAAAGAAGCGATGCTGGCTTCGCCGTAACACCGCGCCCGCCGGAGACACCAACTCGCATTGAACCACGCTGGCGACTCTCTACGAGTGCGAGGCGTGGACGCTCGCGGCTAACTTAGAACATCGACCCTGGCGAACGCAACGACGAACGATTCGCGCGATTGTACGAGTGCCGCGGCGCACCTCCACAGCCACTCGTTCTCCGTCGGAAACGCTGGGGAGTGCCCCCGGCGGCAGGCGCCACCGAGGCCGCGTCGCTCGCGCCCGACTGGCCGGCCGCGCTGCGCGCGGGCCGCGCTCTGGCCGGCGCGGCCGCGGCGGTGCGCCAGCCAGCGCCGAGCTGCCATCGCAGTCGCCGCCGCGTGGGTTCTGCGGGCTGAATTGCGGCTGGGTGGGTGCGGTGATTGCGCGAGCTTGAGGGGTGGGCGCGCGCGAGGACATCAGAGTCAATTGCACCGCGTGGGCTGCGCCAGATGTGCTGCTACACGTAGATCGCATCACGTAGGTTGCGCGACAGGTACTGCACCACGCAAAATGCACAATATATACTCCGCGTCGTAGATTTTCCTCACTAAATGAAAATTATGGCCCCCCCGGGGTGCCCCCCCTTGGGAAATGCGCGGTTTAATTTGATTTTGCCCCGTACGTGGTACATGAACTCGTGCGGTTCCACCCGAACCGGCAGACCCCCCTTCGCCCTATGCAACAAATACCCTGAGCGCACACTTCTTCGTCGTCGAAAAATCTTGTCCCAAAGTCCCTTGCAAAAATCGGGGTGGAGAGCGCGCGAGCGTCGTCGTGTACGCGTCCCGAAATGCTTCAAAAACTGGAGATTCCGCGCAGATTTTGAAATCGAGCGGCCTGGAAACACATTTCGAAAACAATGATTTGGCAGCGCGATTTCTCACGGAAGCCCGCGCTCGCGCTCTTGCGACTTTTTTTCTCAAAAAAACAGCCATGGGTCCGTTTTCAACATGTTCATCAAATAACGTGCCTCCCGCGCGCGCATGCCGAAATCATGCGAACGCCCTCGCACGCGTGATCCCGCGGGAACCCCTTGCAAAAGGCGGAGCGACATGCGCGCGCGCGCGTCGTCGCGCGCGCGCATGCCGAAATCGAACCAAAACCTTGTCATCGTCAATCCATTGCCCTTGCCGTAAGCATTGTCATCCTCGTCGCCATCACCGCTGCTATCATCATCGTTAGGGGGCCACATGCGAACCCTACCCCTACCCCCCGAGCGAAGTGAACCCCACCCTCCCCCTCAGAAATCGTGGGGGGTAGGGGTAGGGTTCGCATGTGGCCCCCTAATCGTGTCTGTCGTGGCTGACGTCGCCACGATGCCGCGCCCGCCCGAATCGCCGACCCGCGCAGACGGCCCGCGCGCCGGCGTGGCCTGTGAGACGCGCTGGGAAGTCGCCACTGGGAAGCGCCATTGCGGCCGCATCGGTGGCGCCAAACATGTCCAAACATCGGCTACACGCAGGTCAGGGGGACGTAAGACCTGGGTACAGGGGACTCGGAAATCCCCGACGAGGTCGTCAAAAAAATGGCGAGGCCGAGCCTGCATTTTGACGAGGCCTCCCGCTGCAGACACCCCACGAAACTCCTCCTCGTCAAAATCCGAGGCGCGGTCGTCAAAAAACGGTGGCGAACCCGAGTCCCGGCAAACCCGGGTCTTACGCTCCCCCGAACAGGAGTGACCCTGGGTAAGAGTGACCTCTGGTGCGCGACTTTTCGGGGGCCGCGGGGGGACCAAACCTGGGCGCGCAAGCAGCTGCTACTGCCTCGCTTTGAGCCATCTGGGGACCCATCTGTGCCCGCACCAAAGGTCACTCCGGCGAAAGGTCACTCTTACGTCTAGTCGAAAACATGCTGGCCGCTCTGCGCGCGAGGGTTCGCGCGCCAGCGCCGCCGCAGAGCCGCGACGGCCAGCGACAAGCAGTCGCCGCAATCGCGGCCGCGTGGGTTTTGCAAAACAGATTGCGGGTGGGAGGGTGGGATCTTGCGCGAGCAGTGGGGGTGGGAATTCAGCGCTGACTTGCTTTATTGCGCTGCGTAGATTGCGCCTCCCAGTTTGCACAACGTAGCTCGCGCCACATATAGAGCACGACATAACTTGCACCACGTAGCTCATGACACAGATACTGCACAGCGTAGCATACACCGCGCAACTCACGCCAATACAGATGACACCACATAGACTGCGACACACATCTGACACCTCGCAGCTCCCACCTCACAGATCACACACCCTAGATCACATTGCGCAGCTTCACGTCCACAGTGCAACATCTCATTGCTGGGGGTACGAACTGGGGCAAGCGCTGCTTCACCTGTCGGGGCTCCTCGCGGGAGCCGTCGTGTGGCGTGCCGGGCCACCTCGGCGCCGCCTTGGGGCGCTTCGGCGACCCCCTATGTGGGGCCGCCCGACGCCCCCCGAGGGCTCCACGGGGTTGTCTAGCGACGTGCTATACTTGGGGGCTCGCCGGGAAACGACGGGGGCGTTCTCCGGGCTCCGAAATCGGGGATGGACAGACCCCCCTTTAGTAAAACGTGGTTTTGTGAAAACGACCTGAGGCCCAAACCTGGTGGGCGCAAGCCTGGAAAATAACGGCCACGGCGCCCTCTCGAGAACCGAAAACGGACAATTCACTAATCGACGTGTCACTGTTGGGGGTTCAGTCCACCCCCGACAAAAGCGACCTGAGGGGCTGGACAGGCCACGTCGAAGCACAAGCCTCCCCTGCAGCGCGCCTTCATGCATGGTGAAAGAGACCAGGGCCGACCGGTGCGATGTTTGGACTCGCGAGTGTGGGCGCCACGCGCAGCCGCGTGCGCCTGGACCAGCAGCGCCTAGTCCGGCACCCTGGGTGCCTGCGCGATCCGCCGAGGGCTGACCCGTCTACTACGAACCACGGCAAGCGGCCCGATCTGATCGGAATCCTCCGGGGGTCCACGGACGCCCTCTTGCATGCAAGGGTCTGGATCACTTGTCTGCTTGACCTCTTGTCTGAAATCCTGCCAGCCAGGTTGCTGGCCTGGTGGCCTGCAACTCGTGCCTTGCTCGCCTGATTCCTTTGTTGTTTGCTTCGCTGCTTGGTCGTCTGATCGCTGCCGCTTGTTGTTGCTTGGCGTCGCTTGCTGCTTCTTGTTGCTACTCGCTCATGGTTGCTGCATTATGCCCACGCTGACTAAGATTCGTTTGTGCGTGCCGCTCGCTGCTTACTGTAGTTTGAAGCTGCTGTGTGCTGCTGCTTGGTGCTGGTCGATGCTGCGTGAGTGCTTCCGCGTGCTGCTGCATGCTGTTGCTGCGAGTTGCTGCTTACGCCTGCCGCTGCCGGTCTGCTGCATCTGCTTGCGGTTGCTGCTTCAGGCTTGCTGGTCCTGACTGCTGCTGCTCTGCTCTTGGTGCGTGCTGCTGCTATGTTTTGCTGCTGCTGTTGCTGCTGTTCCTGCGTGCTGCTGCTTGCTGGTGCTGCTTGTGACTGCACCGCATGGTGCTGCTGGTTGCCGTCCTGCTTGCTGCGTTGCGTGCTGATGCCAGGTGCTGCCGCCGCTTGCCGCATGCTGCCGCTCTCCGTTGCCGTGTGCAGCCGCTGCTGCCTGCCTCGTGCTGCTGCTGGTCGCTGCGGCTGCTTGGTGCCGCAGGGTGCCGAGTCCAGATCGAGGAGGGAGAAGCAGGGCGGGATGCGCGAGGAGCGCAGAAGGGAGGCGCGACGGCCGGGGAGAGAGAGGGGAGAGAGGGGAGGAGGCAGGCCGGAGCGCCGAGGAGGGAGAAGGGGGGACGGAGGTGCGGGCAGCTCACGAGGCAGGAGCGAAGGGCCCCGGAGAGGGGAGCGAGGAGGCGGGGAGCGGGCAGAGAGGAGCACGGAGGCGAGAGAGCGGCATGGAGCGAGGCGCAGGGGAGCGAGGAGCCTCTGGAGCGAGGCGGGCTGGCCGAGGGAGGGCCAGCACGCGAGTCTCCCAGTGGTCTCGGCTCGCGCGTGGCTCCTCCTCCTCCTCCTCCTCCTCCTCCTCCTCCTCCTCCGCCCTCCTGCTCCTCCTCCTCCTCCTCCTCCTCCTCCTCCTCCTCCTCCTCCTCCTCCTCCTCCTCCTACTCCTCCTCCTCCGCCCTCCACCTCCTCCTCCTCCTCCTCCTCCTCCTCCTCCTCCTCCTCCTCCTCCTCCTCCTCCTCCTCCTCCTCCTCCTCCTCCTCCTCCTCCTCCTCCTCCTCCTCCTCCTCCTCCTCCTCTCCTCCTCCTCCTCCTCCTCCTCCTCCTCCTCCTCCTCCTCCTCCTCCTCCTCCTCCTCCTCCCCCTCCCCCTCCCCCTCCTCCCTCGTCCTCCTCCCCCTCCTCCTCCTGCCTCGTGTTCGTGCCTTCCTGGAGCCTTCTTCGGGGACTTCGGGGCGTCTCGGGCTCCCGTGGGGCCCTTCACCCTTGCCTCCTGGGGCCACCCGGGCACCCCCAGGGGCCTCTGCGTGCTGCCCTGGGGAGGGCCGGGGGCGGTTGGGCTTCGCCCTGGGTCGCGGGGCCCCCTCGGAGGCTCACCCGGCTCTGCCTGTCGCTGCTTGGCGCTGCCGGGCACTGCATCGCGTGGCTCGGCATGGCTTGGCGCTGCCTGGCACCGCTTGGGATTCCACGCGCAACCGGGGGCAGCACCGGAGGAACGCCCAGGGCCGCCTCTGACGAACAGCCTCGCACACGCAGGCCTGTCTCACAACAAGCAATGAAGAACCCCCTTAGGCAAACCTTGCCCGGGGGACAGCACCCAATGGGCGTCGACGACTCTCGATGCTCGGGAGCCGTGCGCGGGGCCATCTCGGAGCCTCTTCGGGCCACCCTGAACTGCACGTCGTTCATGTCTAGTCGTGCTCATCTCTGATGGTGCTCGTTTCCAAATTGTTCCTGGCCCCCTAGTGGCCAGGAAGAGGCCCAGGATAGAAGACTCAGAAATCAAAGGATCTTGCCTCCCCCAAAAATCAAAGACCTCGAATTCGCCGGCCTAACGGGCCAGAGGCGTGCTAAGATTTCAAATCTACATGATTACCTAACAGCGAAGACTGATAGGTTTCTAGTAGGGTCAAAAGAGAGCATCATGACGCCCCAGGGGCGTCTGGGCGCGATCCGGGGGAGTGCCGGGGATTTTGTTTTAGCCAACAGTTACACACTTCGTGGTCTTCCAGGTCCCAGAACTCCATTCCCAGGCCACATTCTGAATGCCCGGAGCCAACTGTAGGCCACTTCGTGGTCTTCGATTTCCCAGAACTCCTTTGCTGGGTATGATTTTGAATGCCCGGAGCCAACTGTAGGCCACTTCGTGGTCTCCGAGTTCCCAGAACTCCATTCCTGGGCATGATTTTGAATGCCCGGAGCCAGCTGTAGGCCACTTCGTGGTCTTCGAGTTCCCAGAACTCCATTCCTGGGCATGATTTTGAATGCCCGGAGCCAACTGTAGGCCACTTCGTGGTCTCCGAGTTCCCAGAACGCTACTCCTGGGCATGATTGCGAATGCCCGGAGCCAACTGTAGGCCACTTCGTGGTCTCCGAGTTCCCAGAACTCCACTCCTGGGCATGATTTCGAATGCCCGGAGCCAACTGTAGGCCACTTCGTGGTCTTCGAGTTCCCAGAACTCCATTCCTGGGCATGATTTTGAATGCCCGGAGCCAACTGTAGGCCACTTCGTGGTCTTCGAGTTCCCAGAACTCCATTCCTGGGCATGATTTTGAATGCCCGGAGCCAACTGTAGGCCACTTCGTGGTCTTCGAGTTCCCAGAACTCCATGATCCTGGGCCACATTTTGAATGCTGAGGCAGGCTGATGCTGAGGCAGGCTGAGGCTGAGGCAGGCTGAGGCTGAGGCCGAGGCTGAAGGCAGACTGAGGCTGAGGCTGAAGCAGGCTGAGGCTGAGGCTGAGGCAGGCTGAGGCTGAGGCTGAGGCAGGCTGATGCTGAGGCAGGCTGAGGCTGAGGCTGAGGCTGATGCAGGCTGAGGCTGAGGCAGGCTGAGGCTGAGGCCGAGGCTGAAGGCAGACTGAGGCTGAGGCTGAAGCAGGCTGAGGCTGAGGCTGAGGCAGGCTGAGGCTGAGGCTGAGGCAGGCTGATGCTGAGGCAGGCTGAGGCTGAGGCTGAGGCTGATGCAGGCTGAGGCTGAGGCAGGCTGAGGCTGAGGCCGAGGCTGAAGGCAGACTGAGGCTGAGGCTGAAGCAGGCTGAGGCTGAGGCTGAGGCAGGCTGAGGCTGAGGCTGAGGCAGGCTGATGCTGAGGCAGGCTGAGGCTGAGGCTGAGGCTGATGCTGAGGCTGAGGCAGGCTGAGGCTGAGGCTGAGGCTGAGGCTGAGGCTGAGGCTGAGGCTGAGGCTGAGGCTGAGGCAGGCTGAGGCTGAGGCTGAGGCTGAGGCTGAGGCAGGCTGAGGCTGAGGCTGAGGCAGACTGAGGAGGCTGAGGCTGAGGCTGAGGCTGAGGCTGAGGCTGAGGCTGAGGCTGAGGCAGGCTGAGGCTGAGGCTGAGGCTGAGGCTGAGGCTGAGGCAGGCTGAGGCTGAGGCCGAGGCTGAAGGCAGACTGAGGCTGAGGCTGAAGCAGGCTGAGGCTGAGGCTGAGGCAGGCTGATGCTGAGGCAGGCTGAGGCTGAGGCTGAGGCTGATGCAGGCTGAGGCTGAGGCAGGCTGAGGCTGAGGCCGAGGCTGAAGGCAGACTGAGGCTGAGGCTGAAGCAGGCTGAGGCTGAGGCTGAGGCAGGCTGAGGCTGAGGCAGGCTGAGCTGAGGCTGAGGCTGAGGCAGGCTGAAGGCAGACTGAGGCTGAGGCTGAAGCAGGCTGAGGCTGAGGCTGAGGCAGGCTGAGGCTGAGGCTGAGGCAGGCTGATGCTGAGGCAGGCTGAGGCTGAGGCTGAGGCTGATGCAGGCTGAGGCTGAGGCAGGCTGAGGCTGAGGCCGAGGCTGAAGGCAGACTGAGGCTGAGGCTGAAGCAGGCTGAGGCTGAGGCTGAGGCAGGCTGAGGCTGAGGCTGAGGCAGGCTGATGCTGAGGCAGGCTGAGGCTGAGGCTGAGGCTGATGCAGGCTGAGGCTGAGGCAGGCTGAGGCTGAGGCCGAGGCTGAAGGCAGACTGAGGCTGAGGCTGAAGCAGGCTGAGGCTGAGGCTGAGGCAGGCTGAGGCTGAGGCTGAGGCAGGCTGAGGCTGAGGCTGTGACTGCGACTGCCGTTGCCACTGCGACTGCCATCGCGAATGCGACTACGACTGCGAGAACAGCAGAATTCTACAACAGGATTCTCATCTGAATCTTAACGGGAATGCTTCCAACTATGCTCCTACACATCGCTGTTAGGCTGCGTTGCCGGGATAATATGTTTACTTCGCGCGCGAGGGGCGGCCCCTGGGGGTCTCCGGTAATATCTACATAGTATTTCTACTTCGCGCGCGCGGGGCGGCCCCTGGGGGTCCCCAGACCAAGCCCGGGCGCGGCCCGGGCGCAGCCCCGGCCCCAAGAGGCCCCCAACACGGTCCGAGAGAGGCCCGAGACGCCCGAAGATCGTTCCACAACGCCCAAGCTGGCATCCAGACGGCCCAAGAGGCCTCCAAAATGGCCCTAGAGGCCTCCTAGATGCCCCAAGAAGCCTCCAGGAGCACTCCCAAGAGAACCCACAGAAGCAAACTTCATTGCTTTCCCTTAGGTTTTGGACAGATGTGGGCGTTTCTACCTTTTCGGCTTCCCGACGCCCCTAGACGGCTCAAGAGGCCCCCAAGATCGCCCCAAGAGGTCCCAAGAGGCCCCCAAGAGGGCCCCAAGACGGCCCAAGACGGCTCCAAGACGGCCCAAGAAGCCCCCAAGACGGCCCAAGAGGGCCCCAAGGATGCCTCAAGAGGGGCTCCCAAAAGGGAACACGAACCAACATCTCGAACTCTCGGCCCTCAGAGGCCCCCAGGAAGCCCCGAGAGGCCCCCTAAGAGACCCCAAGAGGCACCCAAGACGCCCTCAGAAGTCCCCAAGAGGCCCCCTAGAGGCCCCCAAGCGCCCTCAGGAGGCACCCCAAATGCCCCCCGAGCACTCAACCAGCCAGCGATCCTCCTCCTCCTCCTCCTTCTCCTCCTCGTCCTCTCTCCTCCCTCCTCCCTCCTCCATCCTTTCTCCTCCCTCCTCCCTCCTCCTCCTCCCACCTCCTTCCTCCTCCTCCTCCTCCTCCTCCTTCTCCTCCTCCTCCTCCTCCTCCTCCTCCGCCTTACTCCTTCTCCCTCCCCCTCCCTCCTCCTCCTCCTCCTCCTCCACCTCCTCCTCCTCCTCCTCCTCATCCCCTCCAATTTCTCTTTGACATAATACACACTCTGCGTTTGAAAGGATGCAGGGGTCCCAGAGAGGGAACACGAAACATGATCGACCCACGAACCCGGAAAGGAATATAGAAATGTAACGCGTGGCAGCGTTTTCAAAGACACCGGATTGGGTGACGGGCACATGCAATGCGGAGTGTATCGATCTTGATGCACCGTGCCAAAGGCTGTGCTGCGCTGCGCCGTGCTGAATTGAATTGCGATGTGCCATGCCGAGATTGTGCCCTATAGCGTTGTGGATCCTGTCCTTCTGCATCCGAGTCCTGACCGAACTGATCTGGATCTTAAGCTCGAGCTGCCTGAACACATAGTAGCTGCCGCAGAGCTAATTGACATGGGGATATGCCAGGAGGACGCGCCGCGAAACGTCCCAAGGGATGCGCCAGGCGACGTGCCATGGGACGTGCCATGGGGTCGCACCGCGGGACGTGCCAAGGGGACGCGCTACGGAACGTGCCAATGGATGTGCCACGGGATGCGCCAGGGGACGCGCCACGCGACGTGCCAGGGGGGGTGCCAAGGAACGTGCCAAGTTGCAATGCTGAATGTATCGATCTTGAGGTACCGTGCCAAAGCCTGTGCTGTGCTGCGCTGTGCTGAATTGCGATGTGCCATGCCGCGATTGTGCTCTATAGCGTTGTGGTTAGTCCCCCTTTGCATCCGAGTCCTGACCGAACTGATCTGGATCTTAAGCTCGAGCTGCCTAAGCACATAGTAGCTGCCACAGAGCTAATTGACAGGGGGGCATGCCAGGAGCACGCGCCGCGGAACGTCTCAAGGGACGCGCCAAGCGACGTGCCAGGGGACGTGCCATGGGGACGCACCGCGGGACGTGCCAAGGGGACGCGCTACGGAACGTGCTGGGGACAAGCGTTTCGCTCGAGATATCCTGTCAAAATCCTCATGCTAGACATCCGCCTGAGCGACCTGGACACGTGAAAACAAGCGTTTCGCTCAACACATCCTCAACACATTCTCATGCTAGACATCCGCCTGGGCGAACTGGACACGTGGAAACAAGTGGTTCGCTCTAGACATCCTCAACACACCTTCATGTGAGACGTCCGCCTGGGTGACCTGGGCACGTGAAAACAAGCGTTTCGCTCGAGACGTTTTCAACACCTCCTCATTCTAGACATCCGCCTGGGCGACCTGTACACGTGAAAGCAAACGTCTCGCTCGAGACATCCTCAACACATCTTCATGTTAGACATCCGCCTGGGCGACCTGGACACGCGAAAACAAGAGTATCTCTCAAGACATTCTCAACACATCCTCATGCTAGGCATCCCCCTGGGCAACCTGGACACGTGCAAACAAGCATCTCGATTGAGACTTCGTCAACACATCCTCATGCTAGACATCCGCCTGGGCGACGAGGATGCGTGAAACCAAGCGTCTCGCTCGAGACATCCTCAGCAAATCCTGTCGCTAGACCTCTGCCTGGGCAACCTGGAGGCGTGAAACCAAGCGTCTCGCTCGAGACATCCTCAAGACCTGGGCACGTGAAAACAAGCATTTCATTTCAGAGCTCCTCTGAATTCTGGTCCCCAGGAGAGGACAATCTATAACACAAAACAAGCGTTCCGCTCGAGACATCCTCAACAAATTCTGAAAAACAAGCGTTTCGCCAGGGACATCCTCAATAATTCGCCGGCCCTACGCGACCTCGTTATTTATCGCAAAAGAAATTCGCCGGCCCTACTGCCGTCAGATCCGGGGGCAAACCCCTAAAAGAGAACCCTGGGCTTGTGCCCTTTCCGGGAAAGAGAACCCTGGGCCTGTGCCCTTTCTGGGAAGAACAGTTCAAGCCTCCAGCCCTAAGAGGCCCACAGGAGGCCCCAAGAGGCCCCCAAGAGGCCTCCTAGAGGCCCCCAAGAGGCCCCCGGATCCCTCGGGCAAACAGCAGAGATGAGGCTACATGGGCTGGCGGAATGAGCGGAGCGATCCAATACTTAGAAATGAACAATGCGCATCCTGGGGCGGCTTGGGACTTCTGTGGCTCTCTCGCTGCTCTGCTCGGCGGTCGTGGGCACCTTCGCCTTCCTGGGGGGGCTCCCTTCGGCCGTGTGAGGCCCGAGAGGAGCTGACGTGGCTGGTCTTGGGGGGTCCTGGGGACGCTCGGGGGTGCGTGTGGGCAGTCCAGGCTGGTGCAATACTACTTGGGCGAGAGCCCTTCTGGCACGCGGTGGCGCTGGCACTACAGGAGTGTGAAGTCATTGGATAAGGAACCGCTGGATAAACAAATCCAGGGCCTGAAAAGCCGGAGGAGCACCAATAGAGGCCCAGCTGTGGACACCATCGCCGCATTCATCAGATGAGGAACCCTCCGGGGTCTGAAACCTCCTGGGCACATTGTTTGACGCACTCCCCCATTGTACAGATGAAAGTTGGCTCCAGCTCCACCTCCCACAACTCGCTCAGCAGGGATAGCGCCTGCAGCCACTGAGCATCTGTACTGCACGCGCTGAGGACAGAGTTGTAGCTGATGACATCTGGCTCCAACCTTGCCTCCCGCAAACCTCGGAACACAGACAACGCCTGCTCCCAGACCCCAAGTTGAGCACACGCACTGATTGCACCATTGTAGCTCCTGGTTGTCGGTACCAACTTCGTGTCTCGCATCTCGCTTAATAGAAGTAGTGCATCCTGCCACTGTTCGCCTTCCGCGCACGCGCTGATTCCAGCATTGTAACTGATGACGTTTGGCTCAAACCTCACCCCCAGCATACTCTGTACCAAAATCGACGCCAACTCCCATTGCCCGCCCATCATACATGCGGCTAAAGCAGACTTGTAGGCGTAGGGGTCTGGCTTTGATTGAGCATTCCCCATGTAATTCATTAAAGATACTGCATGCTGCCAGTCCCCGCCTTTCTGGCAGGCGGTGATTCCAGCGCGAAAGCTGTCGACTTGTGGCTCCAAGTCAGCCTCCCGCATGCCATTGAGCAGTGACAGCGCTCGTTGCCACTGCGCACCAGTTCCCCACGCGTTGATTGCAGCGGTGTAGCTCGCGGTGTCATGTTCCAACTTCACCTCCCACACCTCGCGAAATAGAAGCAATACGGTCTGCCATTGTTCAGCACCCGTGCACGCATTACTTCCGCTGTTATAGCTGGCGACGTCCGGTATCACTTTTACGTCCCGCATTCCGAAGAGCAGCGACAACGCCTGCTCCCATAACCCGCTAAGTCCAAACGCTTTAATTCCGGCGTTGTATAAGGTTGCGTCCACCTCGAGCTTCGACTCCCGCGCGTCGCTGAGCAGCACCAGCGCCTGATGCCAGCGCCCACTATTCGCACACGCGTTGACTGAAACATGGTAGATGACGGTATCAAGCTCCAATGTCGCCTTCCCTGACTCGCGTAGCAAGGACAATGCCTGTTGCCACTCGCAGGCGCTAATGCATGTACTGACCATGCTGATGCTCGTCTCTAGCATCCTTTGCCGCATGTCGCTGAGCAGCGACAGAGCATGCTGCCACTGTCCAGCTTTCGCGCACGCGCGGATTCCACCGCCGTAGCTGAACACATTTGGATCCAACTCTATCGCCTGCATGTCGCTCAGAAGTACCAGCGCAGGTTGCCACTGACCCCCTTCTCCACATGCAAGGATGCCGTGGTTATAGCTGGAGATGCCGGGCTCTAATGCCGCCTCGCACGCCTCGTTGAGCAACGACAGTGCAAGCTGCCACTGATCGCTTCTTCCACACGCAATCCGCCACGGTGCCACCTCCTGGCACGTTGAGGCGGGTGTAATACCGAGTAATGTCTGGTGTGGTTTCGTGGCATCTTCTAGAAGGGACTCCTCCCCCTTCTCCCCACGCAGTGGCGCATGCACCTCCTCCCCCTCCGGAAGGTTCTTGGGCTGCTCGAAGTTTTCCTGGCGTTCTCGACGGCTTCCCGATGCTTCACCAGAATGGCCCACCGCTGCTTCACGACGTCCCCGAGCGCACCTCGAAGACAGCCCGAGAGGCCCCAGGAGGCATCCCACAGGCCCCAAGACACCCCCAACACGCTCTCCAGAAGGCGCCCGAGAGCCTCCAGGCACCACTGATGATCCTAAGGCGCTCAACGTTTCGATCTCCGCGCCCTTCGGTCGAAGGTCGGTCCGCCTGCGGTCTTCGAGGGCCCCGCGGGACCCGCGGAGCGCCCGCAGGGGAGCCCCCAGTCGACCTCAAGACAGCTCCAAGCTGGCCAAACAAGGCCTCGGGAGGGATCCAAGGCAGCCTGAGAGTGCTCCCAGATGGCCCAAAAGGGCTCCGAGACGGCGCGTCGGCGACCTCAGGAGATCCCCACCCCAGACGGCAAGGAGAGCCTCACGACGGCTCAATGGGGCGCCAAGACAGGCCAAGAGGGCCCCAAGACCGCCCAAGAGGGGTTCAAAGGACCCCCCAAACTGCCCGCGGGAGCCCAAAGAGTCCCAAGGAGAGCTCCTAAAGCAGTGGAGACGAGAGGTGTCACACGTGACGGCCTTGTGGACGTGCTCGACGAGTCGCCAAACAAGGTGCTTCTCTGGCACTGCGGCGGATGTGCCACAGGCACCTGGATAATTCCAAACGCGTAGCACGCGCGGCTGGGATTGAATTCCACATCCCGCATGTCGACAAGCAGTGACAAGATCTGACGCCACTCCCCACCTTCCATACATGCGCTGATCGCAGTGCCATAGCTACCGACGTCGAGCTCTACTTTCGCCTCCGACATCTCGCCGAACTGCGCGAGAACCTGCTGCCATTGCCCACCCTTTTCGCACGCGCTGGCCAGAGCGCCATAGCTGACGACGTCGGGCTCCACTTTTGCCTCCGCCATCTCGCTGAGCAGCGCCAGAGCCTGCTGCCACTGCTCGCCCTTCTCGCATGCATTGATCCCGGAGTTGTAGCTGACTATAGGGCTGACCCGTGGACTTCGTCCACTTGCGGGGTGAACGGGTGCGACCGTCAGACGATCAGGATAGATGGCGTCATGTTCGCGTCTCGGGGGCGGTTTTGGGAATGTCTTGTGGCCTCTCGAGGGTCTCTTGGGACCCGATTTGGGCCTCTTAGGGGGCCTTCCGGAGCGTCAGGGGGGCCTCTTGGGGACCAGCTGGCGGTTTCTGGAATCATCCTGGAGCGGAGGGCGCGAAAGGTCAGTTCGAGGTCCCCATTGTGGGGCCCTCTTGAGCTGTCTGGAAGCTCTCTTGGGGGCCTCGCGTGCCATCTTGGCGCAATCTTGGGAGCCCTGGGGCCAGCTTGGGGCGTGGAGGCTCCGAAGAGGCGAGAAATTCAGACCGAAGCCTTTGCAAAGGAGGGGAGAAAATAAGAGGCGCCTGGGCGCCTCATTTTCTTGGGTGGCCGGCGCGGTCCCAGAGCTCTCTGAAGGACCTTCCCTCGGAAGCCTCTTGGAGGGAGGCAGTTTTGGGGGTGTCTTGTGGCCTCTCGAGGGTCTCTTGGGATCGGATTTTTGGTCTCTTCGGGGACCTTCTGGGGCGTCTTAGGGGGCCTCCTGGGGGCCAGCTGGCGGTTTCTGGGATCATCCGTCCAGGAGCGGAAGGCGCGAAATGTCAGTTCGAGTTCCCGCTCGTGGGGCCCTCTTGGGACCGTCTTGGGCCGCTTTGGGGGCCTCTTGGGCCGTCTTGCGGCCCTCTTGAGCTGGTTGGAAGCTCTCTTGGGGGCCCCCTGTGCCATCTTGGCGCGAGTGGGGCTGGCTTGGAGCGTCGAGACCCCGAAAAGGCGAGAACGCTGAACCCCTTCGAAAATCCAAAGGATTCTGGCCTCTCGTGGTCCTCCTTGGGGCCTTCTCTTGGGAACCTGTTGGGCCGTCTTCGGGCACTGTGGGGCCTTCTGGGGCGTCTTGGGGGCTTCTTGGGGGCCAGCTGGTGGTTTCTGGAATCATCCTGGAGCGGAGGGTGCAAAATGTCAATTCGAGTTCCTCTGATGGGGCCCTCTTGGGACCGTCTTGGGCCGTCTTGGGGGCCCCTTGGGCCGTCTTGGGGCCCTCTCGGGCTGTCTGGGGACTCTCTGGGGGTCCTCGTGTGCCATCTTGGCACGATCATGGGTGCTCTGGGGCCGGCTTGGAGCGTCGAGACTCCGAAAAGGCGAGAGCGCTGAAACCCTTCAAAAATCCAAGGGAACTCAATGATTTTGGCCTCTCGGGGCCCTTCTTGGGGGCCTCTTCGCGCCCTCTTGGGCCGCCTTCTGGCACTGTGGGGCCTTCTGGGGCGTCTGGGGGGCCTCTTGGAGGCTAGCTGGCGGTTTCTGGGATCATCCTGCATCCTGGAGCGGAGGGCGCGAACTGTTACTTCGAATTCCTTCTCGTGGGACCCTCTTGGGCCGTCTTGAGGCCCCCTCGGGCTGTCTGGAAGCTCTCTTGGGGGCCTCTTGGGTCATCTTGGCACGGTCTTGGGGGCCCTGGGGGGCCGGCTTGGAGCGTGGAGACTCCGAAAAGGCGAGAATGCTGAAACCCTTCAACAGCCCGAGGGAGATCAATGATTTTGGCCCGTCGGAGCCCTTCTAGGAGGCCTCTTGGAGCCCTCTTGGGTCGTCTTCCGTCTGAAAGCCGTATTGGCGACCTCGTGGACCGTCTGGGGGCGTCTCGGGCCGTATTGGACCGTCTTGGAGCCCGCATGAGCCGTCCTGGAGCACCCCCGGGGCCGGCCGGGGGCTGGTTTTGGGCCATTGGATCCTGCGCCACTCTGGCTCGCGTGTCCCCTGGCGTTGTAGTATAGACTAGGGCTGGCCCGTGGACTTCTGTCCACGACAGCTTACTCGCATGCAAGGGTTAGGGTCGCATGCCTGCTTGCCTTCTTTCGTGCTGTCCTTCGCGCATGGCTGCTGCCCTGCTGGCCCGACAGCTTTTCCCCCGAAGTTCCCGTTTGCATGCTGGTCAGCGTGTCTGGTATCAGGCTTGTCTGCTTGCTTGGTTGCTTCATGGCTTGCTTGCCCGCTCGCTGCCGCCTACTGCCGCTTGCTGATGCTTGGTTCTGCTTGGTGTTTGTTGCCGCTGTGCTTTGAGCTTCTGCAGCAACTGCTTTTTTGCTGGTGCAGGCGACTGCTTGATGCGGCTTGTTGCTGCCGCTTGCTGCTCAGCGCTGGTGCTCTTGATGCGTGCCGCCGCTACTTACTGCTTCTTACCGCTGCTGCCTGCTGACGGAGGCTGAATCTGCATGCTGCTAGATCTGCTTGCGTGGCTGCAGGCATGCGGATGCGACATGTTGCTTGTATGCTGCCCTGCCGGCCTGATGTATTGGATGTTTGCTTGCTGCGGGTTGCTATTGCTCAATGCTGCTTGCTGCTATGTGTTGCTGTTTGCCGTTTCTCGCTTCTGCTGCTGCCAACTGCACCGTCGACTGGTATTGGCATCTGCTTGCTGCGGCTTGGTGCTGCGGATTGCTATTGCTTGGTGCTGGCTGTTGCTTGATGCGTGCTGCTTGGCGCAGGTGATATAAACGCGTGCTGGTGCTGCTGCTTTGTTGCTGCTCGGCGATGCTGCTCACCGATGCAGGCTGCTGCTGCAAGCTAGTGCAGACTTCTGCTGATGTTTGCTACTAATAACTGCTAATGGCGCCGCTGCTTGCTCTACTGCTGTCGGATCTGGGAGTCGTGCTGGGGCACGCTAGGGCCGCATTGTGGGCGTCTCGGGGCCCTCTTGAGGTCATCCTGGATCATCTCGCGGCTCTCCGTGGGTCTTTTTGCGCCATCGTGGCGCCCTCTCGAGGCCCTCTCGAGCCCTTTGGAGGCTCTTTAAGGACGTCGTGGGCCCTCCGGGGCCATCCTGGGGCTCTCTTGGGCTGTCTTGGGAGCTTAATGGAACGCACATTGGCCTTCCTGGGGCTGCCTCGGTGCCATGCCATCTTGGAGGAGCGTCGGGTCACTTCGAGGCCATGTCAGGCACTGCTGGATTAAGGTGGAGGCGAGCCAGGAGGCGTCTGGGTGCCGAGGACTGCGTCGCCCCCCGAGCGGAGCCGCCGAGGCAACGCCGTCCGGGGCCAAGCCCAAGAAACAGGCAGCCCTTCTCGGACACCCGTGCTCTACTGCCACGGAGTCTAATGAGTGTGCCATCCTCGAGCCTTCCTAAGACGCCTCTTCGAGCCCTCTTGGGCCAGCTTCGTAGGAGCCGTTTGGGAGCCTCTGGAGGCTTCTTGTCGGCGTCCTGGGGGCCTCTTGTGGCTCCCTTGCGCCGTCTTGGCGGCCTCTGTGGCCGTTCTGGGGCCGCCTTGGGCCGTCTTTGGCAGCACTTGGAGCCGTCTTGGGTGCCTCTTAGGCCGTCTTGAGTGCCTTCTGGACTATCCTGGGGCCGTCTTGGGCCGTCTTGAGGCCCTCATGGGGGCCTTTCGGGGAGATTTTGGGGCCCTGTATGGCCGTCTTGGACGCTTCGAAGATGGAAAGCACGAGACTGCCAACAATGTGCGGCTTCCCATCTTATCTCGGCGATTTTTGCCGGAGCCCTCCTGGAGCATCTCGGGGGCCTCGTGGGCTGCGTGGAGGCCGTCTCGGACGTCTTGGAGCGCTCCCAGGCCGTCTCGGGAGTCCTCTCGGACCATCTCGAGGGCCTCTCGGGACCCCCTTGGGCGGCCGCAGGCGTCGCGACGCGGGCGTCTGGGGAGCCTGCGTGCTCTGAGGGCGTCGCGGAAGGCCGCCCAAGCGCCAGAGGAGCTGTCGGGGCAGCGCCTCTCCCGCACGCGCGGGGCCCCGCAATGTAGTAAAGACGAGGGCTGGCCCGCCAGACTACCGTTCACTGAACAATAATCGCATACAAGGGTGAGGATCGCTTGCTTGCTCGCCCGCTAGCGTGGTCGCCGGAGTGGTGGCATGTTAGCTGGATGTCCTGCTTGCTGTTTCATCTGCTTCGTTGTTTACCCGTCCGCTCGCTGCCGCTTCCTTACTTTTGGTGCTGCTGGCTGCAACTGTCTTTTTACGTCCTGCTCTTCTTGCCGCTGCGGGATGCGTGCTTGCTGCTGCTGCTTGATGCGGCTTGGCGCTGCGTGGTGCTGCTGCTTGATGCGGCTTGATGCGTGGCGCTGCGTGATGCTGCTTTCTTTTTACGTTCCGTTGCGTGCTGCTGCTTGATGCGGCTTGGCGCTGCATGGTGCTGCTGCTTAGTGCTGGTTGATGCTGCGTGCCTGCTACTGCGAGCTGCCGCTAGCTGCCGCTGTTTCGCGCTGTTGGTAATGCTTGCCGCGGCTGCTTATTTTTGCTGCTTGTGGTTGCTGGGTGTTGCTGCCGGCTCTGCTTGCCGCGTGCTGCTGCAGGGTGCTGCTGCGCTGCATGCTGCTGCATGCTGCTGCTGCTGCTGCTGCTGCTGCTGCTGCTGCTGCTGCTGCTGCTGCTGCTGCTGCTGCTGCTGCTGCGGGCCCCAGGGTTCATCACCGGATGCGCGCGCTCTCTGCTGGCAGCCAGAGCTGAAGCACTCCTGTCCCAGCGCTGCGCCCGGCCGCTGCGGCGGGGACCCGACCCAGCTGCTCCGCAGCTGCGGCCGCAGGCGGTCGCTGGACCCGCTGGCGGCCCTCCGGGCCGCCGCGCCGCCGCCGCCGCGCCGCGAGTGCACAGGGGAGCCCGGGAGCGGCTCCTCGCTGCGCGGCGGGAGCCCAAGGCCCGTGACGTCGCCGGGGCGGGGCCTCCGCAGAGGGAGCTGCTGGTGGCGGAGGAGGAGGAGGAGGAGGAGGAGGAGGAGGAGGAGGAGGAGGAGGAGGGGGAGGAGGAGGAGGAGGAGGAGGAGGGGGAGGAGGAGGAGGAGGAGGAGGAGGAGGAGCCTCTCTCCAGCGGGGACGGGGCCCAATGCCATGGGCTCCCAGCCGCGGGGAGGACACGGGCCGCGAGGGGCCCTCCGCTCTGTTGCCGCGGGTGGGGGCGAGGCCCGCGGCAGCAGCGGCGGGTGGGCCGCGAGCCTCGCCGCGTCCTGACGAGCAGGCCCCTGCGAGAGAATGGGCCGCCACGGGCGAAGCTCCTGTTGAGGGTGGTGGTGGTAACGAGGGCAGCAGGACCTACCTCATTATGAACACGCCTACGGGCGAAGCCATCCGCAAGCGCTCCCCAGGAACGAATCGAACGGGGCAGGGCCCCCGGGTGTTGTGTGTCCACGACAGCTGTGGGAGGCGGGGTTTGGCTTTCCTCCCCTTAGAATGATGGGTGGACGGGGGCGAGTGATCTCAGACCGCCTGCCCCCCTATCGCTGCTTCGGACAAAGGCTCTTGGAGAACAAGGATTTTCCTTTAACTATCAGTAGTGTTATTATTAATACTATTATTATTTGGATTATTATAGTTATTAGTATTATTACCACCATTAGTACCATCATTCTAATTATCGTGACTAGTGTATACATACACATATCAGACTGAAAGGGGCCCGAACGGTCATTCATTGTCCCTGGGTGCGTGGCTGAAGTGAGAATCCGTGGTGAGGATTCTGCTTGTTGCGTTGCTGTTGTTGTTGCTGTTGTTTGTTGTCGTCGTCCCCCCCCGCGACCCAACCCGCGACCCACCACGCGACCCACCCCGCGACGCACCCCGCGACCCACCCGCGACCCACCCGCGACCCACCCCGCGACCCGCCCGCGACCCACATACGACCCATCCCGCGACCCACCCGCGACCCACCCGCGACCCACCCGCGACCCACTTGCGACCCACCCGCGACCCACCCCGCGACCCACCCGCGACCGATCCACATTGTCTCGAAGAAAAGATCGGCGCCTGCGGCGGGCTCGTGGTACAATGTGTGAATCCTTGGCGCCTGCGGCGGGCTCCGGAATCTCGCAGACTGCCGACGTCTCCACCGCCCCCCCACTCTTATCCGCATCTGCGGGGTGCTACGTCATGTATTGTTCTTCCTTAGGGCTATGTCGGGCGTGTGCCCCTACAGGGGGATCTTCGACGAAACAATTGTTCTTCCTCAGGGCTATGTCGGGCGTATCCCCCTACAGGGGGATTTTCGACGAAAAATAACACATACCCCCAAAATGCACCAAAAAAGTCAAAACATACACCAAAATAGTCCCCAGACCGTTTTTGGACTATTTGTCTAGTTATCTTGGGGGTCTCTTTTCCGTCGAACATCCCCCTGTCGGGGGACAGGCCCGACTTCACCTTTCAGGGAGCGAGAACGTTGTAAACTTCCTGTGTCGGCACCCGCCGGAGCGGCGTGGGGGCCCGCGGTGGCGGGGGCCGCGGCGTGTGCCCTCGTGGCGCGGGCGGCCCCTCCCCCCCCGGCACAGCCCTCGCACACGGAGAGTGCGCCTCCTCCTCCTCCTCCTCCTCCTCCTCCTCCTCCTCCTCCTCCTCCTCCTCCTCCTCCTCTCCTCCTCCTCCTCCTCCCTCCTCCTCCTCCTCTCCTCCTCCTCCTCCCTCCTCCTCCTCCTCCTCCTCCTCCTCCTCCCTCCTCCCTCCTCCTCCTCCTCCTCCTCCTCCTCCTCCTCCTCCTCCTCCTCGTCCTTCCCCTCCTACGTGCTTCCGCGTGCGTGTGAAGGGGGGAGCGCCGACGACGCACTCGCGCGGCCCGTTGATGCAGACGTGGCAGAGCACGGGGACAAAAAAGGGCTGCGCGTGGCCCTGGAAACGACACGGCTCCTGCGAAACTTTGAGCGTCGGCGGCTAGGCAGGCCACGCTGGCGACAAGGGCAACAACGGGGTTCCGTTGGAGCGGCGTGTGCCAGCTTGCAGGGAAATGATGATGGAAATGATGTTGTTGATGATGATGATGAGGAGGAGGAGGAGGAGGATGAGGAGGAGGAGGAGGAGGAGGAGGAGGAGGAGGGGTATGGGGAGGAGAGGAGGAGGAGGAGGGGAGGAGGAGGAGGAGGAGGAGGAGGAGGAGGAGGAGGAGGAGGAGGAGAAGGACAAGAAGTAGGAGTAGGAGTAGGGGTAGGAGGAGGAGAAGGAGGAGGATAATCGGATCGGATCGGATCGGATCACCTGTGCGGGCATACGCCCGGGCCCCTTAAGGGCGAGGCGGGTGAGGCCATGGCTTCGCATGAGAGGCAGCGCGCGTCGGAGGCTTGCTCAGGATAGTGCGTACCTCACAAGTTGATGGTCAAATTGTTCCCACTCCTCTGTTATAATCCGATGTAGTGACGTAGTTTCGTTGAAGTCGTAGTGTCTGTGGCATGAACCTGTCGGAGAATCCCGTGGATGTCATCGTCCTTTCTGTAACCGCGAAGCCCAAGCCATACATGAACGAGTTGGACGCCTCGGAACTCCAATCCAATCACATCGTTCAGATACCACTCAGGGCGCAGATACACGCGCAACCAAAAACCCATAAGCTGGAGGTCGATTGGCGGTGGAAACGGAAAGTCGGAGGTTAGACATTTGAGGTCGGGATGTTGTGCTGGTGGAGGGTGGAGGTCGATTGGTGGAGGTAGAAGTCGAGAGTCGGATGCTAAAGGTTGGTTGTTGGAATGCTGATTTGGTGGGCGTCGGAAGTCGATCAATAGAGGTGGGAGTGGAGAGTCGGATGCTAGATGCTGGAGGTCGGAATGCGGGGCTGTTGGGCGCCGGAGGTCGATAGGTGGAGGTGGATCGAAAGTCGGACGCTAGACGTTGGTGGTCGGAGTGCTGAGCTGGTGGACGCTGGAGGTCGATTGGTCGAGCTTGAAGTGGAGAGTCGGATGCTCGAGGTTGGAGGTCTTAATGTTGAGCTGATGATCGTTGCAGGTCGATAGGTGGAAGTGGAGGTGGAGAATCAGATGTTAGAGGTTGGAGGTCGTAATGTTGAGCTGATGGACGCTGGAAGTCGATAGGTGGAGAAGTGGAAAGTCAGATGCTGGAGGTTGGAGGTTGGAATGCTGAACTGGTGGAGGGAATTAGGGAGGGCGATCGGTGGAGGTGGAAGCAGACAGTCGCATGCTGGATGTTGGAGGTCGTAATGTTGAGCTGGTGAACGCTGCAGGTCGATCGGTGGAGCTGGAAGTGGAGAGTCGGATGCTAGGGGTTGGAGGTCGGAGTGCTGAGCTGGCGGACGCTGGAGGTCGATCGGTGGAGGTAGAAGTGAAGAGTCGCATGCTAGAGGTTGGAGGTCGTAATGTTGAGCTGATGGACGCTGGAGGTCGATAGGTGGATGTGGGAGTGGAAAGTCGGGCGCTAGAGGTTGGAGGTCGTAATGTTGAGCGAGGGGAGGTAGGGAAGTCGACCGGTGGAGGTGGAGGTGAAGAGTCGCATGTTAGAGGTTGGAGGTCGTAATGTTGAGCTGGTGATCGCTGGAGTTCGATAGGTGGAAGTGAAGGTGGAGAGTCAGATGTTAGAGGTTGGTGGTCGATATGTTGAGCTGGTGGAGGTAGGGAAGTCGACCGGTGGAGGTGGAAGTGAAGAGTCGCATGCTAGAGGTTGGAGGTCGTAATTGTGAGCAGACGGGCGCTGGAGGTCGATAGGTTGACGTGGAAGTGGAGAGTCGGATGCTGGAGATTTTTGCACGGCCGGTAGGAGGAGGAGGAGGAGGAGGAGGAGGAGGAGGAGGAGGAGGAGGAGGAGGAGGAGGAGGAGGATGAGGAGGAGGAGGAGGAGGAGGGAGGAGGGACGCGGCCGGAAGAAAACAAGGACGGGGCGGGCGGCTCAGGGGTCAGAACGCTCCCCGAGCGTGTGGCGCGCCAGTCCTACACAACACGCGTGATCGCAATCACGCTGCGCAATTGCGGAATCGAGTCCTCGGCTCGGCCCGCTTTTTCGTGAATCACCAACGTCCGCGTGCCCCCTGGCAGTTCTGTGGACATGGATACCTGTCGCGAAGCGCACCAGTTGTGCGCAGACAGGGACAACGACGAGGACGCAGTTGCGGGCGCGCGGCTTGAAGTCGTGGAGAATCGTCTGAGGTAGTTCTGCACCGATGCCGTCAAGCTTGCACTGCCCTGCGAGACCAAGAAAGACGTGGACGATGTGTGTTGGGCATGTTGGGCGACGAGGGCACGGGTCGCGAGGTGGGGGACGAGAAGGTCTCATAGGGTGAGCGGGAGGGCCAGCTGGAGGATAGCGACGCCGACAAAGACACACGCGGGTCAGCAATAGAAGGGCGGGACTGCGCGCGTGAGAGCGCACAGGGTGAGGCTGCTGTGGCCAGGGAGGATGCCGCTTCAATTGCAGATGCCCCTGATTGGCGCGATCGCGATCTAGAACCCGTGGCTGCGGCTTCCAGCCAAGAGGCAACGGCGGAATAGGTCATGGCGCCCTTGACAAAGACTGGAGAATTTTCAAGACCGGCTGGTTGCTCGAAGGAGGCACAGACATGCCAGCGCGGAAGGGACAGGGCGTGGAAACGACTGCGATAACTCTCTCGCGAAGACACCTGCCTCTTGAATGCCCTAAGCGGGTGGCGAGAAGGCGGGGAACCAGTTGCGGCCAAACGCAGGTGCGCGATCTGGGAAGTGATCTTGCAGACGCAAAGTCGTCTGCACGATATCCAGAAACACATCGAGGAAACCGGCGCCGCGTGGATGGTGAAACAGACCCGCGGCATTGCAGGAGCTGCAAGACGCAGTTGCCGCTGCTCACATCTTTCATTAGGCCACCCCGACGGAATGCAGACCGAGGCGGAACGCGACCAGCACGCCTGGGCCGCCCGAGGGGCGTCCTGTCCGAACAGCGGCGCCGCGAGTGGCAGCGCTTCAAGGCCGCGCGGGCCGAGAGAGCCGCGGCCGCGAGCGGGGCAGGTCGGGATGCCCCACCTCGCAGGCTGCGCTGCCTGCAGCGTGCTCGTGTCGCGCATGTCTGTTGGTGCAGACTGCTTGCCGCCGACGACAACGTGCGCGGTCGAAGCAAGCTGGCAAGGCGATCCACCAGCGGCGCCGGGCACGCTAGAAGACCGGAGCTTTGCACACAACCTGTCAGCGTCTACTCGATCGAACGCACTCGACGGCGAGGTGGCGGCGGGCCGCCGGCCCGCCTCCGAGCTCGGGAGGGCGGCGCGGCCGCGCCGAGGTGCCGCTGCGCGCACCTCGGCGTGGCCGCCTGCCACGCGGCGGCGCGGCCCTGGCGCCGCAGTGGTGGCGTCGAGGGCCTCCGGCGCCAGGGAGGCCTGCAGCGGCGCGCGCCGCGCCGGAAGAAAGCGGCCACTCCTCTGCGGGCGCAGTGGGGTCGTTCGGCGCCCCCCTCGCGTGCAGTGGAAGCGTTCGGCGCCGCGCACCTCCGCGGGCGCACTGGAGGCGTTCGGCGTCCGCCTCGCGCGGGGGGGGGGGGGCGGCAGGAGCTCGGCGCTGCCCCCCCCCCCCTGGTCGCGCGCTGCTCACTGCCACCTCGGTCGCAGTCCCGCTGCCCTCTGCGTCTCTCCACCTCCTGCTGCGCACCTGCGGAGGAGAGGCTCGGCTCCCGAGGTCCATGGACAGGACCTCGGTCACCTGAGCTCGCCGGCGGGTTCGCCGGCTCGGCGAGGTGTTGAACCTCGCCCCTGCTCCTCCTCCCTGGCTCCGCTCCTGCCCCCTCTCCTGCTGCCCCCTCCTCGCCTCCTGCTCCTCCTCGTCCCTCGTCCTCCTTTCCTACCCCCGTTCCCCGCCTCCGCCGCCCCCTCTCCTCGCCCTGCTCCTGCGCGGCCGCCGCTCGACATCGAGTGGCGCCCACGCGGGGGGCGCCGCGGCCCCCTCGCCCTCTGGGCGGGGCCCTCTGGCTCGCGGGCCCCGCGGCGATGGCGGCGGGCCCTCCGCTGCGGGGTCGCCGCAAGGGGGCGCGGCGGGCGACGGCGGCGACTGCAACGGCAGCGCGGCATCATCGCGCAGTCCGGGCGCAAGCAGGGGGGCAACTCCCGCGGGCGCCAGAGGTCGACCGCTTGAGCCGGCCGCGCAGGCGTGTCCGAGCGGAGGGGGTCCCCGGAGCTGACTGAGCAGCGGCGGCCGCGGCGCAACCCACGAGAAGTGGAGGGCGCCGTCAGCGCCGAGGCTGGCTTTTACTTTGCCAGCTTCGGGATGGGCGCTGGAAGCCGCCAGGAGCGGGCCGACGAGATCAACCAGCTCAAGGGGATCCGGGGCAGATCTTTGGCTGACGGCATCTAAGACTTCCTGACCTCCGACGAGCCCACAGTTGCGTGCTTGCCCGACGCGTTCCCCGAGCGCACAGGGGGTGAATACCTTTGCATCAAGGGTGGGGCATCCAAGGGCACAATGCTGCTGGGCATCCGAGACCGCAGTGGTGGCCAGATCGAGAAACTAGGATCGGGAAAAGTGTTCCACAATAGCTGGAATAATGCCGGCAGATGCGACAATGCGCGCGCGTACAATATCAAGATCGGCAACGCCGTGCCTGGGCCAGGAAGAGAACTCAACGCGATGGTGATGCATGTGCACAACATGTTGGCGAGCAATCTCGCCAAGCAGAGCAAGCTGAACGCCTTCTACCGAGGGTTCGTGCAAGGCGTGTTCGATATTGCGAAAGCAGTCCGTAGTGGCGGGCTGGCCGTCCACGTGGCCTCCTGGCATCCATGGAAGATCTCTGGCGACTCGCCCAGATCGGACAGTTGAGAAATTCTGTCTCTGAGCATACCTGAAATCCACAAGCTGTGCAGCGGTCTCCAGTGCCTGCACGACCGCTGTGGCGGTATCATGCACGACAGGGCAAGTGATGCAGGCGAGGTGAGGTACGACGGGCACCCATTCATCGGCGGTGAGCTCGGGGGGACATGAGAAGGGGCGGGCCTTCTCAGAAGGCTCGGAAGACCCCCGCCTTCTGATAATTTTTCTATGCCTTCCCCGAAGACACCCAAAACTTCTGAGCAGGCGCGAGGGCTTCCGAGAAGCCCCGCCGCCTTTTGAGAAGGCCTTCTCCTTCTCATTCCCCCCCCTCGCTCGCCGCCGAATTCAAGGGTGGGCCTGGCGAGATGGTAAGCCCGTTTCTGCCGAAAGAGCGCGGCCCAGACTAGAAACGTCGGCCGCTCCTGACGCCGTCGGGCATCCACGCTTCCTCAACAGCGGCAGGAAAGGCATGTCGTCGTGAGACCGACGAGACGCATACGGTCGGACCTAGGACATAATAACAGCCTTCAAGAAGATGAGACACTCTGCTGGCCAAAACACCAGAGGATGCACAAGCACATCCAACAAACACGAAGAAGATATGGGTACCCTCCCCGAACCGACCTCGATATTATACCTCGGTCCGACCCTATCAAGGCCGAACTGCGGAAAAGGATAAGGACGGAAACCCGCAAAAGCGGCACACCTCTGTGCGCGTTCGCCAGAACGGGGCAACCTACGGTCGGAGGGTAACAAGGAACACAGGAATGCGGTATGCGAAGACAGACGCAGCGCAGAAGAGTCTCGTGCTGGAAGAAAAGCCACACTTGCGGGCAGCGGGCAACGGCCAGCCTGTAACGGAAGCAATCCAGATCCCCCTCGCAACTCCACCGTCTCGGCTAAACCCTCTGCCTCGCAACCCGCAATTGCAAGCAGCGGTCAGCTTGCAAGGCCAGCAGAAGGTCTCGCACTTGCGATGTACTCGTCCAATGGCCGCGCACGAGCTGAAACTCCCCCTCCTCGCCCATGGGGTGCGACTCCAGCACAAGCTGATTGCGCTGCTGGCGCAATACTTTCATTGGAGAACCTTGGACTTTGATGGCTTCACGTGTCGGGGGGTCCGCGCGGAGCCACCTTGGAGCCAGTCTTGGGTGTAGTGGGCGCCTCTTGGGGGCTCCATCTTGCCAAGCTGGCCCCTCCGCGAGCTGCGTCGAACCGTCTGGGGCCTTGTCTTGGGCGCCAAGGGGCGTGTGGGGGCCGGACGGGCAATGCTTGACACACTTGACTGCGCTTCGACTCCGGAACGCGATGTGCTTGCCATTCTAGGAGAGGAGGCTGCATACTCTAGGACGGACCGGTGGACTGACGCCTACGAAAGCTTACTCCCACGCAAGGGTAAACATTGCCTGCCTGTTTGGCTGCTTGTGGGGTGCCGTGCGCGCGTGGTCGCGACTCTGCTGGCTTGGCCGCATCATCCCCGACTTTCCTGCTTGCACCTTGCCTAATATCCTGCTTGTCTGCTTTCTTCATCGCTTGCTCGTCCGCTCGCTGCCACGTGCTGCCGCTTGCTGCTGTTTGTGGCTGTTCGTGTTGGTGCTGTTAGCAGATGCTACCGCTGCCTGCAGCTGCCTGCAAATACTGTTTTCTGCTGTAGGATGCTGCTGCTGCTGCTGCTGCTGCTGCTGCTGCTGCTGCTAGGTATGCTTGTTTGCTTGCGCAAATGCTGCCCTGAATTCGTGGATGATTGCCCGACAGCGCGCCTGATTGCCAATTTGTATGCTGGCCTGAGTGCGTGATTTCGAGATGGGTAGCTTGGTTATACGCTCGCTGCCGCTTGCTGCTGCATCATGTTGTTAGCTGCTACTTGCTGGTCCACTTCTGACTACGGCTAGGTGCTTCTGCTGCTTTCTGTTGCTGGGTGCTGACTGAGGCTGGCGATGTGAGCGCGTCCTGCTACTGGCTTAGTTCAGCTCGGTGCTGCTGCCTGCTGCTACTGCTGATTTGAAGGCCGTGCGAGGGTCTGTCTTGGGCAGTGCTGTGGGCCTATTGGGGCCCTCGTGGGGCTCTCTCGGGGCCTCCGGGGCCGTCGAGGCGCCATTGCATCGGGGGCCTTCTCGGGCCTTCTCGGGGCTCGCCCGGGTCGGCTTCGGGCCCTCCGGGAGCGCTCTGGCGCCGTCTTGGTAGGGCGACGAGATCTATGCATATCCACTGCTCCTGGCCAGGCCAATCCTGGGCCCAGGAGCGGTGTATACGCCCTCCTGGCCTGGCCAGGGAGGCATATACACAGCTCCTGGGCCCAGGATGGGCCTGGCCAGGAGCAGTGGATATGTATAGATCTCGTCGCCCTATCTTGGGGCCATCTCTGGACTCCGCGCAGCGCCCTGGGACCCGTCGGGGCCCTCTTGGGCCCCCCGTTCGACGAGAGGCGGGCCGCTCCGGGAGGGCGTCGGAAACACCGCCGAGGGCAGGTCGGGGCGGCGGGCCGGCGAGGGCAGATGCCTCCGGACACAAGAAGCAGCTGCTGCGAGATCGCGGGGCGTCGGCGCGCGCAGAGGTGTTCGACGCCGCGTCGATCGTTCAGCCTTGGATCGATCGCGGCCCCGAGCGCTCAAGGT
Source organism: Prorocentrum cordatum (assembly GCA_963575745.1). NCBI lineage: Eukaryota > Dinophyceae > Prorocentrales > Prorocentraceae > Prorocentrum > Prorocentrum cordatum. The sequence goes on from CAUYUJ010021988.1 coordinate 109,192, forward strand.
CTCGTTTCGTCGGGTCTCGTGGCGTTCCCGTGTCCCTCCGCGCTTCCGCGTCTTTCTATCATGCGGAGTTCAACCTGGAAGGCCTTCGCCGGCGACGCTGGCGCTCCATCGCCGCTTATAGGCATGATATAGGGCGCGGGGGGGCGGATGAGGAAAAGGGAAATGAAGAACGAATTAATGGGTTGTGAGTTGCACCCCCCATGATCTGGATGACCATCCCTATAAACGGGCATCATACAACAGCAACAAAGAGCCGCAACACAGTTCGTAACATGACAGTGTGTCGGCATATACCCCGGTTCCAGACACGGCACATCGCTTACGACATCAGAACCGAAGCGCCTGGCAGGCCCGTGAGCCAGCACGGATGGTACTACATCTGGGTGCGAAGCACGCGTCAGAGTCAAGATGAGACATAATGACATGGGGCGGCCATGCGAGAGCCCAACCCCGCCGAGAGCACTACGCAAGCCTAAAGGCGGACCCAAGAAACCTGGGCGGCGGCCTACAGGGTCGGACGGTGCTGGGCGAGGAGAGCGGCCTCGGCCTGCATGCACGCAGCGCCGCTGCACACATATTGGGAGAGCTGCCCTGCTGCTCAGCGTCGTGCCGATGCAAGCCGCCGTGCTGCACATAGTCGTGCTGTTCCGCCGTGCCCATCATCGCCATGCTATCCAAGTCGTGGTGCTTGGATATCAAAGGCGCGGGTGCGGCACTCCGTCGTGGTACAGCGTCACGTGCTGCGCAACGTCGTACTGCGGAAAGCCGTCGTTTCGCTCAGAGTCGTACTGCCGCCACCCGTCGTGCGCAGCACCAGTGTCGTGGGAGTCGCATGCGATACTTCTGTCAGAGGTGCCCTGGGCACTGCAGGTGCTGCCGTCGACGTCGGTATGAGCGAGGTCGCCAGGGGTGCTGTCGGTACTGTGGCCAGAACTGCCGTGGGAGCTACATGCTTCTGTCGGCGCCGCCGCGGCCACTGACGTTGGTGACGTTAGTGCTGCCGTCGACGCCCATGCGAGCGAGGCCATCCGGGACGCTGCCGGTGCTGGCGTCGGTGCTGGCAGCGGCGCCGGGTTAGGCGTAAGCGTTGATGCTGACGTCGGTGCTGGCATCGGCGCTGGCCTAGGCACAGGTGCTGGTGCCGGCGTTGGTGCTGGCGCTGGAGCTGGCGTCGGAGCTGGCGTAGGCGCCAGCGTGTGCTGGCTTTGGCGCTGGCGTAGGCGCCAGCGTTGATGCCGGCGAAGGCGCCGGAGTTGATGCTGTCATCGGTGCTGGCGCCAGCGCTGGCGTAGGTGCTGGCTTTGGGGCTGTCGTCGGTGCTGGCGTCTGTGCTGATGGAGGCGCGTGCATTGGTACCTGCGTGGGCGCCAGCGTTGGTGCGGGCATCGGTGCTGACGTCGGTGCTGGTGTAGGCTCTGGCGTTGGTGTCGGCGTAGGCGCTGGCGGTGATGCTGGCGTCGATGGCGTCATCGGCGCTGGCGCAGGCGCCGGCGTTGGTGCTGGCGTCGATGCTGGCGTCAGTGCTGGTGCAGGCGCTGGCGCTGGTGCCAGTGTAGGCGCTGGCGCTCGTGGTGGCTTCGGTGCTGGGTTTGACGCTGGGTGCAGGCGCTGGCACTGGTGCCGACGTAGGTGCCAGCGTCGGTGCTGGCTTCGGTGGTGGCGTCGGCGCTGGCGTAGACGCTGGCGTAGGTGCTGGCGTCGGTGCTGGCGTCGGTGCTGCGGAAGGCAGCCCGCGGCACATGCCACTCGCCCCGCAATTGGCGAGATGGCTCGCTCTCTCGTTCAAGAACGACATTGCGTTGTTATTGGCGTCGGCACTAGCGTCGGCGCTGGCCTACATTGTGGCGTCGGTGCTGCCGTTGGTGCTGGTGTGGGCTCTGGCATTGGTGCTGGCGTAGGCGCAGGCGGTGGAGCTGGTGTCGGTGCTGACGTCGGCGCTGGCATAAGCATTGGCGCAGGTGCCGGCGTAGGAGCTGGAGTTGGGGCTGGCGTCGGGGCTCCCGTCAGTGCTGATGGAAGGGCTGGCGCTGGTGCTGGCGGCGGTGCTGGTGCAGGCGATGGCGCGTATAGGCGCCAGCGTGTAGGCGACGATGACGGATTGGAGCAGTCGCCCGAATTCCCGCCCCGGGCGGGCACGGAGACCTCGGCACCGGCTCGGAGGCGCGCCACAGCGCAGGACGCCACGAGCATGCCACGAATGCTTTGTGCTGCCGTGCACGGTGTGGCGGAGCTGACGCCGGAGTCGGCGCTGGGGTCCTAGCCGGATCCTGCGTCGGAGTGGGGGTCGGAGGAGCAGGGTAGCGGGGCGCGGAGTGCCGGAGCCGGAGCCGGACCCGGTGCCCGCGGCGGCGCCGCGGGCCTGGGCGGGCCTCTCCTGGGCGCCTGCTCGGACGTCGCGACGCCCTTCGTGCGAGGGGCAGCGCTCGGAGGGGACGAGCTCGGGGGGCGAAGCGTCGAACGGGAAACTCGGCGATACGTCGTCGGCATCTGGCGAGGGGCCCCTGGAAAGCCCCTCCGCACTTTGCTCCGAGGGGTGGGACACCCATAGAGGGCAGAACCCCTCCCCACCTGAAGAATCGCCCCGCCAGGCGAAGCCGCTCAGGAAACGCACCCAAGGAAGGAATCGATCAGGGCAGGGCTGTCTAGTAGACGCCCAGGGCCGTTAGTCGACGCCAACTATCGGGTCCGGAGATGGAAGAGGAGGAGGAGGAGGAGGAGGAGGAGGAGGAGGAGGAGGAGGAGGAGGAGGAGGAGGAGGAGGAGGAGGAGGAGGAGGAGGAAGGAGGAGGAGGAGGAGGAGGAGGAGGAGGAGGATGAGGAGGAGGAGGAGGAGATGATGGAGGAGGAGGAGGAGGAGGAGGGGAGGAGGAGGAGGAGGAGGAGGAGGAGGAGGAGGAGGAGGAGGAGGAGAGAGGAAGGAGGAGGAGGAGGAGGAGGAGGAGGAGGAGGGAGGAGGAGGAGGAGGAGGAGGGGAGGAGGAGGAGGAGGAGGAGGAGGAGGAGGAGAGGAGGAGGAGGAGGAGGAGGAGGAGGAGGAGGAGGAGGAGGAGGAGGGGAGGGGAGGAGGAGGAGGAGGAGGAGGAGGAGGAGGAGGAGGAGGAGGAGGAGGAGGAAGGAGGAGGAGGGGGAGGAGGAGAGGAGGAGGAGGAGGAGGAGGAGGAGGAGGAGATGATGGAGGAGGGAGGAGGAAGAGGAGGAGGAGGAGGAGGAGGAGGAGGAGGAGGATATGGATATGGATATGGATATGGCTCTAACGCGGTGCGTATGAAAGAAAGGGAAAGAACTCCTCAGGAGCCTTTCGCACGCTTGGAGGGGTACTTGGGACATTGCCCATCCTCCACTCTGCGGAGATAAGCGGCCCCAGTGGAGGTGAGGGTGCCGAGGCAAGGCTGGGCCAAGGAAGCCCGAAACTGCTCGACGCCGAAACACCCACAGGAACTACAAATCCACACATTATTCTTGGCCTGATAAACCATTTTGTGAGTCTCGTGAACCCAGCCCCCCCCGATATGTACCGACTGTCCCCTCGGCACCTGGAAAAGGGCGGAGTCGACAGACTGCAGGTTATAGCACTGACTCCTACGCCACGCCGTGGCTGCCGCTGCCGAAGCCGAGCTCCGACAAACAAGGCACGCACGGCCACTCTCGGACAAGGTGTGCTCGGACTCGAACACGGACACAACGCTGGGAGCTGGCGGTCTGTGTGTCTTGGTCTGATCACGGGCACGTGGAGCGGACGGGGACGCGGCCATGGCCTCGAGAGTGGATCGAAGCAACCTTTTTCGGACGAGCCCTGCTTCCAACTCAACCTTCCCAATTCTTGTCCTGGTATCCTGGCTGACACGCACCATACTGGCAGCAACTCCAGCAAGAGTGTCAGCGACTTGGTTCCCGATGAACATCCACACCGGCAACTTGGAATCTACATGCTGCTCAGCCTCGAGGTGAGAAGGAACCTGTAAAACGGTAACCTGTGATATATCACGTCCTTCGAGAGCTAAGCCGATGAGCTTCCAAATGCTAGCGTTGGGCCCCGATGGGGAGAATACTTCTTCTGAAACCACCCATTGACGACCCCGCTGTTGTCGGACACGTAAACCAGGGACCCCAAGGTGTGCCTGATCGCCAGTAAGAGGCCCCAGAGCTCCCCCCGAGGGACAGTCTGAGAGCCTCCAGGAAGTCCTTCGAAGATACACGCTGCAACCGTGGGGTCGCCGTAGTCGCTGAGGGAGACAGCCGAGACACCGACGCGCCGAAGACGAGAATCACGACTATCTTCACCCCCGCTGCCGTCCCCGAAGACAATGATGGGCTCCTCAGGGGTGCCAATGCCGAGCCCTCCAGCAGCTGGGAAATTGTTATGCCGAGCATGGTACATGTGCCACTGCTCGCTGTCTGACGGAGGCTCCACTGAGGTCCACCGCGCAGGGATGAGGCCCCGCGACCAGAAACATGCTGCTGCGTCGTGCTCAGCAGCAGCACGAGGTACAAGATGATCAGAGGAAGAATACACTGCATGGTCCTTGTTAAGACTGCACAGCCAGCCTCGGTGAAGAGGTGTCTCCTTGCTCTCCAAACACCGAGGACAGAGGCCATCGCACTGCGCATTCGTCTCATCCGCAACCCTTCCCTTTGGCCATGTCCCTCCCACTGCAATAGCGAACATGGTCTCACAGAGCTGAGTGCCGTGCGGAACAGACGAGAGCGCTGCTAGAACTTGCCGAAGAGAATGGTTATCCACCCCGTGCTGGACCCCTTCCCCGCAAAAATGTGACGCCGCTGACTTCCAAAGCTTGAGGCGGACCGTTTTCTCGAACTCGGACACCAACCCACTAAAATCCTCCGACCAAGAAACGACCTCATCGGGGAACGTCCAAATCGCCCCAGGATCGTCATCGCTAGCTGGTGTGTGCCACTCGCTCGGTGATACTGGATCCCATCCAAGCTCAAGAAGATATGCGACCATGGCGGAGATGGGCCCACGCACTGCTTGTGAAACCTGCCGAGGCTCCATCTGCCGAAACTGAGCAACCACACGCGGCCAAGCCGCGCGAACTGCGGGTCGGAGCGACGGATCCTGGAACCAAGTGCGTAACCATAACTGAAAACATTCCCTCGGAAGTTTGTACCCAGGATCATGCCCGTCGGCCCGCAGATCGAGAACCGTAGTCAAACACCGACCGCGCGTGGCCGAAGAAAGCGTGTGACCGAGGCGACGTCTGCACTGCTGCCGAAAGGTACCGAAAGCCCCCACAATCTGGTGCCCGTCGCTGCCTGCAGCTTGCGCCCCGACACGTTCAAGTAATCCAGTCCTGAGATATTTCCTGGAAGCCCGACCGAACTTACAAATCCTAAAGTTCATGCCCTTCGCCTTAGCCACCCGTTTGGTCCGAGAAGCCCGTGCAGCGCGACCAGCCCCGAGACCAGCCCCGAGGAGAGTGGTTTGAAGAGCATGCTGAAGATGAAAACCCCGACGCCGAAGGCGTTGGACAACACTTTTGCTGTCAGAGGCGCTGGTGCACATGATGACGCTCTTGGGTGACACAGGCAAGCCGTGCGCCACAAGGGGCCGACGCGTGTCGAGCACGCCTTGATATAACTTCTCTCGAACTGCTTTCCGAGAGCCAGCGACGTGCTCATTGATATCGTCTACCCAAGCCCGAACAGACATAGACGGATGTGCCACTGTAATCTTACTCATGATGAAATAGATCATACATCGCCCACAACGCGTCCCAGACCTGAGCCCCTGAATGATGCTCTGGACGACCTGGAAAGCCTCGGAGTAGGACCCCAACTGAGAGACCGTACGAGGTGCAGCACACATCTGTAGTTCCAAGAAGAGAACCTCAGGAGGGAACCCAAGCCTGAGAGCGGCCCGAGCCAGAGGACCCCACTGCATCTCATCGTAGAACCCCTTGATGTCTACGAGGCCCTCCCCGAAAACGATCCCCAAGTTGTGCATGGCCTCGTCCTTCAAAGCGCGGACGAAGGCCTCGCGGTGCGCCGAGTTCCCCGCCGCTGCGGCGCCCCACGCTGACTCGGAGTCCTGAGACCAAGAACGGACGTCGTCCTCCCGAGCACGGGACCAAGTCCTGGTAAACATAGACATGAGACCAATAACGCGGTCCGAACCCGATTTTTTCCCTAAAAGCTTCCCCGCGACCAGGAGGACCTGCCAGGGCCAGGAGAGGCATTCCTCGCAGGCATTGTAAAGCCCAGCGGGCTCCGAAACTCCAGCAAAAGGCAAACGTTCCATATCCAACGGGGTGAGTTTGTCTACCCCGAGTCCTGTCTTAGCTCGCATGGAATGTAGCGCTTGACGGACTCTGTCGTGGGAAAGTGGCTCGAGGCGTTCGTGCCGAGCAACTTCGCGAATTTCGTGGAATACCTCCTGGACATCGCGTAGATCGGGTTCCCTTGGGCCCCAGAGCTGTTTCCACGTACTGGCTTTGCTATCAACGATGTCCAGGGGGTGATACATAACCTGGCCGTCGACTACGAGCTCATCGGGGACAGGAGGGGTCTTTTTAAGAGCCTTGTGGAGGATCCCAGGAGCCTCCGAGGTCGAAATCCAAGCACTAAGCTCCTTAAGAGACGCCCCCAAAGCCCGCCGACGAGCTCGACCTGTGATGCGCTTGGCCGTGACGGCCATCTCGTGCAGGCTGGCATCAGGCAAGTCGGTGACAGTTAGTAGCCGAGCTTGCCACTCGCTCCACGAGGCCACGGTCGGGTCGGCAAGCGAGGCGAGAGGCGCGTGTACGCTGTCTGGCTGGTCCCCTGCCAAGGCCGCGCACGCCTCCGCGAGCTGCTGCTGCTGTATGGGTCCGTTGCCACGAGAACGATGCAAGCTGAGCTTGGTCAGTACTGTGGCGGCCCTGCCCCACCAAGACGACACCTTATCATGAAGAGGCTGTTCCCGAACCTTAGATGGAGCTTTAACCTCGGTGACAGTGTACTTAGGCCCTGAGTCCCTGGAAGGCCCCGCTAGATTCGTCCCATGGTGAATACAGACGGTACGCTCCAAAGCTTTGACCCAAGATCCATAAAGAGCTCCCAGACGTAGAATATGTGGTCCCCCAACCGCAAACGCAGCAGAGTTGGCAATGGCAGGAAGAACATCCGAGGCGCCAGCGGAGTCCGTGTAGCCCACTTGTGCCCTGCAGGAGTCCCAGAGGTCAGAGGGGAGGAAAAAGGCAGGCAGGGCACCGCCAGGGGTGCCCGAGGGGACCTCGGGGGAGGCAGAACAACTGGGTGGGTCCCGAGACTCGTGGGGTGCGGTAAGCACACTCGATATGTCGTGAGACGGAGCCGCGACCTCGGCCTCTTCAGGCCTGGGCGAGGCTAGAGGCACGGCAGCCGCTGGGCTGCCAGCCTCGGGTCCAAAGAAACCTGAGGGCACGTAGTCGTCCTCACCGTCCGACTCGTGCCAGTCGGGGGCAAAAGGACTGGCCTGTGCACTAGGCTCGCCCTCAGAGGAAGAAGTCGTCGCCGATGTAGACGCCGTCGCACCTCCAGCAGAGCAAAGGTCTCCGAACATCTCATCCGTCGCCGTCGCCATCCTGTCCTGAGCCGCCCGTCGTGCCAGGATGCGCTCCCCTCGGGCCAAAGACGACTTGGAACCCTCTTGCGGCTGGGTGGTAGGTCTAGGTACTTGTGGGAGTTGAGCTGCAAGCACCAGCTGCCGACACAACAGTTGAGACCCCGAACTTCTCAGCCGAAGTTGAAGCCCGCAGTGCGGTCGCCAAGGCACTGACAAAACTGCACTCAAACCCACGATATACGGTAACGCCGAATAACTGGCCATGACATAGTCCAGCGTGCTGCCCTTGCCCATGCCGCCCACGCAGGTGTACTCCGTGTCGGCATCAGTGAGGACATTGGCACCCACACGATCCAAAAATCCAGCGTCGGCCAGGACAGACGGTGGGAGGTTGAAGTCGCCTATGCAAATCCACGGCAGCTTCAACTGAGAGACGAGGGCCCCCAGCTTGGCGAAACGCACCAAGTTCCTGCCGTGGAGGCCCTCGGAGCAGTAGCCGTAGAAGGCGACCAGCACGATGGAATACCCTTGCTGGTTGAGGATCGCCACCGTGAACCCATCCAGGGCGGCGCTGCCTTCGGCCTTGAGGTCGCGGCACACGGAGTCGGTGTCATGGACCCTGTGGAACTGTAAATGCTGCCTCCCAAGGATCCACTCGCCGCCCTCGTTGGCCCTGTCCTTGGTGGCCTCCGACTGCTCGCGGCCCGTCCCGCGAGCTGGATTGTCTATCAACTTGAGATGCGACTTGCGTGCCTGGCCCTTCCAATGCTGCAAGTCGCTGGCGGACTCGATGTGAGTCTCAACTAGCAGGAAGTAGTGATACGGAGTCGAAGCGGGCCCAGTCACGTAGTCCCAGGCCTGCTTCCCCATGGCAGTGACATTAGAGAAAAATATGAATGTGTCACTCTGGCTCTTGGAGGTCGTGGCGACCTCAGTCCCCCAAGGCAGGTCAGTCTGCAACGCAGACTCTCCCCGAGCGGTCGTCGGCGTGGCTGCCTGCACACCCGCGCCGCCGCTCCTGCCCATTCGTCACTTGCCGCCACCAGCGGCCGCCGCCCCTGCGCCGCCAGCCGCCTCCTTCTTGGCCGCCTCGGACGCCTGCATGGCGGCAGCCTTGGAAGCGCTGATCTTGGCCGCGGCCTGCTGGATGCGGGCCTCGCGCGCCTCCCGAGCGACTCTGGCTGCCTCGGGGTCGGCCGCGGCGGGGGCGGCGGCTGGGGGGGCGGCCGCCGCCGCGCTGCCTGCAGCCGTGCCCGCTGCCGCGGTGGCGGTGGGTGGAGCGCCAGCAGCTGCAGCCGCCTGCGCACCACCACCTGCTGCACCGACTGTTGAGGTGCCACTGTCGCCCTTGCGCTTCTTGGCCATCCTGTCGGTGAGCTGGCTCTGGAGCTCCTTGGCCCGCTGCAACCAGTCGCCCACCTGCGTGTTCTTGGTAGCAAGCTGGTCCTTCACTGCTGTGAGGTCGGACTCCAACTTGCGAAGCTCCTGAACTTCAGACTGCTCGGCCTCCATGCTGTCTAGATTGCGGAAGAAATCCTCGTCCCATGTAATCTGAAAAAGGGTCTTGCTCTCGGCGCAGCCTTCACCCTCCTGGACAGTGACGCCCAGCTTGGCGGCGAGGGCTTGCGCAGCGAGCTTCTTCGTGTCCTCGGCTTGGGCGAGAACGAGTGCGGCCAGGCGCTCCTTCTCCTGCGCCTCCTCCAAGGCATCTCGACACTTGAGAAGTCGCGCCATGGCCTGGTCGTGCTTGGCGGAGGCGTCGCGGACGGCGCCGTCTGCCAGCCGCAGTGCGTCCTCTGGAGGCACAGCGGACTGCTGAGCCCGCTTGTGCCTGAGGTCGTCCATCTGCGACTGGATCATCCTGCGGAGTGCGGGGTCCTCAGTGCACCTGAGAGCAGCCTCCAGGGTCAAGATGGCCTTGTCCTCTGCCGAGACTGAGTCGCTGGGTCCCTTTCCAACGACAGGAACCTTGCCCGCCTTGCCCTCCTTGGAATTGCTCCCCTTAGCGGTGTAGAGGTCGACCTTCACTCCGCAGCGGCTGCACTTGCAGGCCTGCTTCTGCAGGACCCCGTTCCACTCGTGCGCGCCGCAGCTCTTGCAGGTGGACCACGGCGAAACTGAACCTCGCTGCTGCTTGCCAGGCATCCTGGGAGGTGCACTGCCGTGGTGGTCCTGCAACCGTACGATGTCCCTCTCGCGCTGCAGCCGTGCCCTGGAGGCCGCCCGCTGGCGCCGCGCCCTGCGGTGCCACACCGGTGAGCGGGACCGCCCTGCGATGGCGGCCGTCGTGCCCGCTCCTTGGGCAAGAGGAAAGAAGCCGCCCCGCGGGGCTGGGGTCGTGGTCTGTCGGGCCGCTAGCCCAAAATGGGGCGCCTCGGACCACAACGCCTTGGAGGAGGAGGAGGAGGAGGAGGAGGAGGAGGAGGAGGAGGAGAGGAGAAGAGGAGGAGGAGGAGGAGGAGGAGGAGGAGGAGGAGGAGAAGGAGGAGGAGGAGGGGTGGTCTTTCTTCCCTTGAGCCCATGCTCTTATCGGCGACGACTGGGCGATTGGGAGCCGCTGCGCCCCCCCTCGGCCTCTCCTCCCCCCCAGCGCTGCGCCCCTGAGCGTGTGGCTCTCGGGCGCAGATCCCGGACGACGACGACGACGACGACGACGACGACGACGGCGGCGGCCCTGCCGCCAGCCCGGGGTGAGGCCTCTCAGGGCGCCCCGCGCGGCGCCGCCCCCGAGCGCGCGCCGAGGCGGCACCGCCCGGGGCTGGGTTTAAGTCGGGCCTGTCCCCCTACAAGGGGATTTTCGACGAAAAATAAATACACAAAAAGTTCCCAAATGGTCAAAAATATTCAAAAAATAGTCCCCAGACTAATTTTTGACAATTTTTGAACATCCCTCCTGTAGAGGGACAGGCCCGACTTAAGGCCAGGTGAGCCAGCCTCGCACCAGAGCGTCGCCCACCTCGCGCCGGACTGGACTCGAATCGCTCGGAGCCCAAACCGCAATCGTGATCGAATCGTGGCGGGGAGCTTCCCGCTGTCGAGTCGGCAAACGCGGCGATTCGAGTCGCCGAAGCGGGTCGAGCCGGATGGAATCGAGGGCGGCGCTGCCAGGCCACCAAACTTCGCGCATCGCGCCCCGCGATGGGCGACGCGAGGTTACCTTCGGACCCTCGCGCGGCCCCCTTGGAAAATGGCCACCGCTCTTGCGCAGGCCGCGACGCGCGAAGCGCGCCGATCTTCGCGCCCTCGCGGGCGACCTAGATTAGGGACCTCTATGGAGGCGCGACGCGCAGTGATGTAGATGTGATGACGCCGAGCTCCAATGCTACCTCCGACATCTCGCCGAGCAAGGACAGAGACCGCTGCCACTGGCTGCACTTCGCGCATGCGCTTATCACGGTGTTGTAGCTGATGGCGCTACGCTCGAACTTCACCTCCGCGATTTCGCTGAGCAGCGACAGAGCACGCTGCCACTGCTCACCGCTCTCGCACGCGCTGGCACTGGCGCAGTAGCTGATTACATCGGGCTCTATTATCGCCTCGCGCATATTCTTCATCAGTGCCAACGCCCTCTGCCACTGCTCACCTTTCGCGCATGCGCCGATGCCAGCGTTATAGCTGACTAGATTGGGCTCCAGTGTTACCTCCAACATCTCTCCGAACAGCGCCAACGACAACTGCCACTGCCCCCCTTTCGCGCACGCGCTGATGCCAGCGCTGTAGACGATGACGTCGGGCTCCACCATTACCTCCGACATCTCCCCGAGCAACGACACGGCCTGCTGCCACTGTTCGCACTTCTCGCACGCGCTGATCCCAGCGCTGTAACTGACTAGGGCCGGCGCGTGGACGTATGTCCACACTCAGGCTCAAACGCACTCGAGGGCGAGGATCGTTTGCCTGTCTGTCTGCTTGCGCGCTGCCGTGATTGCATGGTGAGCGTTTTCTCATTCGGCGTCTCGACATTGAGCGAAAGATGGGGGGGAAAGGGTGGGGGTCTGGCTCCAGACTTCAGCTGAATGCGACTGTTTGCAGCAGTGCGTCCTATGGGGGAGATTCCACCTGCCTGAAACAGGCGCCCCCAAAAGCCAAGATCTACTCCACGAGGGGGGGGAAGGGGGGGGGCGATGGCCCGCACCGATTGGCAAAACAATGAATCAAAACACGATCACATGACTGGTCTGACACCGTTATACCCTGTCTACCTGCTTACATGCTGGCATGTAGGCATGCTGGTGTTTGCCTCATTGGTTGCTCGCCCACCCGCTACCGCTTGCCGCTGCTTGGCGCCGCTGCTTGGCGCTGCGTGATACTGGTTCTGCCCCAGCGGCAACCTTGCGGGGACCTCTGGAGGACCTTCGGCATTCTGGCGGCCCTCGGGGACCGCGTTTGGGCTCCGTGGAGCGTCCCCAGAGCCTTTCTGAAACCAACCGTTGCTGTCAGAGGGACCCTGCAAGTGGACCAATCTAGACCACCACGGGGGTGCTGCTCCGCGGGATCGCGAAATTTGCCGCCTTCGCCGACTGTCCACATGACACGTGCACGGGCCGGACATGCAACAACGGACTTCGCTATTCCACTGCAATCAAGCAGCACGCCTCCCTTGTCAACGAGCGCACCGGCTTCCTGTGCCCGCCATGCTCGCGCACGCTGGCTGCAGTCCACAGGCGAGCAGGTCTGGGCACGTTCTCGTGCAGCGGGGCCCTCTCGGCACGGGCAATGGCCTCTGCCACTGCCTGCGCTGATCGCGGCGATGCCACCGACGAGCGCTGACCCGTGGACACCCTCCACGAAAACGGCACGAACGGGCACCTGATCGTGGAGGAGGAGGAGGAGGAGGAGGAGGACCTTCACTCCTCCCTCCTGGACGCGCTGCCGATGGGCCTCTTGGGGCCCCCGTTGGCCGCCACGGGCGGCGCGACACGAGCGCCTGAGGAGCGTCCTGGGGGCCTCGGAGGGCCTCTGGGGACCCGCCGGGCGCCGGGGGGCCCAGGCAGGCAGCGCGGGTGCCGCACGCGCGGGGCTCTGCAAGGTAGTACTGCGGGATGACGATTAATTTAAAAAATGGGGGGGAACGATTAATAAAATAGTTTCCTGCTATTTCTGCAAAATTTCTGACTGGAGGAGAACGATGAAAAGAAATAGTTTTCCAGCCCGCGGCCGGTTTTTTCTAATCGTCATCCCGGGCGCCGCCGCGTGAACACGACCCCCGGTCATTTATTCATCGTCATCCTCCATTACATATCACGTCTGGAACTACCGTCGCCGAAGACATCTCGTGGAGCAGAGACAGTGCCTGCTGCCACTGCTGGCTCTTTCCACACACGCTAATCATCACATTGTACAGGATGTCGTTCACGTCCCGGAGGGCTCGAAACAGTGAGATCGCACTGCTCCATTGCGTCGTGCGCCCACACCGCTCGATGGCCTTCCTTGCTCTAACGCTTTCTTCACGCGAAATTGGCTGTTTGAACGTATGCATCTCTGCATGCATCGGGTGCATCGTTATTTCAAAGCTCGACACCGCGGGCTCTGAGGCAACGACGTTAATCGTAATCAAGACTTGGGCAAACATAGCAACGGATGATGAGACTTAAGACAATATGTTCAGGAGGAAACCCAATCCAGGTCTGTGGCTTCAAGATATCTAACATGTGTCGGCTTTGCCTGAGAAGCTCGCATACGAATCTGCCACCGTGCCTCTGGGCACGGAACGGGTGTGTCCCAGGTCCTTTGCCTAATCGCTTACGCCTCAGTCTGGAAGCCTCAGTCCTCACTCCTCACTCCTGGGGGGTGTCTTTCCCCGAATGGCCAAATCCACGGGGCTTGCCCCGTCGCGTTGGAGACCTGGCGCGGGGCCCATGAGGACCCCAAGACGGGCCTAGAGAGCCCCAAGAGACCCCCAAGATGGTCGAAGAGGGCCTCGAGACGCTTAAAGATCGCTCTTAGACACAAGACATGGCCTCAATACGGCCCCAAACGCCCCAAGAGGCCTCCCGAGAGGGCCCCCGGAGGAACAGATCACTGATTTCCCATCGGCATCTGAAGGAATTTGGCGTCCTCGCCCCAAAACGCCCCCCAAGACGCCCCAAGAGGCGCCCAAGATGCCCCCCCAGAACACACAAATAAATACACACAATTAAACATATTCCTAATATTTTCGTATATTTTCTGGGTTTCTGTCTTCCCCCCCACTTCCCATATTTTCCCATATTTTCCGGGGAATCGACGATTAAATGTGTCTGTGTGTTTTTTCCCCTCCTGACAAAGACGGCACCAAGAGGGGGCCCAGATGGGGAACCCGAGCGGCCACTCCGAGCCCTCGGCCCGAGGGGCCCCCGGGAGGTTCCAGAGGGGCCCCAAGAGGCCCCCAAGAGGCCCCCAAGAGGCCCCACGGGCCCCCACCCAAGAGGCCCCCAAGAGGCTTCCGCGAGGCCCCCAAGCTGCCACCAGGAGGCTCCCGAGAGTGCTCCGAAGAGACCCCAAGAAGCATCCCTCAGAACTCTGACCCACAAACCAGGCACGGTGGCGGGATGGGCCGAAGGTCATTCGATATCCGGCGTGCTAAACCCTTTCGGTTTTGGTTTTGGTTTTTTTTCCCAAAGACATCTCCCCTGGGGCTTCGGCCCGTCCCGCCGGCCACCCGGAAGGACCCGGAAGGGTGCTCAAAATACCCAGGTGGTTGCCCGTCGCCTCCAAGACGGCTAAGATGGCTCCAAGATGGCCTCCAAGACGGCTAAGATGGCTCCAAGATGGCTCCAAAACGGCCCAAAATGGACACCAGACGGCTCTAGACGGCCTCAAGAAATCCCAAGACGGCCTCAGAGGCCTCCAAGAAGCATTCAAGACGGCCCAAGAGGCCTCCGAGAGGTCCAGGAGGGCCCGAAGAGGCCAACCTCACTCATTTGCCTAAGGTTTTTGAAGGATTCTCGTATTTGCTCCTTTTCGGCTTTCGACGGCCCAAGACGGTCCAAGCGGCCCCCAAGATCGCCCCAGGATCGCTCAATAGCCCTCCGAGATGGCCTCAGGACTGCCCAAGAGGCCCCCGAGACGGCCCCAAGAGGGCCCAAAGGCGGCCCAACAGACCTCTAAGACGCCCAAGGAAGCTTCTCAGACGGCCCTGGAGCACCCCAAGAGGGGTCCCAAGTCGGCCCAGACAAGCCCCCAAGACTGCTTCCGACGGCATTCGACGGGCCAGGAGCCCACCGAGACGGCCGACGATGGCCCTAAGATGACCCAAGACGGCCTCAGAGGCCTCCAAGAGGGCCTCCAGGAATGCCCGACGAGGCCAAACTCACTGATTCGCATCAAGTTTCTGAAGGATTTTGGCATTTGCTTCTTTTCGGCCTTCCGACGGCCCGAGACGGCCCAATAGCCCCCAAAGATCGCCCAAAGATCGCCGAAGAGGCTTCCAAAATGGCCCCAGAACGGCGCAAGAGGCCTCCAAGAGGCCTCCAAGACGGCCTCAAGAGGGCCCAAAGACGGCCCAAGAGGCCTCTAAGACGCCCAAGGAAGCTTCTCAGACGGCCCTGGAGCACCCCAAGAGGGCCCCAAGTCGGCCCAGACAAGCCCCCCAAACTGCTTCCGACGGCATTCGACGGGCCAGGAGCCCACCGAGACGGCCGACGATGGCCCTAAGATGGCCCAAGACGGCCTCAGAGGCCTCCAAGAGGGCCTCCAGGAATGCCCGACGAGGCCAAACTCACTGATTCGCATCAAGTTTCTGAAGGATTTTGGCATTTGCTTCCTTTCGGCCTTCCGACGGCCCGAGACGGCCCAATAACCCCCAAAGATCGCCCAAAGATCGCCGAAGAGGCTTCCAAAATGGCTCCAGAACGGCCCAAGAGGCCTCCAAGAGGCCTCCAAGAGGCCTCCAAGACGGCCCCAAGAGGGCCCAAAGACGGCCCAAGAGGCCTCTAAGACGCCCAAGAAAGCTTCCAAGACGGCCCTGGAGCATTCCAAGAGGGCCCCAAGTCGACCCAGACAAGCCCCCAAGACTGCTTCTGACAGCATCAGACGGGCTAGGAGCCCACCGAGAAGGCCGAAGATGGCCCTAAGATGGCCCAAGAGGCCTCCAGGAAGGCCCAAAAGATGCCCAAACCACTGATTTGCCTTAGGTATCTGAGGGATTTTCGCATTTGCTCCTTTTCGGCCTACCGACGGCCCGGGACGGCCCAAGAGCCCCCAAAGATCGCCCCAAGATCGCCGAAGAGGTTTCCAAGATGGCCCCAGAACGGCCCAAGAGGCCCCCAAGACGGCCCCAAGATGCCCCCAAGACGGCCCCAAGAGGGCCCAAAGACGGCCGAGGAGGCCTCTGCGACGCCCAAGAAAGCTTCCAAGACGGCCCTGGAGCATTCCAAGAGGGCCCCAAGTCGGCCCAGAGAGGCCCCCAAGACTGCTTCCGACGGCATCAGACAGGCCAGGAGCCCACCAAGACGGCCAAAGAGGCCCCCAAGAAGCCCCCGAAGGCAACTAAGAGGCCTCCAAGAGGGCCCCCAAGATGCCTCCAAGAGGCTCCCAGGAAGTTCCCAGGATACTTCAAGAGTGTCCCCAGAGGCTCCCAAGATGCCCCCTCCTCCTCCTCCTGCTCCACCTCCTCCTCCTGATCTTCCCCGCCATCCTCCCCCAAGTGTTCCCCGAAGGGTTTCCACAACGGCTGGGGGAACACATGGTCCGATAGCTTGGCAAAGCTCTTGCCACAACGCTAGGCCACATGGGCGATTCTAGAAGGCAAGGGGGGCGGTGATTCGCCGTAGGCGTCTTCGATAGCATTCACAGACTTTGGCACACAATGAACGAGTCCTGAGGGAAACGGGTCCTGGACCCCAGGCGTTCCCACTGGACCCGTTTTTCCCATCGTGAGTCGATTACGGACACTCCCGATGCCTTGCGAGGGCCCCAGGAGCATCACAAGCGGTGACAGAAATGCAAGATCTGTTTTACTCAGGGCCCGTGTCCTTCATGGCGACAACGACACGCCAACAGGATCAACTCCCCCCCGCAGAGGAGCAGCAGGAGCAGGAGCAGGAGCAGGAGGAGGAAGAGGAGGAGGAGGAGGAGGAAGAGGAGGAGGAGGATTCACTGGAAATAACTCCGGGATGTCCTGGGCCCCGGACTGGCGTACAGAGACCAACGGCCCAGACAATGAGGGCTCACAGCCTGATCCAAGTCCGAGGAAGGGCTGGCGCAACTAGAATTGGCGGATCCTCCTCCTCCTCTTCCTCCTCCTTATCTCTCGGCTGATCCCCCTATGGGACGCCACACATGCAGAGTCTGGTCCTCCCCCTCTTCCTGCTCCCCATTCAATCTTGATCGTCCTTCGCCTGGCTGGACGATCACGATCGGGTATCGACCCTGCACTGGCCCGAGCGCACTTCCCCAGAGCTCCTGCGCCGGACCGTGGGCCTTCGGGGCACTCCTGGGCCCACCTGCGCCGCTCCCCAAGAGGGGGGGCAGAGGTGGTGGTGGAGCCGCTGGCGGCTGCTGTCAGAACATAATATTGAAGGGGCCCCAGGACACACAAACAAATACACACACGTAAAATCATTCCCCATATTTTCCCATATTTTCTGGGTTCTTGTCTTCCCCCCCACTTCCCATATTTTCCCATATTTTCTTGGGAATCGAGGATGAATTGTGTCTGTGTGTTTCTTTCCCTCCTGAAATATGCGCTCCCAGCCCCTATAGGACGCCACGTGGCTGCGGCCCTTTCTGCAGCATGCCGGGGCCCCACGATCCGGTGTCCCGAAGCACATGCAGCACCGCGAGCCACCGCGACCAAAGCCCTCGGCCGCGGTCCCCGTGCAGCACTCCCCTCGAGCTGGAGCGACCCGTCCGGGCCCCGTGGCCCGAACCCGCTGCCGTAGCTGTCGCAGCGCGATCCTCCCGAGGTCTCGATCGGTTCCCCATGAAGTGCCTCCTCGCCCCAGACCGTTTGTGACAGCCCGTGGGAGAACATGATCGACCCACGAACCCGGAAAGGAATATAGAACTGTAACACATGGCAGCGTTTTCAAAGACATCTGGTTGGGTGACGGGCAAATGCAATTCTGAAGGTATCGATCTTGATGTACCCTGCCGAGGGCTGTGCTGTGCTGCACCGTGCTGAATTGCGATGTGCCATGGCGCGATTTTGTTCTATAGCCTCGTGGATCGAGTCATCCTGTGCATCCGAGTCCTGACCGAACTGATCTGGATCTTAAGCTCGAGCTGCCTGAACACATAGTAGCTGCCCCAGAGCTAATTGACAGGGGAACATGCAAGGAGGACACGCCGCGAAACGTCCAAAGGGATGCGCCAAGCGACGTGCCAGGGGACGTGCCATGGGGTCGCACCACGGGACGTGCCAAAAGGACGCGCTACGGAACGGGCCAATGGATGTGCCACGGGATGTGCCAGGGGACGCGCTACGCGACGTGCCAGGGGGGCTCGCCACGGGACGCGCCACGGAACGTGCCAAGGAACGTGCCAGGTTGCAATGCTGATTGTATCGATCTTGATGTACCGTGCCGAGGGCTGTGCTGTGCTGCACCGTGCTGAATTGCGATGTGCCATGCCGCGGTTGTGCTCTATAGCGTCGTGGATCGAGTCCTCCTTTGCATCCGAGTCCTGACCGAACTGATCTGATCTTAAGCTCGAGCTGCCTGAACACATAGTAGCTGCCCCAGAGCTAATTGACAAGGGGACATGCCAGGAGGTCGCGCCGCGGAACGTCTCAAGGGACGCGCCAAGCGACGTGCCAAGGGACGTGCCATGGGGTCGCACCGCGAGACGTGCCAAGGGGACGCGCTACGGAACGTGCTGGGGAAAAGCGTTTCGCTCGAGACATCCAGTCAAAATCCAAGGAAATCCTGGCAAAACAAACGAAGTAGTCAAGACATCCTCGAAATTCCTGCGCGCGGGACGCGGCACGCGCGCGACATCCTCGGAATTCCTGCGAGCGGGACGTGAAAACAAGCATTTTGCCTCAGACATCCTCTGAATTCTGGCCCCCTGCGAGGCCCCCGCTCGAGACATCCCCCAAGTTTGCAAAACCAGTGTTTCGCTCGAGACATCCTCAACAAATTATGAACATTTTGCAAAACCAGCGCTTCGCTCGAAACGTCTTCAACAAATTATGAAAAACAAGCGAATTAGTCGAGACATCCTCGAAATTCCTGCGCGCGGGACGCCGCACGCGCGAAACATAATCGAAATTCCTGCGCGCGGGACGCTTTTCCGCGTCGCTGTCGGGTCTGCAAAACCAGCGTTTCGCTCGAGACATCCTCAACAAATTCTGAAAACAAGCGTTTCGCTCGAGACATCCCCAACTCTGCAAAACCAGCGTTTCGCTCGAGACATCCTCACATTCTGAAAAACAAGCGTTTCGCTAGGGACATCCTCAACAATTACACTACACCCGCGCTCCCAGGGCCACGATCCCTCGTAAATTACGCTACGTCAGCGCTCCCAGGGCCACGATCCCTCGTAAGGGCTCCTGGGCCCTCCTGGGTCTTCCTTGGACCTCTTGGGCCCTCCTGGGCTCTCCTGGAGCCTCCTGGAGCTTCTCCTGGGCCCTCCTTGGGCCCCTGGTGCCTCTTGGAGCCTCCTGGGTCCTCCTGGGCCCTCCTGGGCTCTCCTGGCCTGGGCCCTCCTGGGCTCTCCTGGGCTCTCCTGGAGCCTCCTGGGCCCTCCTGGCGAAGTCAAGGTCCGAAAACACATGGGACTTGCCACATTTCTGAAATTCGGTGCCACCCCTCACGCAGGTCGGCGGGGTCAGGATCCGAAAACACAGGAGATTTGCCACATTTCTGAAATTCCGTGCCACCCCTCACGCAGATCGGCGGGGTCAAGGTCAAAAAACACAGAGGATTTGGCACATTTCTGGAATTCCGCGCCACCCCTCACGCAGATCGGCGGGGTCAGGGTCCAAAAACACGGGGGATTTGACACATTTCTGGTATTCCGTGCCACATCTCACGCAGATCGGCGGGGTCAGGGTCAAAAAACACATGGGATTTCTGCTATTTCCGAACTTATGCAACTTCAAGAATCCAAAACTCCGTTCCCAGCGCCGTTCCGGAGGCCGCGGTACCTCGTTATTTATCGAGCGAACGCGTTTACTTTGATTTTAATTGTTTAAAGTCGATGTCGGAAAAAAGTGGACATCACCTGTGAAATATCGAGGTTTCCTTAAAGGCAGTAAAATTCCAAGAGCACAATCTGCGTGAGGGGTGGCGAAAAATGGCCTTCGTCCTCACAGTTGAAATCCGCCGGCCCCCTTCGACCTCGTAATTTATCGCCCAAGAAATCCGCCGGCCCCCTTCAAGTAAAAACCGGGGGGTAAACCCACTAAAAGAGAACCCTGGGCCCAGGCCCTTTCCGGGAAAAGCACACACAAAAACACAAACACACACACGCAAACACACACCAAAAACACACACAAGCGTTGTTTTGTGTGTGTGTGTTTTTGTTGTGTGTGTGTGTGCGTTGTGTGTGTGTGTGTGTGTGTGTGTGTTTGTTGTTGTTGTTGTTGTTGTTGTTGTGGTTGCTGTTGTTGTTGTTGTTGTTGTTGTTGTTGTTGTTATTGTCATGGTTGTTGTTGTTGTTGTTGTTGTGGTTGTGGTTGTGGTTGTTGTTGAACATTATTACTTCTAAAAAATAATTATTGTTGGGGCCCCTGGTGCGCGACCCCCCCGCCGCGCCTAGGCCGCAACCTCATTTTCATCATTTTCGTGAGGAAGTCTCAGGCAAAACGGGTTGGTCCGGATCCGGTTGTGTTGTTACGATCGGTTTTCCCTTGCAAAAAATAAGCTAAAATGGACATTTCTTGTTCTAACATAACCAAACTTCAAGAATCCCTTGCAAAAAAAAGGTAAAGTGGACATTCGCGCGCGCAAGACGAAATCCTTCCAAAAGCTTAGTGTTCGGAGCGATTTCAACATAAAAACATCAAAAAACTAATGGTTTTTCAACAAAAAATGTCAAAATCTCATCCCGCGCGCTCTTGCGGATTCGTAGAAACCCAACACTTTTTAAACATTTCTGTCAAACGGGCTTTTGCGAGCAACTTTTTCACGTGCTTCGAACTTCTCCAACAACGGTTGCGCACCTGCCAGGGCCATCATCCCTGTCAAATAATACCATGCGGGACACATTCGTTTTTTTCTTCGCGCGCGCACGCCGTCGTCGTCGGCCGCGGGGCCCTGAATAGTAGCCACGGTCGTCCGCATGCCACGAAGTGAAGTGTCCGAACGTCATAGGGCGGGAAGCTGGGTGTGGGTGGTGGCGAAGAGTCGTTTGGAAATTTGGTAAAGCTTGAACCGGCCCCCCCACAAAGTGGGGGTATTGCCCGCCTCCTATGAAAACCCTGGCACTGGTGAGAACGGAGTGCCCCCACGTGCTAGTAATTGTTGTTGTTGTTGTTGTTGTTGTTGTTGTTGTTGTTGTTGAACATTATTACTTCTAAAGAATAATTATTGTTGGGGCCCCTGGTGCATGGCCCCCCCGCCGCGCCCAGGCCGCAGCCTCATTTTCATCATTTTTGTGAGGAAGTCTCAGG